>OY804259.1:83357612-83895112 GCA_963680825.1 Meiosimyza decipiens | reverse complement strand
TGCGATTTTTTCTCCAACGTAAATCTTCTATCACTTAGTTTTTGAGACAAACGTTAAAGATCTTAAACAATATGTTTTTGTATATGTCTTTTTAGCTCAACAGCTCTTCCCGCTTACAATTTCCGAACCATAGCTACAGATCTCAATTGTGTTTAATATTTTGGTAAACAAATCATAAGCTTACTGTTGGGTGAATTCCAGCGATGATTCCAGTGCAATAGCATTTGGTACATCCTCTTCATCTTCGGTATAATCATGACTATCAGTTAGTGTAGCGTTACTCATAATGCAGCCAACTTTAATCAAACGATCACCCTGTGTTTGTACGTTTGCATTGTTTTGTATGACAATTAATGCTGAAATAAAAATTCTGAAAACAACTTAATTACCGAGAGTAAAATGTTATTTTTTTGCAAGACATACCTTTGGTATTGGTTTGTTACTTCATAGGCTCGCAATATACCACAACGATTTTCTTTAGCCTCATTACCAATTGGCAATCTAAGTAGTGTACTCTTAGTACCATTACCCAAACTCACACAATCTTCCGAGTGTGAACTTACATACATTTTACCACGAAACCAATCCTTAGGTGTATATTTTATGGCCATTTCATCATGTGAACAAATAACTTGCACTACGAAAAATCAATTAGTATATATGGTCATATTCTCGTTTAGCCGATTACATATCTACATATAGTCAAGTGCTTACCATCTAAGCATTTTACTCTTCTCATGTAAATTGAGTTCGCTTTCAATTTCAAGCTACGTGGTCCCATTGAGATGATATCTTCTGAGTGTAGTAAGCATTGTGAACGCGATAGATCATCATCTTGCGGAGCGGCAAAACTAACGCCCTGACAGTAAAATCTATTCTCATGCGTGCACTGCGACTGACACTGTCATGGAGGATTATGTTTTGTTAGCGATCAGAATCATTTCAATTCGGATTGAACTTGTTGCTCTGATTTTCGTTTTTCGTGTTAACACAAATTGACTTACCTCTTTTTGGGTTAGGCCGGTGTACTTAGCTTCCGCATATATGAAACTACTGTTGGAATACAATTCATATGAGCAGTTGTCATTTTCTGCTGGTCGCTCGTAGCATTGATTCTCAATATACTCTTCGTCGTAGGGTGCAGCACGAAAGGCATCAGTTTGTATCATTTTGTCTTTATCGCTCAGTATACAGCGACCGAGAGTTTCATGTTGGTTTTGCGGTTGCGTCATTAACTGGCCAAATCTAATTGAACATTGGAATAAATTAAAAGAATAAATAATTTAACTTCTTTACAATAAACCATAATATTTTATCTTAAGTAGTTAATCTAATCATTTCGAAATTATGATTTGAAGGCATTAACTTTAAAAGCGTAGTCAAGTGGGGAAGAATAGGTTACTTGCCTCCCCACAAATGAATAAGAAAACTTAAGCCCAATGAATATTTTTCCATTGGGTGTCATTCCCTGCCCGTTATAGCTTTTCCCTTGTCAAGTAACAATTTTACCATTTATTTCAAAAAAATAAATAAAATAGTGTCGGATTGAGATAGGGTTAAGGGGGTATAGTCCTGAACTCCGGCCACACCGAGAACCAATTGAGTACGTAATATTTTGCATGTGATGAAGCTAACATCCGAAAGATGACAATTATTTCAAAGGGTTTTTCTAAATTGAAGATTTTGGTGATAAATTTGAGCACGCCTGAAATTGCATTAAGTAAAGGTGGCAGGGCAATAACTAGTGCTTAGCTGGCCTAGGGGTAGTAGAACAAAAATAAATGCAGTAAAAATTTATGTATATATCTAATAATAATTATGTTAAAATAACTACATTCTGGAATACAACAAGAGGATATCAAAAAATCTTGGATTTAGCAAGAACAAGTTGAAGCTGATTGCCAAAAATCCTATTCGATGTCGATATTAACTCATGGAAGAAATTTCGACCAAAAAATAACTTGAGTTCGCTTTCAATTTCGAGCTACGTGGTAATATAGCAGCTACCTTAAACGTAGCATCTAGCGATATGCACATGCTGTAACTTTTGTCTTTTTGTCTGGCTAGTAATATTTGTTTTTGTTGTAAATGTGACATCATTTCATTTCAAAAATAGAATCGCTGTATGAGAATGTTTCATTAATAACATAGATTTGTGAAGGGTTTGCGTGCTTTTAGTCGAATAACTTGTTTTAATTACACAAACAGTTGCATGAACACACCTTGCAATTATTGCGAGTAACAATGAAGATGAGCACAGTTAGTTTCAAATAGTGGTTTCATCACACTTGACAACAAAAATACAGATATTCTATATCGAAAACTCACTTAATATCATTTATTTTTAGTTTAATTCAAGGGATATTACTTTTAAATGTAATGTACTCGTATCATGTTAGTTTGCAAGAAATGTAAGGGACATGTGAGGGATAGACGAACTAATATCGGTGAATATATATCCTAAGCCTACAGATGTCACAGCTGTTGGGAAAAACTTTCACAGTGAGATTGTCCCAAGACTAAATTGTACGAATTATCACAATATTTTGATGTTCAATTGAACGCTGTAGTGATGCAAAAAAGATGGTTGAAAGGAACTGAACTAATGAAAAAAGTTTACGTATTTCTTTTAAGCATATCTTTTAAGAAAATCAATAGTTCAGACGATATTCATATCTTCTATTAATTTCATCGCACGACGTTGTGCCTCTTGCGCATTAAATTGACGGATGGGAAGGTCGGAGGTCATGAATAGGATTGAGAATAGGATAAAATTCTATGCGACTCCAGCATTGATAGAATTTTTATTTGACGCGAAACCGTCTACGACAACACTATGCCATTATAAGCTTTAGAAATGTCTTGAGTGACAAACAAGCTTCACCGAGAACACATTGGTTTCACCTATTGTTGAGGAACATCAATAGATCTCCGGAAAAGTGACCTTTGCGAAAACCGTATTGGCGACCACTAAGCAATTCGTTGATCTCAGGTGATTCACAGGATGAAAATTTATTACGCTCTCAAAAGCGTAGGGTAGCTATAAGTATTGATCACCACGCAATTTTTGGGAACTGCTTGAACATAAGCTGCCTTTCAACATGATAACAATTCACCAGAAGTGTTAAGTATATTAAAAAGATTCTGTAATGACCTTGAGGCTTCGTTTATGTTGAAACTTGCAAGAACTCTTTTCACTGCCTTGTAGGAACGTAAATGGTCGGCATTGTCAAAGGTTTGCTCTCGACGTAGGAAAGTTCATGATTGTTACTTAGAACTTGCTAGCTGAATGTTGATATTAGATTAAATTCTAGCTTTGATGCATTTCCCATGATGTGATAGAAGAAGGAGGTCTAGAGCACATAGGCTTTAATCAGCATATTGGTCTTCAAAAGTTCTATGACCAGAACGATGCAGCCAATTGTCATTGCGGACATTAATTATAAATAGATAACATTTTTATTTCCAGATACGGTTCTAAGGTTTGAAAAATCGAATCAGAGAAAGAGCCTACTTATTTTATGTATAAATTCTCCCATTTCTACCCCATAAACAAAGCAGAAATGCAGGATGTGTAACTGAACATAAACTACATGTAGCTTAGATCGGCATCCGTTGTGCTCAGTTGCTGCTGGCACTGATTCGCAATTTGGGACCGGATATAAATGGCAAGAACAATGGCAGTAAGTAAAACTCCGGAACATACATAAATATTCAGTAGATCTGCATCCTCACACACGCCTGAATCTCATCTAGTGGAATTGGTTAGGATACTTAACTGGATGCATCACTATAAGCCGAAAAGTTATACGCTCTCAGACCACAGATGTTCCAAAAGTCTATGCGAAACTTATGAACATCTGTGACACAATATAGTCGCTGGATAAATGTCAAAAAAATGGTACACCCTAAACCAGTCATGCACAACCTTTTCATCGCTGTGGGCCGCATTAGAAAGTTAATAATTGAATGGGGGCCGCATTAGAAAATTATTAATTGGGCAATAACAAAAACTTAAACTCTAGAAACAGTTATTATTACATATATACTTTATTACAGAAACAAGGAAATTCACATTCAAAATAATTCAAAATATTATAGTAACTGAATCAAAAACAAATTAATTTTAATGAGATTTTTGTGGTTGCATATTAGATGCTATCTTTTTTACATCCGGAGTAATATTTGTACACAAATGTACGTACTTCCGAATAAACTTCCACAAAGCGCTGCATTTTGTCGTAAATATGGAAAGTTTTCTGTAGGAAGACATCTGTAGAAGTTCATTAAGTCTCCTTCCTTAAATTTGGACTTCAATTCTTCGTTGCATTGAATGTCAATAAGCTCAAGTTAAAGTTTTGATTCAGCATTTTCATATGATGCTTCGAAAGGATTAGCAAATGTGCTGAACAGTATGTTGTACCGGTCAAAGTCTTCAAATCGTTCATTGAAAGATTGCTGCAGTTGTTGAATATAAATACCATATTGATTACTATTCATCTTGTATTTTTTAAATATTTCATCGCAGTTGGAAAAGTGACAAGTATTATTATTGGTTATTTGGGAATGGAACAATGATAACTTGATTCGAAAAGCTGATACGTCACCATGTAATGTCGTGATTAATTGAGATTTTCCTTGAAGTTTAAGGTTCAGATCATTTAAATGGCCGCATATATGTGTTAAAAACGCGAGGTCACATATCCATTTTGAATCATCCAAATAATCCACTGGCTGACTTTTTTGATTTAAAAACATTTTAATTTCTTCAATAAGGTTAAGGAAACATTGCAGAACTTTGCCTCTACTTAACCAACGAACTTCACTATAGTACAAAACATCACCATATTCACATTCAATTTCATTAAGAAATTCCTTAAATTGTCTGTGATTTAATCCACGTGATCGGATGAAATTTACTGCTTTCACAACTTTTTTCAACAACATGGTCGAAACCCAGATTTTTGCCAATTAAATTTTGTTGGTGTATAATGCAGTGATACTTCATTAAATCCGTATGTATTCCTTTTTGCTTCATATGTTCGGATAAAAGACTTGTCATACCGATTTTAGAACCAATCATTGAAGGAGCCCCGTCAGTCACTATACCAGAAAGCTTTGATAAATCCAAATTATGCTTCTGCATGCTAGACAATAATGCCAGCAATAAATTCGATCCTCTTGTTTGATCTTTCATTGGATAGAGTTCAACAAGTTCTTCAAAAATCTCATAATCTGATGTTATACAACGGGCATATATACACAATTGAGCAATTGAAGTTATATCGGTAGATTCATCAACAGCTAATGAAAACTTGATACAATTTTTGAATATTCTTGGAAATTTAGTCACGATATCAGCAGAAATATCGGTTTAAAGTTAGTGCTTCAAATTTCGAGGTGCATTTTGTAGCTACAACATAATTTTTTTGATGCTACGATTAAGCAGTTCTTTACAAAATCACCATCGGTATACGGTCGAGATGATTTTGCTATTAAATTCGCAATTTCAAAACTTACTTCAACTGCTTGCTCTGCAGATTCATTGCACATGTGCTTGTAATAATTGGACCATTGAAGTAATTTTTTGTGTTCTTAAATCACCAGAATACTTTTCATCAACATCAGAATGTTTACTTTGAAAATGTCTTTTTAAGTTATAATCTTTCGGCACTGCAATTGTTGCTTTACAAATTAAACATATAATGTTTCCTTTATGTTTGATAAAACAAAACTTTACAGTCCATTGCTCTTGGAAAACTCGTTTTTCATCTTCTAACTTCCGTTTCTTAAGTTGTTTTGATACTGACATATTATTTTTTGGATACACAAATTAAAAAAATGAGTAAAACTAAACATACTACAAAGTACAAACTCAAACTGAAAAGTAAGAATAACTCCTACTGTAAATTTCAAATCTCTCTAATTCCATGTAAAAAATATTGTGGTCCATGGCATACTGAGATTCAAAATTTAAACACTTAAACGATTAATAAATTTAAGCAAGTGAATATGAGAATTAAGGGAATGTGTTTCTATAATTTCATAATTAATTATATTTATACTTATTCTTTTATGTTATTTGAAAAACATATTTATTTTTTTCTTAGTATAGTAAATAATTTATTATAAAAAATATATAAAAAAAAAATATTTATTTTTATTTAAAGATGTAAGCAAATTATAATAGTTTAGGGCCGCAGGAAATGTTCAATAGGGCCGCATGCGGCCCGCGGGCCTCGGGTTGTGCATGGCTGCCCTAAACAAATAACTTCACTCGCCTTGCACTTCAAGTTCACCAATTTGTTCTATAATGAGTTTTTTTTTATAGTTGCCTAGTGTTATAAACTAAAATGATTTAATATTAAATTCGTAGGGAACATTATTGTTTGTTACTCATCTTTTTGCAATGAGATCATTAATTTAAAATTCATTTCACGCTAATGAAATAAAATATTAATATTATATTATAATAAATACACAAAATAAAAAACTTAACCTTTTTACGAACCTCTCACGATTGTTGCGATATGATGGCGCAAACGATGCTGACAAACATTTGAATTCCCGCTCAAAGAGACACTTTTCAGCGCAGCTACGACGCGTGACCAGCGTCGCTATTGTTTTTTTCCCCTGAAATACTAAACTGCTTCCAGGAATTTTGGTCAAGGTCCATAGACGACCTTTACACATGTCTGGAACTATAGATGCGGAAATTATGATTGGTCAGTATTGCAAACCGCCCACAACTTCCTGTGTAACCTTACCTTTCAAGCAGGTTTTCTCATAGTAAATAGCTTCCGGATCTGCCACCAGTGGTAGTTCGGTATTTATCGTACGATAATGTGATGATCGTTCGAAATATGAAAAACCATAGCATTCATTTGTATCTAACAAATGCACATATGCTATGCAGTCGTCGTCTTCATTGCAGATACGCCAACATATCGTGCTCACAATTGGTTCGTCGTGTTTATCAATTTCGCTGTTGTCCTGGGTCACAGTATACCCATCTCTTGATATGCGCTTTTTGTAATTACTCTCTGGCACATACGTGTACATTAAATTCCTTTCGCCCAGATACTCAAGTGGGGGTCGAAACCCAATAATCTTCTGCAAGTGCATTTGGTGGATGGGACATTTAAGTAGCAGTGCATCTAGAATTTAATACATGGCATAAAGAAAAACTTAAAAAAATGGAAAAAAACATTCAGAAAACTTAAAGTACAAGGAGGAGTAGAATTGCTAAAATTCGCAATTCCACATTTGGCATTGATTTACCATGTAAGATGTGGCTGACAGCGGACAGTCTTGCAACAATTGGTACGCTATATAAATCTCTCAAAATGTACTTGGTCATACAAAAATTGTAGCTCCAAACATCAGCTTTGTGCTTGTAACTATCGTTTGGAAAACTATTGACTGGCATCTGTTGAGAAATTATGGACCAAAGCGATACGGGTGATACTATTCTAACATGTTTCTACAGCCTGCTCATTAGAGAACTAATATACCGCATATTGCCTAAAAAAAAAATGTTTTTTTTTGCCGCACCCAATGCGGCCGACACTTACGCCAACCTCTCCCTCTTGCTACACTACTACTACTATGTAAGAACAATGGCAAGCTATTTATTGTTAGTTTCAGCAATATGGGCTCCCTTAAGCCACCTTACTGCGTGTTTCGGCTCAAGGAAATCAAGAAGGTAGCGCCCAACACATTAACAGAATTTGTAATAATCCAGCCTGTATTGCTTTGTAATATGTTGGCAGCCATCATCAACATGAATTCGTTTAAGTGATAGAAGGACAAACGTAAGGAAGGTAACGGTGAAAGCAAAACTCGACGTGAAGGAAAATTATGATCGGAGATTTGAATGGTACCTTGCCAGCCTCATGCACAAACGATATAACGATATTGGTATATAACCAATTGGTCATATTGAAAATTGTACCCTGCAGTCAGGGTGCGGTTTAATCTTTGTCCCAGCCAACATCACCATTGAACTTTGACCTTTCAAAATACACCACGTAACTTTAATCGAGATCGCACCCTGTACAACTGTTGCCGTCAATGTTGAAAACGTCTCAGTCAAGGACAGTTGTTGGTGACTTTAAAAACAATTTACATAAGGTAGTGAAACGTCACACCGTTTGCCAATTCACTGAAATTAAATAAAAGTTGGATCATCGATTGGGCAGACCACTGAAAACAATCCAAAGTTCATTTAGTCTGGTGATACTACTATCGTCAACTTAGTTCCATCTAATTCGGTGTGCCTGGAGATTTCGAAGATTTTCGATTTCAAAGGGTTCTTGTTATGTATATTACCCTTGTGACCAAAAAAAAAGTCATCTGGTTTCGTTCCTCTTAAAAACACCACAAGGGCAATGTCTTATTTCAATATATACAGCCCTTCTATCCTTAATCCGCCACAGATGTAGTCCAAAAACAGAACTCAATTAACAAAAATACTATTTACTCAAGAATAACGTGACCATCTGAACCGCATTTTTGATTTTCTGCTCCTCGTGGTCCGCATTTTCATTGGAAATAAGAAACTTTTCTAGGGTTTTCGGAGAAAGTTAGAACTTTTAGAACTTTTTTTTAATAAATACAAATAATTGAAAATAGTAAATATTTCACTACGCTACGGACTTCAGGATGTGAAAATGAGGACCTTTTATTTTTTAGTGTATGCAATTTTTTGCTGTTAAAACAAACGAATCTTTAAAAAAGTTTCATCAAAGTGTTCCTGCTCCGCCTTTTGGTGAAAAATATCTGGTCACGTTAGTATAGCAGTTATTGAGATAATATTTTAATTTTGTAAGCATATCGCCAGTTTGTAGCAATACCATCATAACTAAAAAAAAAAAAATTAAATTATTTCGAGTTAATTATGCAGAAATAAGCGTAATGTTTTATTTTCTGAAGTCATAATGAACATACCTTGTGAGAAGGGTATATGTAGGGTATTAAGGGTTAAAAGTAATTTATTAAAAAATGCAAATGTATTTTTCTCCAAATTTAGTTTTTTTGAGTTATGACGTTCTTCTAGTAAACGAGCGATATGTTTTATTTAGTTTTTATTGAAAATTAAAAAAAAAATCAAAAGAAAATTTTATAAATATCAAAATAAGAGATTTGGTCAACTTTCAAGTTTAACTGAAAATATCATTTACCCTATAAATAGAGATACAAGTTTGAAGAAAACTTTTCCAAAAGACCAACTCATTCCTAATATTTTCTGTTCAAACAATTATATCGTAGAATTGAATTTTTTTTTTTAATAATATAATTATTTTATTTTGCATAAATTTTGAAAATTGTAGCGCAACAATTTGTCGACTTATGCCTAAATAATTTATAGTAAGTCATCGACCAATCAAATACTACAAACACAGAAAAATTTAGCAAGATCTATCATTTTGCCAAAGGATGCCCTATCCTTTCATCCATCGATGACATGACATGGAATGCTAAAGTAATCACTCAAAAACGTTTGTAATGAAATTCGAAAACACTGTGTTATGTAATAATATTTCACAACGATCTTTAATCATCAATTATCTTTAGCAATTAAATGCCTTTGTAGACTTGCAATTTAAAAAAAAAAAGAACAACAATGAATAACAACAATAATTATGAAGAATCAATAGAAAAATCGCAACTCACCGCAATGCAAAAATAATAAAATTACTACGATAGTTTGTCGCGTTTCCATTGCGTGTGCGAACGTTTTATCCAAATCTGCTTACAACTTTTGAATGGAACTGCTGAAGCATTTAATTTATTAACAATTGTTGCAAACATTGCAACATAACGTCCATTATGTTTGTTCAATTTTTCTTTTGTTAATATGTAATATATATATATTTTTATCTCATTTATTTTGCAGGTAATATGAAAATTGAAAATCTGGCACAATTAACACTTTAAATCAAAAGACATGTGAATTTTAACGGGGAGTACTTCAAACTATTGTAGAATACTTTAGATGCATTACAGCTATCACATGATGCGAAAATTGCACATTGTAAGATATTTAAATTTTATTTTTTTTTTGTGTTTCAAAACTTAAGCGACTAAGCGCCAAACTGTAATTTTTTCTTTTTAAATTTGCAAAGCTAAAATTTTATTTCACACAGAATACTTAAAAAGTTTTCAAACGTTTTGTTTAACCGTCAAAATTCAACTGCAATTTGTTTTTTTACGATATCTGGATTTGAGCTCATCTAGTAGACTCGATGCGATTCAGCTCAGCCAAGCTCAGCTCAATTAAATTTTTCTCATCGTCAATATTCTGTACTACTTGATTGCGCTTGTTTATACCGACTATTCCTCACCTTTGTAACTTCAAGTAGATACGTACGTAGATACATACGTACGTGTGTGCGGAAAAGTTTGAATTGCTAGAGAGTATTTTAAATATTCGTGTTCTCTGGATGTTGTAGGTACGATATGTTTTTTGATTGTTATTTTTTTTTTAAAGTAAATCTGTGGTAATATAGCAGCTACCTTAAACGTAGCATCTAGCGATATGCACATGCTGTAACTTTTGTCTTTATGTCACATCGTCAACGGTTCATTAGCGTAAACGAGTGTAATTATTACAAGGCAGACTTTGCGGTGCGTGCCATAGGCATGCGGTAGATTGGTGCTTATTCAGTTGTAACTTTGTGTTAAATGATATTGTGGTATGCAGTAAATGCGGCAGTCGTATAAATTTTCATGTTGCAAGGTTAGACATATCGCACGGTTGTGACATTTTGATTACATGGATATGCGAGTAAATGAAAATTGCAAGCAGATAACTTTGATTATTTGGAACATAGGCTCCACCTACGATAGTTGGTTAAATATTAAGTCATGGACAAAATTTAAATCTTTTTTTATGATTTAATTTCTTAAAAGATGCTATGATATACTCTGCAGGTAATTACAATAACATTTTGGTGAAATCATTATACAAAGAGTGCATTTCTGAAGTGGCCCATATTCGATTTTCCTAAAATGTATTTTTGTTTCTTAGAGGGACTGGAAAAATTGGTATATTTTATCTATGAGCGCTTCAGCTCAGGTCTGTAGCCCTTATGTTCTCAAACGAGCTATAATTTTGTATGAATATATACAAAATATATGTATAAGTCTTATTCCAACTCTAGTGACTTCGATGACTTTTAGGGAGTTGGTGCACATGATAACAAATTATGTCAGGTTTCAAATTTGCTTACATTTACTCTCATGGGGACGTGGCACCGCTTCAAAATTTTAAACTTTGTTGCGTCTTGTCTCACAAATCATGCCAATATATTGTGATGTAATGAGGAGGCAAAATTTTGTTGAAAACTGTTTTAAAAAAAGTAAAAGAATGAAAAAAAAAATTCGAAAAAAAAAGTAAAAGTATAATTAAAATACTAAGTATATGGGTCAAAATAAGATAACAATAGCTTATAGGCATAACTATAATAACTAAAACATTAACATAACGCGCGCACTAAGTGCATAACTTAGCTATAACAAATATCCACAAAGTTTAACATTTCACCTTGAACCATATTCCCGGCACCAAAGTGTTACCCAGCTAACCTCTATGTTATTTTAGACCGAAAAACACATAATTAAATGAAAATAAAAGTTAACCTGCATGCATAGTTAACTAATTAAAAATGCCAAAAAATACAAAACATGCGATGTCAACTTGACGCTAGGGTTGTCGCTGCTGTGTTATATTTAGTTGTGCTACTATTGTTTTTGCATTTGTTAGCGCTGCTATTATGTGGTTGAATGAAAAAAATGTATCCAAGCGTTGTATGCAACTTTACAGATTATTTCAATAGAATTATGCAAATAAGAGTTGTTGTAAACATTTTTGTTTGGAACAAAAGAAGAATTAAAAGTGGCTACCACAACACCCGAGCGGAAATGTTAATGCAACATAACTTCTCTGTGGTATTGTAAGAAAAGTATTTGAACTGTTTATCAATATTAGAATTCAATTCGATGAGCTATCAATTGAGTACACTCGCGTGCATTCGCCTTCTACTATTACTTACCTTAGTATTACCTTAATGTATCTGTAATGTAATTATAGGTTATAACTCTTTTCACCCCATAAGTAGATTAGGTAGGAGTGGCAGTAGTTGTGAACCGACTCACATAGATTAAATGTGATCCATTGTGATACCACAGGGTGTCTGACTATACCCTCTCGTTGAACCACCCAGATTTCGTAATAAAACTAAATAGCTGACTTATACTAGCATATCTGAGGTCATCCAGGCTATCAAATAAAAACGAACCAAGTATTTTTTGGCGTTTTCGAGCAAGTGTGGAGCAGGAGCAGAGAAAATGCTTAATGCTTTTCTCCTTCACATCTCCAAAACTTCTACAGAAGTCAAAAGACCCAACACCCAATCTCGTCGCATGTCTGCCGATGAGCCAGTGGCCAGTTATGACTGCAACAACTGACGAGACACTATGTCTGTTTGGTGCGGAAAATCAGTTCTGAAGAACTCTTAGTATCTAGTGCTTCACCGATACGAAAACGAAACGATAATTCAATATCGTCCCGTATTCGTTTTTGTACTAGAAATTCTTTATCTGTATCGTTATCGTCTCGTTATCGCCGATAATTCTCGGTCTTTCTCGTTCACATTTTTATATATATAAAGCTAGCTGAACCAGCGGCTTTCCTGCGCACGGTCCGTTGTACAACCACTTCTGCATTTTACGCAGTCTTTACAGCAGACAATTGGGTCCATGTACGAAATTTCAAAACTTGGCATAAGTTCTAAGGATACCAACGTAACGGTTTTTGTTCAATGGGAGGAGTTATGTCCCATTATTCAACCCTGTTCACATATAGCGAGTTGCTTGGCACAAACAGTTTACATTTACGTATCAGGTTTCACAAATGTAGCTGCGATAGACGCCAAGATATGGCGTTTTAATTAATTTTCTTCTATGAAGGGGCCACGCCCCTTTGTCTTATCTAATTCAGATTTCATGAGGTACTTGACATAGACAATATAAATCCTAGCGCTGAATTACAAACCTCCTGCTACCATAGGTGCCAAGATATTGCGTTTTAAGTGTTTTCGTATTATGGAAGTTCTTGCTGAAACTCGTTTTCAGCGACAATTTAGTGCTTATCGTACGATAAACATTGCACTATCGCCGAGAACAAGATATTGGCCACACCCTTCTAGTTCTCGTCTTCGTTTGAGAAATTATTTTTTTTGATATCGTCTCGTTGTCGTTATTCTTCTCGGTCCCGATAATGATATTTATCGGTTCTTGGCGAAGCATTATTAGCATACCATTTCGGCCAGATTTATCTAGTTCTATTGAACCCTTGCGTTCATCTTTTGTTGGCATTTTTTACCATGTCTTTTACTTACACCTGAGCCATCTCACTTAGAGATGAGCCACTAGTGATTGCAGAATATCTGCATAAATATATATATCCTTTTTGAATACGACATTCATATTCAGTCAGGATGCTAACGCTCACTTTATAAGTACCTACTAAATAAAATCGTTTTGTTCCTTTTAGCATTAAATGATTTTTATTTATTATTTGAGTTTTATTAATAGTTTATTAATAAAAATCAAACATAATTGAATTACAATAACTTTTAATTATCGTTCAATATATATCGGTTTCAATAATATATGCCTATGAGTATGCTCGTATATAGAATTTAATACAAAACAAATTTATAGCTGTTATTTTGGAGAAGAAAAAAGAGATTTTATATTGAAAACAATGGCCCACAAAAAGCTTTAGTTCGGATGCCAATTCGGTGTCAGAATTCATCTAGAAAGTCAGTTTTTATTGTAACCTAAAGCGCAAAAAACACGGTTTTTGCGGATATATAATGTTTCATAGCAAAATGTCTTTAGGTTTTATTTTTAATTTCGTGGCAAAAACGCAACGTAGATCATTTGAGATGAGCACATACAATTTGCTAGTTATTTTGAAATTTATTACAATTTTTTTTAATTTATAAAAATCATTTGTTTTTTTTTTTGCTTTTCATTTTATAATAATTTTTTTCTCAATATTATTTTAATGCTTTTTTTGTTTTTGTTTTTTTCGTAATATCATCAAAAAAGCTGTTAATTTACTTAAATATTTAAACTATTTTCATCTTGATCTTGCTGTTTCCTTAAACATATTAATTGATAAATTTTTTTAAAAATTTATTTTTTTTTCATTGGAATTTGTATAGGCTTATGTTATGTAATATTAATGTTTCTGCAATATGATAATGATTTATTTATTAGATTTTTAATTTGTAAACATTTCACGGTGTGTTGAGTTGCAATTTTATTTATTGATTCTTCTCTTATGATAATAATAAACTTAAATTAATGTCAATAAATGTTTATATGAAATGCTTTCTTTTTATATTTTCTGTTTGGTTTTGTAAAAGATTGAATTTTAAGGAACAAAAGTTTATGAAAAATACTGTGGAGTTTGGTTTATTTTTGGTTTTTCTAAACAGAGTATTTGCTTCAATATGGCATAGTAGAACACAATTCCTTTATATAAACGTTGGTGCGTCTGTTAGTGATCGTGTTACATGTTCTTAGCATAATTTTGTTTGAAAAAATGGGCATTTTTACGCCCCTCATATAAGAGAAAAAACTAATTGTCATATCTCATCAATGGTTTGACGCTGATAAATGAGACTTGAAACATATATAAAAGACAAACACTATAACCAAATTAAACTCATTAGGCCAACTACCGGTAAGAGCTGATCAACAACTGTCAGGTCTGCTAATATGTATGCATATAAAGTTTGCAAGATTCTTATGGTAATAGTTGCTGTAAGTATAAGAGCTATTCACAGTTTCATAGTATAATTACCATACTATATTTATGAGTTTAATTTTTACAACACTTGCTAATCATATTTCATGTTTCTATGGTAAACGATAGTTGTCAAATTACTACGAGTACATTGTAAAATTAACACACTATGTGTCTGTGAACAGCCCTATTATATATATATTTCGAGAGAAACAGAGAGGAAGAAATTAAATATATTTTAGTACTTTTACAAGAAATTGGAAATGATTTATAGCAATAAATTTCAATTAAGACCATATCAAAACATCAAACTACTGATGACACTTAGAATTTTCGTGAATGTGTTGTAATGTACTTTGTAAGTAAAAGCGTTCTTTTCGCGCTTTCTCCGATAATAAGTAAACAAAAGTGTGTGATATTTAACACATTTAAAATAATGGAAAATGCCAAATACGAAGAAATCAAAAATTTATCTTTGGAAAGTTTGTGACTAGACAACAAATTATAATATATGTTCGTATGAAAAAGAAATTGTTTCAAAACAATCGTTTTTTTTTATATAATTTAAGGAGTTATTAGTCATGCACTTATGAAGAGTTTCGAAAACAAATTTTGTTTCGTCCTTTTTCGAGTTTTCTAATACTTATTTGGTTAAAAAGCTTTCACAATGTAGTATTTAAAGTTATTGTTTATATGGCAGCTACCACACCCAATTCTCCAAACTGTTCCAATTTTTGCTTGATTGTTATTTCTGCACTTCTTTCGGTATTAATTATATAAACGGCACTCGCAGTAAAGCGTTTTGAAATTTTTGTTTGCCTGGGTGGTATCACGCGCTCTTGTTCAAAACCAGCCCAACTTTATTGTGTAGTGTTTTTGGTTAAGCCATGTCTAGTACTCGTATCTTGTGAAATTTACTTACATGATTTTGAAAAACTCTCTCAATAGAGCATTTTAAAGTTTTACTTTGTGTGGCATGTGGCACGCCTTCTTGTCTAAATATTTCCAATTTTTGTTTGATACTTGCTGAAATAACTTTTTTCTTGTACGAGGTTTGGTTGCACTTACTGAAATGTAGTCTAAAAGAGCTTAAAGTGTTTGCTAATATATAGTGCAATGCCCTTTTAAAATATCAAGACATGATAAAGACATATTTCTGAGACAGTCCCAAAAGCCATGGGGGGAGCTCAACGAGATGATTTTACTAATTTTCAATCACACAAGCTATATAATTGATGGTGTAAAAGGTGTACAAAATTCATTAATATACCTTCCTTCGGTTTCTTCTGATTGTGATTTCCACGAACCGAGAACCGGATATGACTAGATCAATTAAGATGGTGACGCTGTTATACTTTTCAATGCCTATCACGCCTTCTTCTATGCTGTACAATTGGCATATCAAAATAAATATATGCTGTGTGTAAGGTAAAAAAGTGTCAACTTTGGACTATCTTAATGCATAATCTTTAATATAGCTTATGGAGCTTATATAGATACTGAAACAAATACTCTGCTTACTGATATCTGAATTGTTTATAAATTTTCTTTTAATGAACTTGCTTAGTTTTGGTACACTTAGTAGTAGGACATACTATACGCTACATTTCATTGATACTCGTGAAGCACGTTTTATTCATTTTACGAGTAACATTTTTGCAAAACAGAAATATTTTCGTTTACAAAAAGAAAAATTCGTTTAGTTTACATTTCGTTTGTTATTTTTATTATTATCGTTTGTTTTTTCTTGCTGATTTTTACTTCTTATCATTAGACAAAATCGTTTTAGTTCGATTTAGTTTTTTTTAATTTAAATTTGCACGTATTGCATTACGTGCATACGAGCATTTGCATGCTAAGCCCATTATTCGCTATTTTTGAACATTCAACTAAACTGTATGTAGTTGGCAACACTGTCATGCTTAGGTGGCATTTATAGCTATTTTGCAATCTATATTGTTATATGGTATTTTAAGCATTTTTTTTAGCATAAACTACATTAAACTGTGAGTAAGTGAGGAAAATAAAGACCATAGAGTAGTGAAGAAAAAATATGTCAGGAAAAGTTTTAGTATTTTATTTTAATTTTTTTTTTCATATATTTTTTTTTTTTTATTTTCAAAACCTATCACAAAATTCATTACTGGGCGGAATTTTTGCTTGTGTTTGAAATAAAAGATGGCATTTTATAAAAATGTGCTTCTTTGATATAAAAAAAAATTAATAGTTATTAGAAAAAAGATAAAATTTTATTTTTTCAAACTGAATTTCGGCTACTTTTAAAGCTAAAGTTGAACGGCTCGTGCTGATATAACTATGTAAAATGATATACGAGTATGTTTAATTTGGGACCTTTAAAAATTAAAAACTTGCAAAAAATTTATTTATTTTTTCTGTTAATTTTTAAACAAAAATGCTTTATATTTTCAAAAAACAGGTGGAAGCATTGTCCCTTCAAATATTTTCTAATCTACATTTAAACATTTAGCTTTGCTTCTAAATAATTTTCACTCAAAATTTTTTTTTTTACATTTTACTTGTATTTTTCCCAGTGTAAGCAGTTTAACATTGTCTTTGTGTTTTTTTCTTTTGCTGAAGTAAACTCTGATTTTTTCTAAATCTTTAATATCTTAATTGCCAAAAGTGATTTCTTGATTTTTTCTATTTTATTTTTTTTATTTAAGATTAATTTTGGAATGCTCATCTGTTAAGTTTTAACTGCACCTCAGTGCGTCGTATTTAACATTTGAAAGCATTTCAAAATCTACCCTAAATGAAATGGTTGCGTTTTTATTTATAAATTAAAGAAATAAATTATTTCCTAAGTAATAAACACTTGCTTTGCTCTTATAATTCGTCTATTTAATTTGTATTCCTTTAATCGGCTTCTTGTGTTGCGTCTGTGGTGTTGGCAACTCTGCTTTGACGTTTATTGCGCAAATTTGCTTAAAATACCAACATTTGATCAGCACTTCCTTCCGCACTGTCATCATTGTCGGTCTCTTCATCCTCATCGTCTGATGTCAATGATGATGCGTTATTTACCACATTTTCTGTAAAAGAGAATTTATTGTGAAAAATTGATGTTAACTAAAAATATGAAAGCACTGTTAAAATGAATAATTTATTCGCACAAGTTCGTACATCCGAAATGCAGGAACATTGGTATCAACAGAAACAATTCGCTGCTGCAACATCTTGCTTTGTCCCCCTCTGAGCTATGCCTTATGGTTTATACCGAATTACTCGTGAGCTAAGCGTTGAACGCTCATTAAATTTTTATTATAATTTTCCAGATTCATGAACACACATTCCTTCATTCGTATAAATGTCATTCCTCAGAGTATTTGTATAAGCTTCCCAAAAGAAATTGATGCGCTTTCAAAATTCATTTCAATAGCAGCGAGAAGTTCCTTTCAATGCCATTGTCAGTGCATACGTTTTAAAGTTCAATATGTCACTGCGAAAAAACACCTGCTTCCTGCGGTGAAGCATATCCTTGATATTGTAAGATATTGCAGAATAGTAGAAACAGTTTAAGTTTAAGGTTTCTTTTGTACATTCGCAACCAAATGCGAATACGGTTGTAATCAACATAACGAACCTATTGCTACTGGCTGTATCTAGTAAGCAGAAAATATATCATTCAACCAAATATAACTTTCACTACCTACTTCCTATTGGGTTTTTACAAATGCGCAGCCACATAGCCACAATTCCTTTAAGTTAACTCATACCCTATGTAAGCTACACACATTTATGTACATATGTATGTGTGTACTCTTATCTGCAACTGAAATTTTGTATACTTTGGTAACACTTACCACAATTAGGTTTTCCTCGGGTGCGTGTATTTGCGAATTCAACGCCATGTTTATCCACACACCAGCAAACACCAACCGAGTTATGACATTGCGTTGGCTTATAGAATCCTTGAACATCACAGTCAGGTGCATATGCGCCTAAATAATTAAGTAAAAAAAGAGAGAGAGGAGAGAGGAGAGAGAGACAGAGACAGAGACAGAAAATGCGAGAAATACCGAGAACAATTAAAAGCAGGTGAGCAACTTCCATTAGAATTGGCAAAGCATTTTATATTTTTTGTTTTAATTTTATGCAAATTGAGGCAAGCAAAACAAATAAAAAAGTACGAAATGAAAGCATAATTTTGTTGAAAATGTGGTAATGTGGAATTGGTTTGCGAAAATTGGTTTGAAAGCAAATTCTTGTTAGTTTAGCTGTAAAGATAAGTGGGCGTATGTGCGAATGCTCCAAAAATAACAATTTCTCTTTAACTTCAATAATTCGCATGCAGAAAAGTTGTCTTTAACCAAAACTAATTGCAGTTATATTTAAAAAAAAAATTAAGGTTCAAGAGATCTCAGGTCAGACAGCACACACACCGAGCTGCAGCATATATTTTAGCGCATGAAAATGGTGTGACAAAACTTAAATATGCAGTTTTGATTTACTATGCAAAGATAATCAGAAACTGATATTATCAAAATCTAATCAGATCGTTTTTAAAAAAAAAAGTTGAAAGAAGGTTGAGAAATATTAGATATTAATGGTTAGCAACTAAACTTATGGGATGGGAGACCCCACATTTCAAAATACATATGTTGAAATTCGTTTCTATTTCACACCAAACTTGAGATTTAGTAAATAGTCACTGCCATTTGAATACTAAATATCGATCGTATTTGATGATAATTCCATCTTGGCGAGTAAAACCATAAAATTTGAAAACATTGTCCCAAGCTACATTCAAAAGAACGTCATGACTTTAATGATAGTTTTATCAAGCATGAAAGTCCTTCATATCGTCGTAAAGTTTATGACCTTTGATTTAAATTAGTAAGTGAATAAGCGGGATTTAGGTAAATTTTTTAAAATTATTCATATTCTTCATATGTTTTAAAAAGTTTGCATTAAGCCAATATAACTTGGTTTAATGAGGGCTGTAGTCAGCTTTAAAGAGTAAGCGTTTCGGGACTATCATAGAAATGTGGAAATCGAATACCTTCGCATTGTCTCTATAAAAATTATAATTTATATAGAAATCAATGAGGTCAACGAGCGATCTCTTAAAGCTGACTGTAAGCAGTCTTATTCGATATGAATACCAATATGGTATGTGCAGAACGCTAGCTGTTTCCCTGCGGCTCCGCCCGTATATACCCTTTTGACCAATCTCAACTTTTGTGCTTAGTACAAAATATGAATGTATTTAAGTCCAAGGTGTCAAATTTTACAATTATGGAAACCATAGGTGCATAGATAGATGCCAAGATTTAGCGGTTTAGATATTTTAGTCGCATGTTATGCATGAATATAAGATCGAATGGAGGTTCTGGAAACTTAAAAATATCAAACGGAAATACACACATATGTACGTGTTCCATTGAGTTTTGTATCGTTGATATTTGAACTCAAATGGCATCTCATAAAGGATGTACTTATTAAGATATAATTGTAGAGCTATAAAATATCTTCCATTTGTTTAGTACAGCATTTACAATTTGCCAATAATTTAAAGTTTGCTGTAAGACATGGATATATTTTAAACCGTTGGAACTTTCACGTATTATGGTGCTAAATAAGACTAAAAGATTTTAATTAAATTTTTTATAATTAAAGTTTTCATATAAATTCATTATTTTTCGGTTTTTCGGCATTTTTCAACGTTTTCTCAAATAAGCAATTTGTTCAAATTTCGTAGAAATTAGTTCATGATTATAATTGTTAAGTAAAACTAATTTTCAAACTTAATTACTGTCACCATTTCCATGCATTTTATAATGTCATGAGGCTCGGGGTATTTATGAAAGCAAATCAAGCCTTAAAAATATTAATATTTTTTTCGATCTTAAATTGCGCAACTTCCATGCTTTAGAAGAGGAATTTCAAAGTGAATTAAAATATCTGTTTCCTGGATCAAAGATTTCAATACTTGAATTTTGATTCCTTATTTCATATTATTCATTTGTACATATCTCTATCACTCTACATTTCTTTCTATCACTTTCTACCACGATATTTAGCTAAAACTCTTTTAATATAAATGAACACTTTTGCGTTTTTCCATTTATTTTTGTTCAAAAAGTGTTTCTACCATATAATGCTCTTTTGTCGAGCCAATTCCTTTAGAAATCGTATGGCAATTTAAAGCTTTTGCTTTTGTGGAAAGTGCAATGCTCACTTATTCACAAATGCTCTCTAAAAAGTGTTTTTGCTCTGTAGTGCTCTTGTCACGATTTTCGTTGTTCATATTCCTATGGGAAACCCATGTACTTCATATGATAATGTAAAGTCTTTGTTCTAGTAGGATGTTACATGCTCACTTCTCAAAGTCTACCGGACAGATAGTACCGCTGTCCTATAGCTCACTTGTTATCAGGAGCCACGCTCAATTCTCCAAACCTGTTAGCTTTCACTCTAAAAGCGTTTTTGTCGCATACACAGTGCCTTAGTCTCGCTGCATTACCTTGGAACACCTTCGTGATATGATAGTTTAACATTTTTGCCTCTATGACTGATACCACATATAATTGTACAAGGCCACCCAAGTTTTTATTTGAAGTTTCTTACATTCTTATGAGAACCCTTGTGATATGCTAATTTTAAATTAAAACTTCTATGGGATGTCCCACGCCTACTTTTGCACTCCCGACTCTTTTTCGCCTGAATAATGCCGTTGCAAAGCTCTCTAAATAAGAAGTCTTTAAAGTCTTATTTTTATGGGAAGTGTCACGCCCATTCACTGAAATCCTTGCTTTATGGAAAAACGACACTTTTTCCTGCGATATTTATCTAAACTATTTACTAAGCATCAAATGTTTTAAACGCTTTTTTTTTTAAATACCAGTACTGAAGAATTACTTCCTCGAACTGTTTTAGATGAACTAACATTAAAACATTTTAAGTTCGATTTTGAAATTTAGAAAAATATCGAAATGGTTTAATTATGTTGAATGACTATATGTAAATCAAATATACAATGGAATGAGCCGCGGCCTTAGTTATGATGATGTAATTTCTCGGTAATAACCTTAGCTAACCTCATCGTATCAAATAAATTATTTTTTTTCATAGGAGTGCTCAATTTACAGGGTTATATTTCATTATTAATACTAGCGATCGACAGTCATATGAACATACAGCTTGTTATTTAGAAAAAGTACATTTTAATCACGGTATATTATCCGAATCTTAGCAGTCTCCGAGATAGAGTAAGTCAAAATTTTCCCAATAAAATTCCTCTTCAAGTATAGTAGCTATTGTGGGTGTATGAATTTTCTTTGTGTGTATCATATTGAATGCAAATGTGAGCATACATGAGTAGTATTTAGAAAAAAAGTGTAATTGAAATAAAATCCATATATACCTATCTCACCTGCGAAATCGCCAGCGATTCTTCGTCGAACCGCGGCACATGGACGATCGGTCTTTTGAAAGCAGCGACACCATTCGCGTGTATTAATCGAATTGTCTTGATCCAAATCACAGGTATCAATAAAGGGTTTGATGCAACGTTCATTTTGGTCATGTTCCAGATCGTACATTTCTTGCAGTGAGAGTAAGCCATCGTTATTAAGATCCAAATGACCGAACATCCATTTAGCTTCAGTCTTACATGCAGGTGGGAAATGAGCCTTGGATTTTTGATTACGTTGGCGACGTTTCTTGCTGTCGGCCATAATTACAGAGAACCAATCGAGCAGGCGGTTGCCAATAGCGGTGAGTTGTTGTGGTTTGCATTCAGGTGACTTCGATGGATAACCTGTAAATTGGAAAATTTATAGAAACATTATTTCTTTGAAACAAATATGAAAATATTTCAATATGTTACCACTGTTTACGTTGTTATTTTTCGTGTATTTTTGTGGTTTGTCCACAACTTCATTATAGCCGCGAATTTTGTGTTTATCTTCCTGGAATTGATTGTCCTGCTATAATAAAGGAAAGATATAATGAATTTTCTTTTCAAAATAGTTTCTTTAAGCTCTGTAAAATATATTGTAGATGAAATCGCATCAATGTATTATGCTCATAATCTAGAAAATTAATTCAACAGATAATAGCCGCTAAACATTTATCTATTGAATTATAATGATAAAATTGTTATCGTTAACAACCCATTGATATAGGGTGATGGCGCTAGTAGTTGGCCACATAACTTTGTTTCTAAGTTCGAATGACTGCACAAAATCGGCTATTTGGTTTCTTAAATTTTAGTTCATTGGCAGCAAAAATCGTGAGAAATTTTGAATTTTATTTCACATATCACAAATATTTTGCCATTATAATTGGCACTACACTAAAACTGACAATTTTTTTTCGAAAATCCTCCGATTTCGTCACTGCCAAGATCGCTCGTCGAACTAAATCTGATGAGCTCAGACTACAACACTGCTCTTTGTGCCAAAGTAAGCAACTACTGGCCTCGCTTATGAGCCGTCACCCTATAGACGTGTACATATATTTATATTTATACACATATACATACATATCCTGCTATACAATCATGCATTCAAATTCCTTACCTTTTTGTATGCCGTATATTTGAGATATTTGTAGTGTTTGTTGTCATACTTGATATCCTCTGGCGTGAAAGTGAATTGCGAATTAATATGATTGTAGTGCCGATTGTTATCGTCTTTATCCTAAGCAGAAAAGAAAGGGTATTCAAGTGTTAACAATAAAATCATATAAGCATAACATAAGGCAATAGGTCAGCCGTATGTATATGAGGAAAATAGAAAACATAAGGGATATATATATTATAGAGATTGCATTTGTATAGTTGTTATTTTATTTATGTTTAAACTGCTGCTGTGTTTTTTGTTGCAAATTTTTATCGTCCGTAGTTAAATATAAACTAAAAACTATTCTTATAAAACTTTAATTTATATAAAAAACTTAAATTTTTTAATATTACATAATGAAAAAATTATTTTATGAAAAGTACCAGAAATCAGACTTAATTAGTCGAAGTGATTTGTTTGCGCTCGTTTTTTCATCAAGCTTGAAGATGCAAAATTTGCTTAAAAAAATATAAAATTGACCTGATGAATGTTTTAAAAAGTGTTTTCTCCAGCTCAGAGCACCTCAAACATGAAGAAAAAAATACCATTCATATCAAGAACAAAATCATTGTAAGCTAGTGTTATTATATCTTCACTCGACAGTTAACATTTCGTACAAGTTTCAGAAATCTTTCAAAATAAATTTTACAAAGTTCCAGTTATGTTTCAGAAATCTTTTATTTTCATTTCAGAAAGCTTTCTGCAATGTATTAATTTCCGCTTTTTGATTTCATTTGAAACGTTTCTAAAACGCATTCAGTTTCTTTTTCAATTCTGCAACTTCAACTTAAAATAATTTTAAAAAATACTCAGTTTTTTTTTTTTGATGCACACATTTTTGAATAGGAAATCTATAATGGGTTAATACAAACTTCCGTTCTTCATTGCAGAAATATACTTTGTCGTAAAGAATTAATAGTTGTCTTATTGTAACGGAAGCAGCAGAAAAACACATGCTTACTACATATAAAGTACAACATCTCTTACTTACATCTTTGTTGGGGTTGATGTTGTTGTTGTTATTGTTGCTGTTATTATCATTGCTGCTACTAATGTAGTTGTTGTTATTGTTATTATTGTTGCCACTACTACTGCTACCGCTGTTGCTGTTGCTGCTGCTACCACCCCCACCACCACTAATGCTGTCTTTGTATTGTTGCTGCAATGTTTTCTTGTATTTCGCATTGAAAGCGTTTTGTCGCTCGGATATGCGCTGCAAACGTTTGCTGTCAACATTATCTGCAATAAAGAAAGCGATGAAATGAAGTAAGAAATGCAATAAATTGTTGTTGCCAATGTTATTGTTGTCCTTGTTGTTTAGTGCTCAATAAACAATCATAGTTGCCAATAATCTAAAACACGTAAAAATGTTGCTGCGACTTTCTGAATCCGAGGATGTAAAGACTAAAAATCCCCACAATTTTTTTTATTATAGTTTTATTTACAATCTGTCAATATTAACAATAAGTAAATTTTATAAGTAGATAAATTCTTAATTAGCAGAATAGTTACACTCCATGGAGTGGAACTATATAAATAGAGAATGTTTTGGAGTAATTACAAATTTATATGAATGTATTTTTCATTATACAATAGTACAGCCGTTATGCTGCTCGAGCTATGGAAAGTATAGATTGCTTGAAAATCGATTATCGATTGTCAGTTTCTTTAAAATATGCAATGGATGCGCCATCTCGATCTGGTCTATGGAAGTATTGTTGAATAACTTTGAAATTATGAAGCAAGATATTCACATGTTTCCATACAAACTGCAGTTGACTCATAGATTATTGCAAACAGACAAGCAGCGTCACTTGGCTTCCACGGATATCGTCATTCGAATGATTGAAGCTGAGCTGGATTTTTGAGCGCGAATTCTGATGACCACACTCTCTTTGGCACAGTCAAAAAACAAAAATGTCGGCACACATAATCCTCACATAATTCACGAAACACCATTTCTCGATGTGAAAATGGCTGCTTGAGTCTTCTTTAAATTCATCATTGGGCCATTCTTATTCAAAGCTGGTGAAACAGTCAATGGCGAACGATATTGGTGGAGCTTGGCACATTTTGTATTATCGCAAATGCGTGACATAGGTTTGGACAATAAACTTTTTACCTTCCATTGAACAGATTGAGAGTTCCAGATTGAATATTCCAAAAGGATCTGACAAAGTTTATGTTCAAGTATTTCAATGCCAGCTATCTTGAACAATTTTCCACTTCTACTCTCAAATTACAAAAAGAGGGCTTGAATTGAAACGTGTTGTTAAAATATATAAACAATAAATTAACACAAAAATAAATCTTGTTTTGCAAAAATTGATATCAGGTTTAGATATATTCGACAATTATAGATTATAATCGAATTAGTATTGATTTGCACCAAGGAAATCTCTAAGTTGTTAAATCAGCGCTTTTTTCCCTAAGGTAAAGTTATTCCCATATATTACCCAATTGGCTCAAAATACGCCGCAAATTGGTGGCAATACTCTAAGCAAGTTACGAGTTCCATTTTACTTAATTTCAATTCAATATTAACAGCATACATGACTCGTCAAGGCAAATTAAAAATTAATGCTGCTGTGTGTTGCTGTAGCTGGGGAAAATAAAACTTTGCTTGTCCTGACAAAAAAAAAAAGAAGAAAATGTAATTCTTTGAAAAGCTTAAGAAATGTGTAGATGATTAAAAAATACATATTTTTTAAGGATAAACTGAAAGTTACAACAAAGTTTTTCTTATATCATTTATTGACGTCAGCTTAAACGGTTTAATATAAGTCCAGTCCAGTGTTAAACTTTTAGTAATATTTCCGCGGGGAAATACTGAAATGTTAATTGATTTTTGTCTGCCACTTTGCTTTTGATACCCTACACTTTGTCATTCCGTTTGTAACGCATAGAAGGGGGCGTGGCAGGTATGGAAAGGTATATATATTCTTGATCAGCGTCACCACCTGAGTCGATATAACTGTGTCTGTCTGTCTGTCTGTCTGTCTGTCTGTCTGTCTGTCTGTCTGTCTGTCTGTCTGTCTGTCTGTCTGTCTGTCTGTCTGTCTGTCTGTCTGTCTGTCTGTCTGTCTGTCTGTCTGTCTGTCTGTCTGTCTGTCTGTCTGTCTGTCTGTCTGTCTGTCTGTCTGTCTGTCTGTCTGTCTGTCTGTCTGTCTGTCTGTCTGTCTGTCTGTCTGTCTGTCTGTCTGTCTGTCTGTCTGTCTGTCTGTCTGTCTGTCTGTCTGTCTGTCTGTCTGTCTGTCTGTCTGTCTGTCTGTCTGTCTGTCTGTCTGTCTGTCTGTCTGTCTGTCTGTCTGTCTGTCTGTCTGTCTGTCTGTCTGTCTGTCTGTCTGTCTGTCTGTCTGTCTGTCTGTCTGTCTGTCTGTCTGTCTGTCTGTCTGTCTGTCTGTCTGTCTGTCTGTCTGTCTGTCTGTCTGTCTGTCTGTCTGTCTGTCTGTCTGTCTGTCTGTCTGTCTGTCTGTCTGTCTGTCTGTCTGTCTGTCTGTATGTCTGTCTGTCTGTCTGTCTGTATGTCTGTCTGTCTGTCTGTCTGTCTGTCTGTTGAAATCAAGTTTACGGGAAAACTAAGCAAGCTAATTCAATGAAATTTGCCACAAAGCTCACACCTTCTTGCAAGCTGCTAGCATATAAAAATGGGCGAAATCAGTTCACGACCACGCCTTCCGCCCATACTCTAAGTAAATATACCCAAGTCCAGTTTGAAAAAAAGTTGCTGCGATTTTGATGAAAATTGGTGAGTTGGTGAAAATGAGAATAAAATTAAGATTAGGCTTGGTTCTAAGTTTGCAAAGGCTCTTAAAGGGGCGTGGCACAGCCCTAAATTTTAACTTTTATAACGACATTGCTCGTAAACCAATCTTATGAATATTGAATTGCGCATAAAGTGGACAGAATAGTAAAAGTGGGCGTGGCACTTCTTAACAATTAAAAATTTGGATTTCGTATAACTCCAAAAAGGCACATACAATTTTCATTAAAATTTTAGGGATAATACCACTGAAAGTAGTCATCAGCTACGTCAATATACTGAAAAATTTCTTTTAAGGGCGTGGCACAGCCTACAATATTTATAAACGTTATAAAAAGAGAACTAACAACGCAATCGGTATGAAATTTAATAAGACGGATATACTTGCTAAAAGGTGTCTTCTTGCAAAATTTTGGCACGATTGTGCCGGTGGATGTGGCACCTCCCTTATAACCGCAATACGTTTAATGCTATAGATAGTGTGCTATGAGAGTAATCTTCATAAAATTTTGTTTAGAGGTGTCGGTTACTATAAGCTTTGGAAGTAAATGAAACTTCACAAGATTGCATCAGTGGGCGTGGCACCTCCCTCATTAACATAAAGTTGTAAGTGCTATTTTAAATGAACTATTCGAGCAATTGATCTGATATTTGATGTAAGTGGTTTACTGGGTATTAGGTACACATGAATCAAAAGCTGGCAAAATAGCAACAGTGGGCGTAGCACCTTCCATACAATTAAAATACCTAAAGTGGCACAACTACCTAATTACGGCACATATCGCAAGCTATACAAGCTATTGTGCTAAAATATGGTTTGTTTATTGAACCATTAGTGGGCGGAATTAAAGAAGTGTGCGTGCTATATTTCGTGTTTTTCATTTCTATCCTATTTTTTTCAACATTTCCCATATTTTTTTGACATTTTTAATCTTTTACCTTTCTCCTTCAATTTCATTCGACATTTTCTTTATTCATTTACAGCATTTTCCATATATTTCGACTTATTCAATTTCTTTCAATTTTTTTCAATGGTTTTTATATATTTTCAGCATTTTCAGTATTTTCCAACTCTTTTCAATATTTTTGAACCATTTTACAATATTTTCGACTCATTCAACCTCTTCAACATTTTCTTAACTTTTATTTAAAAAGTACTTTCAATGCAGTGTAGGGTATGTGAGTTTCGGCCTGGCCGAAGATAACACCTTTACTAGTTTTCTATTAATTTTCGCCATTCAACGTGCTTATGAGACGTACAAAACGCTTAAATGTGTGGTCTTAATCTTTATTAAATTCAACAAGAGAAAGAATTTTCATACCTCAGAGATTAAAAAGCAGATCATTTGACATTTTTGTTATGCCGAAAAATATTCAGGAATGGAACAATTAGGTGTGGCTTTCTTAAAGAAGTATCGGAGTTTCGAGCGTGGTAATTATGAAATAATTCAGAGTTCGATAACGTTATAAAACTTTTGTATTTTCCCTTGGCTTCTTTTCCCTGTCAACGTTTACACGAGGAAATTCGGTGAAACAAATTCTTGTCTATTCTCTTTTCTGAATTTGCTTTGCGTTTACACACGAAAACTAGAATTTCTTTGTGCAAAAAAATGTCAAAGCAATTACTGCGTCAACCCGCCACAACAATCGTAAATTCAAAGCATAATATCAGCTAACGAATAGAACGAGAGGGAATTTACGGGTACGACAAGTTCTGTACACCATCCTTTCGTTTTTCCCTTCTTACCAACAAACAGGAAATCTTTTTCTCAAGAGTTTCCTCGTGTAAACGTTGACCAAGTATTTCTGCGCTACTCTTACGACAAGCGCTCATAGATGGCCTCTTGAGAGAAGCGATGTAGGAAGACCAGCTTGAAGAGTATTTCCAGCAGTCCTGTTTAGAACGGCCTGTTATAGCGAGTAATTTCGTATAAAAAAAAGAAAGTACGTTGGAGTTGCGAAGACCTTCTAGAAGCGCAGCTACTCCTGCTCTTGCCTACTGGGTACATATTACATATAGCTATTGTAGTGAAATTATATGAGTTTTACGTGTCTCTACCCTAGAATTAATTGGAATATTCTGTATGGCTCTTGAGATATGCTAAATGCAAATTTGAAGATTTGAGCGCCTGAAATAATAAAATAAAATATACAACCTCTTTGAGTCAAAATAAATTTCAAAAAAAAAAAATTTTTCATTGAGCGTATCCATAGGAGTATTAAAAACACCATTTTTGGGAAAAGAAAATATTAGAAAAATGACTAAGCATCTCAGAAATATTATCCAATAGTTTTGTTTTCAAATTCATTGATGCCAAAAGAAATTCGAAGAAAACCACTACCGGCACCAAATTATATGTTTCTAGAACAACATTTTACTCTTTTGGGTTCATTGTACGAATGTTTTTCACAATTCCAAATAAAAAACTGGAAGTAGAAATGGTACCACAAGAAAATCACATGCTTATAGTACATACTGATGAACTTTTTTCTTCGAATAGCTAGAAATTTCGTTTCGTTTTTTTAAAAGTGCGTATAGTAAAATGTCGGTGCTATGTGTTCTTGAAATTTTCTAAGAAACAACCCGAAAAGCATAAAAAAATTCGTTTTTCTACCAGCTCACAAGATAAGTTCATGGGTAGTAGTTAGCAAAAATCACACGTACTGAGCCAGGCCGAGTTTTCATTTGACGTGAAATGTGCAAAATGTTTTATATTAAAAATTACTGTATGCGCCCAATTGCAGTTGAATAGCGGCGCATCAAAAATCGCTTGTGTGTAGTGTGTACACTGTTGTACATAATTTAATATCAATTCGTTGATGCAATGCGTCGTGCGTGATGTTGCAATGCCGATGCATTGGTACTTCTATGCATACAAAATCATGAAAACTAATTTTCAATTTGAGTTTTTGCTCTACAATAATTTCCCTACAGACTGGCTGCCTCAATCAAATTTTAATTTATTCTGTTATTTTATTTTTCCTATTTTTTTTTTGTAATTTGAATTGCAATATTGTTAAATAAAGTGGAAGCAAATGTTGAGTTTTAAGATGTCCTTATGCAACACATTAATACAACATAGTAATATCATAACTTGACTAATGATGTAAAACATAAGGATAGTGTAATCAAATGCTATTTAATGATGTAAGAAGATTCGAAGGACAATCTTATTATGATTCTAAAGAGTATGGAGCAGTATTTATAGCTGCTGTAACAGAGTTGACTGACTACCTTTTAGTGAATAGTTCATTGTCCTAAATGAATCTAATTTTTTTTTCCGATATAACAGCATTTTCAGCACCTTAGAGAGTAAAGTTTATATAGCGATTGGCTTATATACACAGTACACTAAGGCTACTTGTTCGATTCTCTCTGTGTTATAAGTTGGGGTGTATCATGGCGTAATTATAACGTAAAGCAATGAAAGTATTCAAAGGAAAGAGCTCAAAAGCTCGGACTTTGCAAAATTTTTTGAGTCTGAAAGCGCTCATTGGTTGGACAAATTGTCAATCAATGTGGGATATTTGATTTTTGTATACTAAAATTCTTCTTCTTCTTCTTACTTCGTAGTGGTAACTTTGTATACATAAATTTAGCTTTTTTACCTCAATTTTATTCTTTACGCATATCAATTATTAGTTATGTGTATAAATATGTGTTGATGCTTACAATAAATTTCATGAAATAAACCTATGTAGGTTAAGGCTAAGTTTTCCATTGATACATTACCTTAACAACTCAAAAATTCGAGTTATTCAAACTACTCCCATTATTCGAACTATTTGAACAAATCTATCGATTCAGTTTGTTCGAGTTGTTTGTGAAATTATACAAACCATTCAAATTGTTTGAGCTATTCGTTATATATGTGGGTCATTCTATCTCGTTTTTACATTCAAAAAATGTTCGATACGTGTTTTTGGAAAAAGTTTTCACGGACTTATTTTCGAAATTACGATTTTTTGAAAATCACAGAATTTAAAAATACATGAATTTTCGGACGCTTGTATTTCAAAATGTACACGTCAGGTCGACAAACCGTCAAGCCATTAAAGTTAGCATTTAACGTTTTTTTCTAATTATTGTTTTGAAGATTTTCTTCTCTTAAGTAATAAGTAATAATTTTGCAATTTAAAAATTGAAATCGTAAATTTTTGACTAGCGGTATGATTAATTTAATTGATTTTTTTTTTCAGAGAGAAAATAAAATCTTAGCAATCATTTTGCAATTTAGTTTAGAGTGGTCAGAGTCGTGGTTCTCTATGACTTTTTCTATGTCGCCACGCGCAATAAAATCATAGAAATGAATTAAAGCAACGCAGTAACGTAAATAGATAACGGTAAATGCTAAGCGATTTTCAAAAAATCGTATTTTCGAAAATAATTCCGGAAAAACTTTTTCAAAAAACAGGTATCGAACCTATTTAGACAAAGTATCGAAAAAAATTGATTTTGACCTTTTTATATGTATATTAATAATAATCTTTTTTGGATTCAATTCGAGTGTCCAAGGCACACCACTACTATATATGTATAAGTATGTACATATGTATATGTGTGATTGAACTTTTAAGCATATAAAAAATTATTCTAATGAGCTTACCCTTGCATGGACAGAATCCTTTACAGGCAATCCTTATTGATGTCGAATGTATGCAATTGTGATAATCCAATCTGCATAAGGATGAATATGTTCTATTATCGGCGCCGCATAAGAAAGTTGGTTTTGCCACAGGACATGGTTTGCAATTACTGTAAGGAGGCATTAGAGCAAATAAAAAGAAGATAAAAAACCAAGTTAACTGCTGACAAAAATAAATAACTACATACAATTTCAATATAAATTATAATTTCTGGTTGATATAGCCTGTGGAGGAAAAAAGGGCATCTAAAAACGATTTGCAAAATCTTAGCGCTGTAAATTTATCTACATAGCTTTTAAAAATGTTCGCCGAAAACCTTGCAAATATTACCTCAAAAATCCCATTTTGGCATTGAGTCTAAGCTATTTAAAGGATATAAAACTATGAGATATCAGGCTGAAATTGTTTTCAGATATACATTTCAAAGAAAAAAAAAGAAAAACCGTATAGAAAAATATCGCTTTACGTGGAAGGTCACAATTTCGGCTTAGGTCACAAAACATGCAACACAATTTACATTTGAAGTTTCATTCAAATGGCGTGTTCGCTCTATGGTTGCTGCATTACATAACCCTTTGGAAGAATAACTGCGTGCTATAAACTTTGTGCTAAAACTTCACAAACATTCAACTACAATTTCAGACGAGCCCTTGTACCTTAGCGTAACCTACATAGGCACCCAACGACTACATATAATTAAATGCTTGACGTGACCTAGTCAAGCCGCTTTCTCTCTCGCTCTCTGTTCTTTCATAGCTAACCGTTTGAAATTGAAGTTTCTTTAATCCTTTTAATCTACATAATTGAATTCGTTGTTTATTAATTGGCAGACAAAATTACAAAGCATTCAATAGCCATTCAACTTACTCTTCATCCTCTTCATCTTCCTGCTCCTTGTCGTTATTAGCGTTGTTGTTTTCATAAAACACATCATCTTCTCGAGAATCTTCATTGGAGTTTAAGCTTTTGTTGTCTTCATCATCTTCTTGGTTGACGCGACGCTTGGCCTCTTCTTCCAAGTATTTGACTTTTGAGATAATTTCATCGCTGTTGATGCGTCGAAATGGTTAGATAAAACAAAAATTAATAATGGAAATGGATATGCAGCTGCAAGACTAAATGAGAAAGTTTTTGGGTACATTCTAAATGCATAAAAACGGCCCTTTTTCGTTTAACGTGTTTTGAAAGCAAACTAGTCGAAAATGGCACGCCATCTATACACAATATCTCGGAAACAGATTTCCAAAAAAAAAAAACAGATTTTTTCACTAAAACCTGAGCTTTGTGAATAATTCATTCAGTGCTGTTAAATTTTTCGTACTTAGTGGTCGTTCAGAAAAGATATCCACAAAATTCTTAGAGTTTTAACCCCCCCAGCCCCTGGCTGTCCGCTTTTGTTCAATTTCTCTAAGTTACATTAATTTTGCAAAAAAAAAACTGAAGTGAAATAACAGAAAGTCAGCCAAAACTCGAATGATGCCAGTGTGAAAGCTATTTTTAAAAACGCGACACAAAACGTGGTAAATAAAAAACTGGCTGTTTTTGTGATGCCAGTGTAAAATCCGTTTTAGATCATTTTGCTTAGCATGTTTTTTTGTTTTTTAACAAATTTAAAAAAAAATATTTAAAAATCAATTTTTTTTTTTTGGTATGAATTCATTTTCAATTTTCTCACTGCGTAGCTCAGTTGCAGCATATGCTTACCGATTCTTATGCAATTCCTTCTTTGACACGCAAACTGCGCTGAATTCATCTTCCAGCAGGCAAATTTCACTTTTTTTACAATTCAACGGACGGCAGAGGTCACCTGTAAATTAAATTAAATTTTTTGTAGGACGCTTTATTGTTATGACGATATGCTATAAAATTTACCGCATCATAAACTCAAAAAACAAGAGGCATTGCCAACTTCATGGCAATAAAAGTGTTATGAGAAATTTTTAATATTTTATTTCTTTTTTTAAAATAAAAAAAAGGAAATAAACTTCTTTTAGGTTTACAACTGTGTAATTGAAGTTAGTTTTTGTGAATTAATAAAATTTTTGGTATCGTAAAATGCTGAATGCACTTACTTGTTGGGTCATGTATCCATCTCTTGTGTTCCAGCAGGGACTTTTGCGAATACTGTGAATTTTTGTTTATCTGCAATGAAAAGAAAGAAAAATTTCATTAAATTTATGAAAAAATTTAATTTCAAATGTCACATGGGTTTTTTGGAAAAGTGATATATTTTGAGTATCAGCATTTATTTACTTATATGATACCTATAAGGCATAGAGAGAAGCCTATAAAAATTTTAAAGAAATTTTTTATTTTATTCATAAAATTTACTTTCTGTTAATGGCAATGATTTGCATGAGGTATCAATATCAAACTGAAGAAACTTTTCGTTTTTCATGTAGCAAACAACCAAAATCATTTTATTTTTCGAAATGAGGTAATAACTCCGAGGCAAATCACGGTGAACTTCCTATAAACTGCATCATGTTAATGATGGTTACATTCACTGTATAGCTTAGGTTGTCAAAGAAACTTTATCCAATGCATCGGAGGTGGCGTTCTTTCTGAAGTCGGGGCATTGACAAAAAAAGATTCTCAATCAAATACATTAATATAAAGGGTGGTCCCGGCTCTGAATACTCGATTTGAAAAGTTTAATTCTAAGTAAAAAATTGTATAGGTTGCGGGGACTATATGGAAGACGCTCTTAGTTAAAAGGCATTTAACGAAGTTCTTTTAGAGTATTACTAACAATCAAAAATTATTTTATAACAAACATTTTGTTATCATTAAAATTCGTAAATACTTCTAATCTCTGTGAATTGATTACATAGGCCAACAAAATTGAACGAAAGTCCAGAAACAGAGACCATACCTAGCATACCCGATGGTCTTTGATGCGCTGAATCCGAATCCAAGCTCAGAATCGCTCTTATACGTCAATTTTTCAAGATATCCTAACCTAAAGGTGCAAAAAAACACGGTTTTTGGCTATATTTGAGGTTATTTTACATCGTGAATAAATTTCATTTTTCCAAAACTGGCTACGGCACCTAAAAGTAGTACTCTTAACTTTCAAAACCCTTTTTGGTTTTTTGATATATCTTTTTTTCTCTTGAATATATCGTTTAATGAAGTTTAGTATTTTCTGCTGATCGGACGAAATTTTGTTTTCGTAAGGTTGTAACGAAAACGACAAAATGCTAAAGTTCATTGTACGATATCTTCAAGACAAAAAAAAGATATCTCAAAAAACCAAAAAGAGTTTTGAAGGCTAAGAGTAATACTTTTAGGTGCCGTAGCCTGTTTTGGAAAAATGAAATTTATTCACGATGTAAAATAACCTCAAATATATCCAAAAACCGTGTTTTTTGCACTTTTAGGTTAGGATATCTCAAAAATTGACGTATAAGAGCAATTTTGATTCAGCGCATCAAAGACCATCGGGTATGATAGGTCTGGTCTCTGGTTTAAAAACTTGTCGACTTGCTCTATTACTTATAAAGTAATGACATCATCGTTTCTTGCAAGTAAATACTACTCTAAAGGAACTTTGTCATACACCCTGTAAGTGAGAGGGTGATTTTTACAATATTTTACTCACAATGAACCAGGGACTCGATTTTACTATGAGCGAGTACTTTTCTACCTTTTTTGTAATCATCACAGCTTAAAACGACCGTTTGTCGAACAACCTATAGCCACACACCAAAGACCAAATTTTATTAATAAAAAATCCATTTACTGCAGAATTTGTTTCAAAATAAAAGCCATAAATGTTAGTAGCAACTAAATGTTTTATATTGATTGAATTAACGTAATTTATAGTGCAATTTATCACCGCGGCAATTTAGTTTTAAGAGGCAAATTGAACATCAAAGTGATAGGGAAAGTGCTTAATACATAAATCAAACTTAATCGAGTGTGATTAAATTATTTTCGCCAACGTTTTTGTACAAATTGATGTATAAAAAAATCATATATTTTTTGCTTCACGTTAAAAACAAAATGAATTGCTTTAAACACTTAAGTGAATTTATAATCTTTTATATATGCAAATAAGCAAACTGAATTTTGAAAGGAGTTATAATAAATAGAAGAAAATATATATTTAATAATAGTATGTACTCATATAATATCAAATATTTACAAAATAAAACTTGTTATGAATTTGTCTACCTGGTAATTGTTTTGTAGATATCGAAAGGTTATTTGCAACGGAAACTTATTAACATATTATAGCTCTGAGAAGTCATGCCCTCTTCTCGATCAGACGTTGATCTTAGCCAGCTCTGAATATAATTATATGACATAATTATACCAATATATGAGTACTTTATTTTCAAAATGGCGCAAGTACATATTCGTTGAGAAGTCAAATTTAGTATGTAATTTGCAATGAAGTTTACATAATTTTTCTTCTCAACGAATTGGCACTTACACCATTTTGAAAATAAAGTACTCACATACATATATGTAGGTATATGCAACCTGGTCCATGAAAAGGGGGCTTAGGTGCGAAAATAAGTTTTCGAGAAAACTGTTAAAGGTAAACTCGCTTCGTCTATCCGAATGGGCAAAAAAATTTTTCGTAGACCAGGTCACAGATAACTTTTTTTTTAAATTAGTAATCATCAAATTATGTCTACAGCAGCACTAGTAACTACATACATCATTATCAACAGCAACAAGAACTCCAAAAGTATCACAACTTCTGATACATTGTGGTCAAGCTCAAACACCAATGAATGTTTTGCAACAAAAAGAATTGTGTTATTTAAACATTTGTCCAGCTTATTTTGTATATATTTCCTTATATTTTTATTTTTTTTTTTTTTGTAAAAGGATATTTATTGTTGTGTTACAATATTTATTCAGTTGTAGTTGTTTGGTTATTGCTGCTGTTGTTGCCATGATTTAATTGCCATAGAATACACGACCATACAGCAAATGCATGAAACAAAATGCAGTTCTTTATGTTGTTGCAGGTACTGATATTATTACAAAAACAAAAATTTTACAAAAAGTGTTTCAATCAAAAATGAAACAAATCGGTATTGATCTAGAGCTTAGTGTTTATGGTCACAAAATTTTATGTTATTAGGGTGTTCTAAAGTAAATTTTTTCTCACTGTGAATTGATGATTTAAAATGTGAGCTAAGATTATTCGAAAAAGTTTTACGATAGTTTTTCAGTTATAGACATTTTCTTGATAAAATGTCCAAGAATGGCTAAAATAAGTGAAACACTAAGTTTTCCAGGCAATCAACCTTTTTTCGAGAAAACTAATCATACTTTTGAAGAAACCGTTTCTGACTATCCCATTTCAATAATTTTAAAAAATGTTTAAGTTTGGTTTGAAAGCTTTTCAAACGTCTCTCAAGCAGAAGCCGTACAACTTGGAGAAGAATAGTTAACAGAAAATCGAGAAACCTCAGTATAAGCCTTAAAGTGTTCGAAGCAGTAACTAGAAATAATTTCGAATCACTTCATAAGGATATACTCCTTAAAGGAGTGCAGAAGAAAATAGTGCAAAAATCTATTTTGAGTTAGTTGAGTTAGGACTTTGCAAAGAATTTTGTGAAAAAAGTTTAAGTTTGAAAAATGAAATCAAAATGTTGATGAGAGAGAGAAATTTGAAGGACATCAAAATCTTCCTTTGATCATCAAAACCGGATGCACGCAATGTCATTATGAAATAATGTAGTAAATTGATCTAAGTCACATACCATTTACCAGTCAATCAAAATCTATTATTTAAAGACACCCTTCTAATTCATAAGTCCCACATAAGTGCAACATTTTCGTTCTAAATTTTAGCTGCAAATACAGTCGAATTCAGAAGGATGTGGGTCGCCAATGCTGTGTCAGTCAGATTTCGTGATTTAAAATGAATGACAAGTAATTTTGGTTGCAAAATACTTTTACCTGAACTTATCACATCCATTGCTGTATGCCAACTGAATTATAGGTTGTCGTCTGGCTATTGGATGCTGTGTCAGTACGTTACAATCGTACGTGATGGCCTCTTAACCACATAACATTTATGGTGCAGTAAAAATAGAAAATTTACTGGCACATATTCTTGCATTCGTACTTTTATGAAAAGTTGTTGCATGTTGGTATCAACTGCAAATATCCGTCAATGCAACAACTGAATTTTACCTTACTACCCTTGGGGAAATCTTTTTTTGACAGATTTTTTGGTGAATTACTCGAAATGTAAATGTTGTATTGGGCTGAAATTTAACAAAGTTAACAAGCACAAAATATACGTGCTATGTTTTTAATTTACTCAACAAAAAGGTTGATTAGTAACCTAACCTAGTTACAGCACTATGTAAATAAAACGAGAATTCGTTAATTTGGGCGTCGAAATAAAATTATGGGAAAAAAATGTATAGGTCAGAGCAAAATTCATCGATTTCCAACTTATTCGAAATAAGTTTTATCAAGTTAACAGAAGTACCCAGTAAAATTTGCTTAGAAACAGCCTTCAAGGTTATGTTTGTTCCAATTTTTTTTTAAGGTTATGGGTCTCTTCTGCAATTTTTGGCTTAGGACCTTACTCAATGTCGATTTGCTCACCAGATGCCGTCAATATTCGATTTCCATTCAAATCAAATCACGAAAGTAGAAATGGCTTCAGAACCCATCTATTATTTTATATAATTATAAAAAGGGTAAGACTTTCAAGTCACGCTCTCAATCCACATTTATCTTATTGTCTTTATTTCATAGTACGCCAATATCTGATTTTCCTTAGATATGAATTTGTTTATAAACCACTCAAATTTATGTAGTAAATTCATAGCTCGAATATAACTTTTATCTCGCTCATGAAAGTGACACCAACCATACTTTATCTTTTTTGAGTTTTATTAAAAAACTACAATAATAAAAAATATAGTTTGTAATTTTAGTTCAAAAAACAAACTGACAAGCTGACACATAAATTAAATTTCTATTTTATAGGCAAAAGATGAATAAAATTTTGAGCAGCGGATCAACTGAGCGAACGCGAGACTACCAAATATTGGTAGTGCAAACTTGGAGTAGCATCGTCATGAGGGCCATAAATCGCGTCATTTCATAGTTACAACATTTTAATGTCCACCATACACTGTCATACATTATGCCGAAGGATGCAATATCCTGTGTGTTATATATTTGTACCACTTGTTAGTATGTCTGTATGAACTTTATATCACAACCTATTCGACACTATGCTACACATACATATTGTTGAGTGTTTATGTGTGGATATGTATGTGCAAAATATTGATACATGCATGTGTGTATATGTATACATTAGGGTGTATGCTTTTTTGGAATAAAGGTGTTTATTTTCAAATTTGCATAATAATTTTGAAATTTATATATGCGAGACCACCTGCAAGCCTCAATCCTTTTGATCTAAATTTCTATAATTTTACTGCACAATTTAGGCTGAAACTCGGTCACAGCTTGAGGAAATCTAAAATCAAAAATAGAAAACAAATAGGTCAACTGTTCGAAATCAAAAATTGTAATTTGCTGTTGACTTTTGTCGTGATTCTAAATCCAGACCAAGTAACTACCCTACCTACTATATCCTGATGAACGGTGTAAACGCGGAGCAGGAAAAAGCTGATGAAACTTCTTTGAAGACTTTTGTTTTTATGTACTAAAAAAAAAGGATCCTCACTTTCACATCTCGAAAACCGTAGCAAATCATATATTTCGAACTATTTTTAAGAAAAATCAAATGTTTTATTTTCAATGAGCAGGAAACAAAAACGTGGACTTATGTCATATACATATTGAAATGGATTTTGAGGACAGGACATTTACTGACTTATTACGGATTTTGCGAACAATCAAATAACGATGTATGGTAATTTTTGTTGGTGTTGGCAAAAAGAAAGGGCTTTAAGAAAAAGGACGCATAGTCATCGTACTTGTAACTGAAAATGTTTCAAAGTTTTTTCCACTTTAAGCAAAAATGATGATGAACGTGAGCATTTTTCAATGAAAAAACTTGATTGATCTTGAGCGGTCTCTAAGTATTCACATTTATTTTCATTATATACTTAAAAACGATAGTGTAAATTTGAAAAATAAAAATTTTAAAAATACACCCTAATCTAAATATGTGTATCCTGAAAGTAAAATATGCCGTGAGCTCCAGCTGAAACTTTCAAATACAATAGTTTGATATCTATTCAGGCAGCCTTAAAGCATCACTATACATCCTGCACTTTAGTTTCACTAATACTACCAGTATTTTTGACTAAAAAGGTATTGTGCAGTGTGACGAAATTTTGCTTAAATAAATTTCTTCAAATTATTGTATTTCTAAAGGTCATTTTGCAAAACTTAACAAAGATTTTTTATGAGATTGCAGTGATTTTTCATGCACAGAATTATCACATTCACAGGATTTTTCTTTATGGGTAGCGTCACAACCTCTGTTCGTGATAGTTTTTATTGAAGATAAAACCAAAGCATCTTAGAAATAAAACAAAAAAAATATATGATCAAAATCTATCCAGTGGTTTTTGCGTGATGAACCCACAACGATAGACCTAGCTGTCATATTATTTTTAAAGTTATTGTTTAAGCCTTGTCTTTATGTGCGATATAACAACATTTTTGAAGTGCCGACCACGAGACCTCCTGCAAGACTTAATACTTTTGAAGTACTTTTAATGAGCTTTTTGTACGATTCGGGCTGGAACTTGGTCATAACAAGAATGTTAATATATAATTAATCTACATAGAGTTAGAGAATTGTTCGCATAAGCACGATAGCACATTTCTGGAAATTGCGCTGATGTTTGGACTAAGCCTTGTCCGCATTAACATCCCTTTTCTTGATTCCACATTGGAAAATATCATACTGAATCACAACATTGAATGTGGTGAAAAAAGACCACATGTATTTTTCATCTGTTCAAGAGTGCCATAAACAGCGCTGCCGTTTTCGTTTCATTACTACCAGCGTTTCACACACACAAACGTATTACAATTTGATTGGGAAATCGAAACCATTTAAAAGCTTTTTGTTGGTTAAAAGGGTTTAGCTGCTCTGCAATGCACAAACAACATTCAACTTAGATCCACAACTAACACATACGTAATCGTGAAGGCACTCTCGGCTCAAATTTTCAAAAGCATTAAGCTGACTGAGCACAACATTCGTTGAATTTTATTTTTTTTTATTTTTAGTGGTTTCCCTCAGCCGTCGAACAAATTTTCTAACAACGAATACGTAATTGCGCTGATGTAGGTGGTGGTGTTTGGTCAAAAACCAATTGCATGTGGTATAGGTAATGGCAGGAAGCTATTAATGGTATGAGAAAAATGTACGGGAAGGAAGTGACGGCTGAGTGCTGACCAGTGATATATGACTGTCGTTTGCGCAAACAAAATAGGATTTAATGCATCTTTGAAGGAAGCGCATAATTTATGCTCACACATTGCACATACCTACACAATTGCATACTTCACATACACGTACGTAGATACTCGAACATAAGGATGCATGCAGTAATCATTTTTGCACAGATATTCAGGCACAGCATTGGAATATCAAATTTACGTGGCAAATTTTTAAAGTGCAAACCGAATTTACTGCACTAGGAATTAATACGTTCCAATCAAACCGCACATGCCGTGGTGGTGACCATTTAATTCAGGTTGGGTCAAGTTGCATTTAATAACATTAACTGTTAACTTTTGTGTGGTCAGCGTTTGGCCGACTGTGGAGTTTTCTTTTTTTACTTAATTGAGGTATATCGCATGTAGTTCATTGGAACTTAGTTATTAATTTGAAAATATTTGCAGCAAATTAATGCGCCAACTTTAAATTTATAGGATCTTATGGGTTTTGATTTAAATATTGGCTTTATACAAAATTGCCTAAGCTTTGATCTGATGTAACCCATAATGACAATGCAGAGTTGTCTGAGTGTTTTTATTGCAGAAATCGATGTACTATTTCCTCTTCTACAACTTTGAATATAATATATTTTTAGATTTAAGCACCGAACAATTGATGTTCTGCTTAAAATTCAGTTTTAATTTCAAATTTTGAAATGTTGTTTTTCGGTCGAGCTTTGTCGTATATAGAACTTTTGGATATCGCTTGATTTGATTCTCTTCTATAACTTTTTACTTATGGGTTCTAAAAGTTTTAGGGAATGGAAGTAAAAGATTTCTAAAATGTAACTGAAACTTGGCAAAATTTTATATGAAAGATTTCTGAAAGGTTTCCGAAACGTTGCATGCCGAGTTGTTGTGACAAAAAGCACCCATTTCAATTCAATTTTAAATAACATCAGTAAGAAAATTGTCTAATCAATAACTTCTGTTCTGACTGGATTTCTGCACGACCAATAGGAATCCAAATTATAGAGAAAAATTGTTCTTTGTAATCTTTTACCTGACTTATCTTGTAGAGGAATAGGTCTGCAACACTTGGTAGCCAATTTGAATTACGAAAAAATTATGCGTTTTTTTAGAAAATTTCACCTCAAATCCATTATATGCTACTTTTCTACATCTGTTCCTCCAGTTATTGGTCTACATGTGTGGAGAATGGGCAGTTCAAACAATTCTGTTGTTTCAATACAATGAATTGTCATGTCAAAACAGCACTATTTCCTTTGAAAAATAAGGACTCTATGTGTAATTGATTCAATAAATCAAAAAAATGTCCTGTTATCATTTTACCCATTTTAGATAATTCATGAATATTAAATGAGTAGTGCGGCAATAACTTTTCTTAAAATTAAAACCTTTTTTGATTTCTTTGGAGAATCTTTGCTAGTTAGAAAAATTTTACTGCTTTGACTGTACAGCGGCTCCGCTATATGAAATTACAAGAAATTGATCAAAATTATCCTTGCACCTCAGTGTAATACGAATACTTTTGGAAAAGATTTTGCAAGGACTGACGTTTATTTATGTTCTTTGGGCGTGCTTCTATTGGAGGTAAAAGATTTTAAAAAAGAGTTCATGTTAGGTTTTTCCTAATGTTAGCGACATTTTTCTAAACTGCGCCTTAAGAAAACCCAATTGATGAGCATGATGTAACAAAAATCAGTTGCGGAGCTCAAATGTAATCTTTCTTTCGATATTTAGCACACCACCCGACTCATCAACGAACTTTATTGCTTATCAAAGTTATTAACAAATATTCATCGCTAGTAAAAATGGCAATTGCCTTGAATATGATGGACTTTTGGAGCTGACGTTTATGATATTGACGTACTCTTAGTTTTTAAACACTCGTACTTAACTTAATAACTAAATACATAAATTGATGGAGAAATATTTACATATTAGTTATGCCCCTAATGGTTTATTGAAACATAATTACTATTTGATCACCAAAGAGCTCATTAAGTTTTCATATAGATAATATTGAAACATTATGTTTAATACTTTGCCTACAAAACATAAAAGTCGTTTAAATTTGAGTTGTAATAAGCCAAAGGAACCAAATGACAACAACACACTATCTCTTGGCCCATAGTCGTATTCCAGTGTCTTGAATGCATTTATTTTTATTATAATGCTTGACCTACATTTCTCATTTTATGACCATCAGCAAACTGACAAAGGAGATTGCCTGGTTTGGAACTAAAGCTGCCCAGGAATGAGACAAAAATGAAAAAGTTTTAATTTTTTCTGTACAAAAGTTTTTATATTAAGAAATACCTTTCAGAAACTTTTTGTTTGACTTCAATTTAGAAAGTAGAAATCATAGCGTCATTGTGAGAGGTTCTCGAAGTATTTTATCATTTTGGAAAATCACACACACACACACACACACACACACAAACTACTGGACAGCTTTGATTCGAAATCAAGCAATCTCCTTTTATATATTCGCCCCTTGTTTTGTTTCTTTTCATTACTGTTTTTGGTGCTTTTATTTTTTATCTCTTTCTCACTAGCGCCATTATGGTTAACGCTTTTGCATCATTCGCTTCAGCACTTGAGTCTGTAAGCCTTTCATTTACTCGCTGAAGCACCAAGTCGTCACCAGCACAGTTGCAGCGGAAGGATAATTCTTTTGTTTTAGCCACAGAAAACAACAGAAAAACGAATAAAAATCGTTACTTTTTTTCGCACATCCTTTGACTATGGCAAAAAGTTTTTAACGGTTTATTTTAGTTTGTGCTTCTTCTTCTGCTTCTGCACGCAAACTGCTATTTGACACAAAAGCACTTGCGTTTATTTTTACAAAAGTGCATTTGTGTTTTTCGTGTTCTTCTCCCTTTCTTTCGCTTAGAACAAAGCTCACAAAGAGTAATCTAAAGCTGTGCGCGAAACTGTTTTTATGTTTCTAATAAAATATTACAAGTTGGTCTTTTGTTTCAGTTAAAGTTTCAAAAATACGTTATTGTGCTATGTTGCTAAAAATGAACCAAACTGGATTAATTTTGATCCCCAAGATTGGACTAAATTGCTTATGTTTATCAGTCGAAATAAGAAAAGTTTTTTCGGCTTCATCTACTCATAAAATGGGTCTTCAACCAGAAATCATTACTTTTCAAGTGAAAAACATCTAATTTGAAGGTTGGTCAATTGAAATGAAAGGTTATGTCCCATAACACTTAAATTCAACATAGTTTTTAAGATTTGGAAATGAAATGGTGATTGGAATTCATTTGAAATGCTAAAAAATCGTAAAGATACGTCATCAGCTGTTGAAATCGACCGTTGTTTTCATCAGCCCTACCATTAAACATTTCAAAAAAACCGGCAGCATTAAAAAACACTACGGTGCTGGCCAGCGATGCACTACAACTGGACGCGTGAACGTCGAAATTGTGCGCAAGCAATTGGCGCGATATTCTGAGCTCTGTGCAGCTCAAATGGTGAAAGAGACAGAGGTAGGGAATAAAAAAAAACTTGTTGAATATCAAGCCTTTTCAAAGATTCAAGTCGCAGGAGTTTTCCGCATTGCAACGAGCTAAAGGCCTCAAACGAGGGACGTTACAGCAACCATTCAGACGAATTGTAAGTCATTCTGTGGTAAAGAGCTAACTGATTTATTGGCGGCAGTGACCGAAAATGACACGTCTGCATACGTTTTTCTACCGATAAGCTGCCATAATGTCAAAATAAATAAAAAAAAAACACATAAGTATGGAGTCGCTGAAGAGGGATTTGACCCAAGCACGGAACAAGATTGAAAAAAACTTCATAAGCACTTATTGTACTGCTCCACTGCAAACTTGTACCTTTAACCCCTTAGCATCATCCGTACTGGTCTGTGCACGTTTTAAATCGTTTCGGGCTTATCGAAGTTCTTAGGTGCTCCACCTCGTCTGTTTAATACATCCCAGATGCTACTCGTATCAAAAGCGGCTATGAAATCTATGAAAATTGACTGTAAAAACAAATCCCAATCATACACCTGTTCTACCATAGCTAGTAGGGCACTAATTTTAGTAATGCACGGTCTGTTCGGCCGAAAATCTGCTTGTTGTTTTTGCGTAAGTGGTTTTATTTTGTGGCTTACTTTGGTGAGGTTGATTTTAGTCAAGACCTTGGACGGAACTGGCAATATGATGATACTGCTGTAACTCTGGCATAATGATAAGGCACATTTATTTTCTGATTTTCACTATGATTCCCATGAGGCAGTCTTCGGATATTCGTTCTTCTTCACAGAATTGAATAGGAAGTATGTAAAAATTTTGATGGCCTTAGTTATCTCTGTTAACGAAGATTCGCTGTGGGCTACTTCCAGGAAGTGGAATGCCTTCGAGCACTAACGGATGAAGTTGTACGGCTAATGGTCTCCGAAAAATGTGCTTTCCAACGGATAAACTGGTCATCTGTAGTTGTTAATGGGATCCTGTTTTTACTTTTGAGTGGATTTTTCTGAACCTTTTGCCTGACATCTTGCGTGAAGATCTCTGATTTTTATGGCTTGTTGAGCTTTGGCTGTAAGGTCGTTAAATATTTCTTGTTGGTCATTTTTACAGAAGGCTTTTACTTTCATATTAGGAGCGTTATCTGTGCGTCATCTTATCTCTGGTCTCTTTCTCGCACTTTATCTTTCGCGCATTTTGCAGACCTCCTATTTTCGATGATATCCTAGATAGTTTCGCTCATCAAGGATTTTATTTGCCGTGGGGTAAAGCCAAGTATGCTCGATCTTGCTGTTATAAATGACGACTAGATGTATTGCCATTTAGATACAAGTGAGCTCCAGCGGTTAGTACATCTGAGCCTCTTTACTTCGCCGATGAAGTTTTTCCGAAGCCAGATATACTTGAATTAATAAAGGACGAACCTTTTGAGATAAATGGAGTCAAATGTTCAACAAAAAAAAAAAAACAGATTTGTATTATTTTTGAGCACAGGTATCAAGACAACAACTCTTTTAAAGTACTTCTGAGGTCATTGTACATCTTGCATTAACTCTCAGTATAAAGACCTCTTTTATTGATAAAAGTCGATATCAAGAAATTTGTCAAAAAATATTGATTACAGTTTTTCATTCAAAATCAAATAGTTCAATCGCACATAAATTGAAAATTAAAAAATTACAAACCTTCCGCTCATTAATGAGTTACAGCTGATTTATCTTGGATTCAGCAAATTTGCATCAATTTAATTAATAAGAAAAATACTAAGATGCTCTTTAGTCCTTTATGTCTTTATTTGTGTATTTAATAAATAAGACATCTCAAATTTTATAGTACACATTGTTCGTTTTCCAAATCTCATGAATAGCAACAGTCAAAAGCACCAATGAAGAACGAGCGGAAAATGTTTTGTTTTCATCATCTCCCACAACATCTAAAGGCACGCGGCTTTCAGTTCTTCAAAAAGGTTTCGACCATTTATGCCATTTGACAGCTGGTGTCAAGACCTGCTGTTGACTGTGACTGACTGCATCGGAGCTTATGCGGATAACAAGGACGAGCAGTATAGAAAAGTACTATGGGTAACTAAACAAATAACACTAGTCAAAAACATTTTAATTTGCAAACGTTGTAATGCATGAAAATGAGATTCGAGATCTGGATTTTGTGAGAAATCCATTAATTATTTGCCGATATGCCTTTAAAACTTCACTTTTAAGTAAAACAATGCAAGAGTGCTTTGTAGTGCCGATGATTTCGAGCAGGGTTCTTTCACATTGAACGCAAAAGTGGGCTCAGAAATTACTCAGAAACTCTATGTTATATCCAGGTTGATTTTGCAGTTTACTAACTTTCAAGCCAACACAGTAAATTACATCCTTTGAGCCTTGAATTAGAGTTAATAAAGCTATGAATTTTGCCAACTAAAATTTGTCAAACTCTCCACAGTGCAATGTTGAGTGTGACGCTGTCACTGATGGTGATGTTGATTGTGACTGCGTCGTTCAGGCAGAGAAATGAGAAATGACAAGCAATATTGCCGTTAGCTATTCTGGCTGCATTTATCATAACTTCTGTTCATTCCATAGAAGGCGCTGTTGGTGTTCCAAAGAGTAATTGCCTTTTTTTGTACATATTTTTTTTCTGTTTTCTTCTTCTTTTTTTTCATAATTTTCAAGTAGGGCGCATTGCAGCAAAGTGGAATTTTGACAAAAAAAAAAGCAAAAAACAAAAAATCGTTTCTTTTCATGACTCTCTGGCACTTGACTGCTCCATTGACTTGGTAAGAAGATTTACGTATTTGTCATTGGCATTGTTCCTGTTGCTGTTGCTATCGTGGCTGCTGTTTTTAAATGCGAATATTTTTTTAAAGAATGGGAAAATTAAATGAAATATAGACATCAATTGTTGTTGTATTTGCACAAGAAATTAGTGAATACAATAGAGGTTCAGAGTTAAAGAAATATGTGTGGGTTATTTTGGGCGTAGTTTTTCTTTTGTAATGATGACCCCTTCCGTTACGACTTAAAATTAAGATTTGTTATTCTGTATAAAAAATATTTGATGTTTTATAATATGCACTTCATTTAAAATGTATTCTTTAGTTATATAATTTTTACCAAGAATATAGAATAAAAAGTTGTATATCAGAATACCTACAAGAGAACGTGTGAAATCGACCAAATGTTGATCACAGCTTTGCGACACAATGCCATTCGGTTGTCTAAATGCTCGATGATATTTCGATGTTATTAAACTTCTATTCCACCAATATGCCTTATTAGTATCTTAGCCTTATTAGCATCTTAGCTTTAATAAAGTCATTGTTTCATTTGTTGTATGCCATGTGGTTGCTAACAGGCATAGCTTCCTATTCGCGTAATAAACAGTTTGTACTCTAAAGAGTTAAAATTTCCAATGACTCCAACCACCTAAAATCCAAACCGTTCCATTTCGCCAATACAATGGTATCTCGACAGTTTGTCTAGGAATTTTAAGCCACTGAAGTAAAAATGGGTCAATTTTGTTGACTAAAAATCTCAATATGAGCGTAACACATTGCAAGGACTTACCACTTCCTAAGTGATACTAAGTAAAGATACAATAGCTTTTGCTACTTTTGGTAAGTTAAAATTAAGCAAAATCAATACTTCATGCATAAATAACTAGTCTCAGATATAACGAACTTATTCTGCTGCCGCTGTGTGCATACGTAGTAAGATAACCCCATGTGTTTCAATTTCAAAATGTAATACCTTTTCATACTCGTATATATCTAAGTATGCCACAAGGTCACAAAAATGCTAAAGCCAAAATATTGAGTTTCAGTGGCGTCGATTCGATAGGGCTGGGGAGATAATTGCTTCCCCCCTCCCCCCAACTAGTTATTAAGTATTCAATACATCAATTCAATAAAACCATCTAATAGTGATGGAATTATAATTCTCAACCTCCCCAAGGTTTTAGTGAAGTGACGCCACTGTTGAGTTTTATTGACATATTTAAAAGATAAAAGCAAATTTTTATTTATTTAGTAATAACACATAGAGCAAGAATGAGTCCAAATGTCCAAACCGTAAAACTATCTCTATATATCTACTGTATGTAGTTTAGTGAAAAAGTAATAATTTTTCAAAAATAAAAATATTGATTTTGCTGCACTTGCTCCGTACGAGTATTAAGGCTTTGTGGCTTTCCTACCTTTTAAATGCCAAAAATATCGCGTGTACTTTGACAAGGAAATCACTACAAAAATGCGAAATTATTTTATGATTTACATAACAAAAATAACAACAAACGTTGTAGCGTTTGAGCTCGTGTGTCCTTGAAAAGGTTAAAGCAAAGCCAAACTTCTGCAAGAAATCAAAGTTGCCATCATTTTGTATTCTAGAGAATATGTGCCTACACGCTTTTGAATAATTATGTGTGTGCAATATACTCTACTACGCTATCCCAGTACAAATTGCGCAAACTATTTATAGCTGGGTAGTTCTAGGAAAAGTTTGTAGTTGGAACTACATGATTTTTATCTTTATTTCTGTTTCTTCAAAACGTTTCCGTTGACTTACGGACAGGTTGTATTGCATGTAAAAGGAGCAGTCACTAAATAAAATATCTAAGGAAATATTAAAGCTTTTATAAAATATAGCTCTTAGGGACTGACAGGTTTAGCCAAGGGACTGACAATATTACTCAAGAACTGAGAAAACAGTAAAATTAATGATTTAATTGAAATGAAACTTCTTTGCGGGCATTTAGTATACTACAATTTTTAGGACGTATTGAAATAATTTCAAGTATGGTTACGCTTACACTAGTGCACAAATAATTTACTTATTCGTTCTTCTTTAATTTCTAAAAAGAGTTATACTTCGATATTAAGTTTTCAACAGTTTGTCCATGTCGTATGACTTTGGCAAAAAATTATTATTTTATCAATATCTCTGGATTACTACAGTACTTTTCTCTTATTTTCAATATATTTTTTCAATATAAACCGATTTTAGTGCAGTTATTCCACGTTTTTCGACACATAGCAACTAGTATCGATTTTTTCGAAGTTTGTTCGCTACCATTCAATATTATTGGCCTTTTATTGAGTTTTTGAATAATTTTTGACGCTTTACGGCTTTCTTGATACTATCAGCTACATTTCAAGTGATATCAATTCCTTCAAATATCTATACAAAATAACAAAATGTTTCTTGAAACTAAATCATTTGCTATTGGTTAATGTAAGACCTACCAAGTTTAAAATTACTTGTAAATAGATATCAGGCCGAGGTGTTCATTAAACCACAACTTTCTTTGATTTGGTATGCGGTTCAAAAATCGGAAAGCAGTTCGTCTGATAAGGACCCATTATGTACTTATATTCTGGCGTCATATAAGTAAGGTGACCATATTTTTCAAAGCAAATCAAGATCATATTCAAATTTTAGTGCTTATAAAGAAAAAAAAATTTGACAAAACAAAGACAAAGCAACCAAAAAACGACAATAGCTAGTCATACTATTTTCATTCATTGCCAAATGGAATCCTCAGTGACCTTTTCGACGATGCAGTGAGAGTTTCTTGTTATGTTTCTACTTTTGCTTAGATTTGTTGAGAGCGTTGGAACAAAGTAATGCCAAAATTATTTTTCATGTTGTGTGTCTTTGTTTTTGTAACTCATTTGATATTACACATTTTTTGTACAACCTACGTCACGACCTTTTTTAGCAAGCGTAAATAAAGCAAATTGTATACTTAATTGGTGATTGGTTATACATTGATTTCTTTTCTGACAGACTGCTTAAAAATAGCTTTCGATGAGCTGATCCATTGATTATACGATTTCTGAAAATATCAAGGACGAAAATTTCATTATAGCTGTTTTTGTTTTAATGAAATAAAAATAACAATGTTTGAAATAACCTTAAGCGAATTTACGAATTATCGAGATAATTTAAATAAAGAGTTGTGGTTTCACTTACGAAAATTAAATTTTTAGCACAAAAAGTAAGTTACCATTATTAGTTTAATATGTCAAAAAAAAAATGGAGATTGTCAATTTAAGGCCTAATCACTATGATTGCGAAACTGCGTGACCAAATCGAAACAATGCTTCTACGTATTTTTGCATAAAGGATTGCGTGACGGCTAGAGCTTGCGATGTGAAACATTTGAATTTTCTTATCACTCGACGCTTTCGTCACGCAGTCTTGCAATTGTAATAATTGGGTCTTTCTTTTCTATACCACTTAAATTAAGAGTTTTTATTTCGAAATTCAAAAAAAATTTATTGATTTATAATTTAATTAAATTTGTTACACTTATTTCTAAATTAATGAGTTTAATAAAGCCTTATTCACGAATGGCGCAACGTTTAAATAGCTGTCATTTTTTGTAGTATACATTTTCAAATTTCGTTGTTATTAAAACTAAGCTTTTGACATTTTGGTTTCTAGAATATTTAATCGAGGTAGATCGAATTCTAATCTCTGAGCAATAGAACTTTAAGTTAAGCGAGCCACTGGCTCAGATTCTTAGAATATGACTCATACCTGATATCATTACTCTAAGGAAAAACTACAGTATTACCCGGTCCACTCAACATACATCGTTTCGTAAATCATTCTGAAATCTTTCATATGAAAATTCACAAATTTTCAGTTGAAATACATTTCAGAAATCTTTCATTTCCATTTCAGAGAGCTTTCTGCTGTATGTCAATGTCCAACTTTTGATTAAATTTGAAACGATTCTGAAATTTTACGAAAAATTTGACAATTTTTTTATTTTATTACATCATCGCACTCTGAAACTTATTTTTTTAGTTTATAGGCGTCACTTGCGCTGTTGCTTTATAACGTCATTGGACTCAAAATTATTATTTGATTATATCGGCGTAGCTTGTAGTTATTTTTTTTGAAATTGGTGTTCCCAAAATCAATGCATGAAATTAGCCAAAAATTGAGTTTTTTACTTATTTAATTGCACATATGTAGCTTAAAAAGTGGAGCCAATTTAGCAAAATAAAAGTCATTTTCAGATTCAAAGTGCTTAAATTAGCAAAAATAGGCCAATAAATTCGAAGCCATAAAAACTCTGCGAACTCATTGCAACAAAATTTTGGTTACGTTTAGTTTCGATATTTTAATATTTTGAAACAGAGTGGTCGTTTGTGATAAAAAGGAAACAAACAAAAGTGTGTTCCAAATTTAAACTTTCAAAAGATTCCTAGTGTTTTTTTCAATTTTGCAATCACTACCGAACAGTGTTATTAAATTTAAAAAAAAAACTTAGTTTTAGAAAACACTGGCTACTGTTTCCAATTTCCCATCATATTTATCTTGGGCGTTGCAAGCATTACACAGGTACAAATTTAACAATATATATATATATTCTGTATTCTAAATATTTATGTATATATAGTTGTATATGTATGAGCTGATGCAACTTAAATACAATTTAGGAGCACAAATATATATTTTTCTTTGTTTTGTTTACATTCGAATGTCGTTAAAAGTTCATTAACAATACTATAGCGCTTTTTAATGCTCCATGATGGAGTTTAATGCAGATACAGATCTGACTTATACAAACTGGAGCAAAATAATGTAAAACATTGTATGTATGTGTTTGTTAACAAAAGTATCAGTTTGCGTGAGCCTGGAGAGTACCCGACGGGAAATAAATTATTTTAAATTTGAAAATATAGTAATGACATATTGTCTATTCATGAGGATACAAATGCGTATCTCTAAATAAGATTTAAATTATTAAGTTTACTGTGAGGCAGTTGGCTTTTTGTAGCATATGAATTACTTTTTAAAAGTTTTAACACAACTTAATTATTATTAAAAAAAGCATTGCTAAAAGAAAATTCATTTGAAAAAAAAACTTTCTGTGTTCACAATTATGTTACTCATACGCCTCGTTGACCTAAACAGATTTTCTTAGGCCTAAATTGATTTCCTACGTGGAGAGAGCTGTACTGTTATGTGATTGTGTGTCCCGAAGTTTAACATATCGCCTTCAATAAAAAATATCTTTAACACTAATTTTATTAATGCAGCAGACTTAAAATTTAAACAAAAGTTTTCACTTCCATGTCATTTGGAAATTGTTGTGAAAGCGCAAAATGATACAGAATCACATTTCGTTGTGTAAAAAAAGCAGAGAAAATTTCCTATTTTAACCATAGTTTGATAGTGAGTGATGAGACTGATTTATAATCAAATCTACGAAGAATCCAAGAGCTGCTCTTCGATGCCGTATTAACTTGCCTACAATAATACTCAATATCGGATGATGTAGAAAAATTTTTTTGAGGCTAGCTGTGCAAAATTATCCATAATTGTAGCTCCAACTCCAAATGGAGCTACAGCATATACTGCAAAGACCACAATGGCTCTGATACTGGACGTCTTGGAAGATTGCATTATTGTTAATTTATTGAAAGAACGAGCATACGTCAGTAAGCCAGCTATCATCTAACCAACGAAACACAATGTTTGCAATGAAAACTGTAAATGGTCATAGAAAATGTTTTGAAAAAAGCACAAAAATAATTTGCGAGAGGCTACCTTTCACTTTAAGGTCAATTAAATCCCACATTTCTCTTGATTATTAAAAGTCATTAAGAATAAACCTAGATGCATAAATCATTGGAGCTACAAAATAACTTCTACTCTGAAATAAAAATGCTATAACGAGTTTAAATTTAAAAGTTGTTTTGCGCCACCCTGCATTAATAGCTTAGCATTAATGGGCTTGTATTAGGGAGATGCAGTAACAACCCTATTTTTCTCAATAAATATATTTAATTCGGTTAAGTATCGAAAAATACAAAAAAAATATGTCTTAAATTTTGAAAATGTGTCGTTAAAAGTACAAAAAAACGATTTTAAAATAATTTTAGCATCACAATAGAGAAAAGTCATTCTTCCTTAACGCTTAGACTATCAGTTGTCATTACCATTAGCGCGAAATAACTTCAAATTTCCTAAAAACGCTGCTTATCCCTTTTTTAACAACACGAGCGACTTCTGTATAACAACCGATTTGCGCCGATTTAAACTTTAAAATTGAATTTTTCAATCACCCTAATTTTCATTTGTGTATGTACATTCATATTTGTTTGTTTGTTTGAGTATGTCAATTGGGATAAGTGCTTTATTATGCAGTCAGTATATGCTCCAACATATGACGTTTGCATTGTTGACTGAAACTTTTGCAGTTGTATGTGTGTTAAAAGTTGTAAACACAACTAAGACACATATGAAATCATTGCAACAAAATAAATAAAAGAGAAAGTTCAAACTTTTGCTTAAATAAAATATATAAAGTGCGTGGACACACGCCTAAGGCTGTGAGATAGTGGCGCTCAATGTCATATGTAACTTTGTATATATAGCTACATGCATACATATATGGGTCATAATTTTGCAACCACACCAACACTGACAAGAATTGAAACATTTAATTAAAGATTTAAGCATACAACCGCATGATTGTTGATAAAAGAAATATAGATCAGACAACCTGATAGCTACCTTACGAAGATCATATCGAAAATAAGTTATGCCAAAACTTTATATGTAATAGAGATCTGCATAAGTGCACTTGAAATTACCATCAAACCACTCGCAACGTTGCGAGTCTATCGAGATTTTGTGTAAAAAAATAACATATGAAATCAAAACATATTTAAGCACCAAGCAGTAGAAATGAGTGAGAGTGAGATACAAATAAATTGCAAATCAAATGTTTTACAAGTTCAAGCATTTGGAAGTTTATATGATGTTCATTTCAAGTGCACTCATGCAGATCTCTAATATGTAATAGAAATTTTTTTATGTTTGCGATGAAAGCCTTCGTTGTGCCTATGCCAAGTTTGGCATTAAAAAGGCTTTAAAACTTAAGCACTGTGTGTGCTAGAAACTTTTGGTATGAAAGCCGATGAGGTGTTCTGAAAAGTCAATATCATTTCAGATCTAATTAATTTATTAAAAATTTATATGAAAAACACTTCTTTTCAAATAAAAGCTTGAGAACGAAAGAGGTTTAGGTTTAAATGTTTTTTATTTCTAGCACGCTCTGTACTTAGACTTGTAGAACCCATTAAATGTCAAGTTGCAAGGCATAATAAGGACTAAATAAATTTCATCACATAGACGATGCTTCAGCTATTGCCATAAGTACATATTTGTCCGATGTGGTTCATTTTGAACCATTTTTTTTTTTAACTAAAATTTATGCTCTAAACTACATGCATTAGCTTTAATATCAACCTAAAAATATAATACTGACATAATGTGTGTTCTTAAACACATTTTCAAATGAACTTGCTGACCTGATCTAAGCCATATATAACTTTAATTGAAAACTTAATGTACGACTTTTTCTTTTCAATATTTAATTTCAATAGAAGATATCATTTAACTTCCGGTTATGACTTCAGTTTTAGTTCTATAAACATATTTGTAGCTTTTAGCTAAAGTTTGCTTGTATATGAAATTGCTTGCATCATTTGCACATTGAATACTTGAATGAATGAGCTAAAGACGACAAGTAAACATTTTTGTTGAGTAACCATTTTTTATTTACTCACACAACAAACAATAACAAAACACATTGCATTCCATCTGACAATTTCTTAAGGACTCATTTCAAGTTGATAGATCCTTCAAGTAACACTTGTTATTGCAGTTTACATTACCGAAAATGTTCATTAAATTTTTGTACCTGTTATTGTAGGTATTATTTGTTGCATTATATATAACATCAGGCATTTTTTATGAAACTTAAAGGATGTTTTTTTAAACGCATTAAAACTTTGAATTAAAATAAAACATGATTTTATATATAGCGGGTTAATATACATTGGTTATCATTTGAAAGATCATTTAATGAGTTAAGTATTGAGAAACGATTTGTCACCGCTGTGACTAATTCACATGAGATAAAACCAAATATTTGGTTACTTTATCAAGCAACTCATAAAGTTCAGAGAATTTGGAAAGTTGAGCACTATTAATGATTTGAAAATGTTCGTACACAAAGAAACTTTGAAACACTAAGTTGCATGGAAGCATTCAGCAAAAACTTTTTTTCGGAAATTTAACGCTTGATAAATTTATGCATAGTGTCATTTGCTACAGCGACTGGGAATATGCTTTGTCCACAATGAAAGCAATAACTGAACTCCATCGATGTAACATCTCATGGTGGTATATTGGGCAAGACATCAATGTGTTTTGATCTCCTCTTTGAACTTATTATATTTTTGATTTAAATTTTAAATATGGAAAGAAACATAATTTTATTATGGTCATTTTTCAGATGTGTTAAAGTGCAAAGTTAGATTTAGCCTTAATTAAGAACCACGCTATTAAAATTCGCCGACTCTAGCACTAAAACTACATTTGACTTAATTTCTCAGTAATTAATCAAACATTTTCACTAAGCTTGAACTTCGAAATAACTTTTCCAATTACAAACTTAAAAAATTTTTTTATTCACTGTACCGTAACTACAAATAATTTTTTCAGTTTCAAGCGATTTCATTTCTCATTCCTGGAAATTTTTATCACCGCTTGCTTAAGCATTCGCTGTTTAAAGTTTAAAATATTTCAAACAAAAAAACTAAAATTTTTATTAAACTTAATGCTTCGCAGCGCCTACAGCGCATATATTTTCTACCCACTACCTAACAATAAGTGCTGCAGAACATTTTTTTTTACTATTTTCTCGCTATTTTAAGTTCTTCAAAGACTACTTTTTGAACAACTAAACGCTGAAGTGTTTGCAACATTTATGCAAAAATTTTTTAAGAAGCAAACTTTTACTCAAGTATTGAAAACTAAAAGTTGCATTTTCAACAAAATTAAAAATAAAATGAGAGAAAAAGTTCAGCTTCCACAAGAGTTCATTTAAGTTTTGTACATTAATTTTTGTTGCACAACATCGTTAAAAAGTTGAATATTAATAATTTTACATTTAGTATGTAGTATGAACTGCTTAAGGAAAAAAAAAACTGCTAATTGGTTGTGCTCACAACTTTGATCCTTTAAATAAAAATTTAAAAGTTAACAACAGAAAAAAGTTCTGTCGTTACGTTGAAATAAAAAACTCAAGCAAAAGTTTGATTCTTGAATTCTTTTACAACTCCGAAACTACTGAATAAAATAAAATATTAAGAAATTGTGTTACGTATACGCCCCGTTGTGCATTAAGAATTGCATCTCACAAACGAATGTCATCGATAATAAGTGAAAACCAGAATGGCAACAACCCATTCAACGGATGTAGCCAGCATGAGTCGAAAAGTCGCGACATAATGGCGTCGCTTCCTCACTTCCGGTACAAGCCAATAAAGTGAAAAAGACGAAAACGAAAACAGAAACATACATAGATAGCTACGTACATTGATCTACAGCATTGAGCGCTGGTGCATATGCAATGGTATTTTTTTTTTGCTTTGCTGCTATTTAGAGGATTAAACGAAATGGAATACTTTGACAAAATTGTAAAAGTAAAAGAAAGGGACTTTGTTGAATACAGAATTAAATAGACTGTTAGATGGATAGACGCACTGACAGATAGACAGATGGTTGAGCATTCGTTAGACATACACACTCACACACATGCATACAGACAGATATGTGAACTTATCCGCTCATCCTGTCTATGGATTTATTTTAAACATACGCAACACTGAGTAGCAACTTGTAAGTCTGCACAGTTTCCATGTACTATGGCTGTGTGCGTTTGTATATTTGTAAGTATCTTTGTTGATATGTTGGCATGAATGTGTGTATATATATGGATTCGGTTTAATATATGGCTAAGCTCATAAGTATTTTTATATGTATGTATGTATGTATATTTTTGCATATTCATTAAAGCTGGCAAATAGCAACAATCATAAAATTATCGTTGTTGTTGTTGTTGTTTTTACTCTTGTTCATTTAACGCAATCTCACATTGTGGTGCTTAACTCTGGCTTAGTGATTTATAACTTTGCTCGAAAATGAGCAATAAGCTGCTTCACACTGGTTTTAGGGTTGCCAATGCTTTACAATCTAATGGGTTAATTACAAATACATTTTCCTGGTTCTTATATGCATATGTTGGAATATTCAAGTAAGACCAACCACTATATTTTTTACATGAAAATATTGTTGAGTTTTGTCATATGTTCGATTAGGGATGAACAACTCAAGGTGCGAATTTGATGAAAAATTATCCTGGCATAAATTGGCTTAGTTTTATTTATATAAAGTTTTAATAAGTCGTCCTATTTTTTGCACTTATTTGATACATTACACTGAATATAGTCTTATGACCTAAGATTTGAAGAAAATCTACTGATGTCGAAGGGTAATTTTAGATCGAATTTGCTATCAGATTTTTTGATGCTTCAGAAGGGCGGTTAAGAAGTAGTGCTGGAGGGGTGTCTATATGGAATTTTTTGCCTTTTCATGAAGAACAACTTTACTTCAGACGCCTAACCTCTAGGGCCTGAAATAATAATGCCGTACAAGAGCGTTTTTAGCACTTCTTTCAGCTAATTGTTAAAAACGGATCTATTAATATTCATGTGCAGGACATTTTTTCATCAGCCAATCAAATTATTAGCCTTTTTATCCTTTTTTTTTCTTATACAAAGAATAAAATTGAGGACTTAATAAACTAGGTTTTGGTCAAACTAGTTACTGTTAAACCTAAAGATATGCAACGAAATTTTAATGCAAAAACACTGTGGCTAGTGAAGACTAAGACAGTAGTAAAGTCAGACAGTAAAACTTATCAATTGTGGTAAGTGACGGTAAGTGGGCGGCCTTCGGTCGTGGCTCGGTAATTACATACTCCAATATGTCCAATTCTAGCTTCGCGGTAAATATGGCATAATAAATTTAGACATGCAAGTCAATTAGTTTGTCCTAGGATAAACTAGTTTATCTTATATTACTCAAATCCTGCATTAATCTTTCTAAAATCAACGTATTCGTGTGGCATTATTTAGCTAAATTACTTTAAAAATATGAATAAGGCGGAGAGTCCGCTGTAAAAAAGTCGAGTGTATAAGATTAGTAATAAATTTTGGTAGAATTACCTTGCCAAAGCACGTCCCGATGCTCGAAAAGGCCCGAATTTTAACCAATTTTGTTGTTTTAATTAAAACTGTATAAATTTACCCCTCAAAATGTATTCCAAATGATAGAAGTCGAAGAGGCCTAAACATAATACAAGGGGTTGCATTGTTGATTCCTGTCCGAAACATGGGTTCACAGCGGTTTTTTGGGTCAATTTTCATTAATGAAGACAACATCTTCAAATATGTGGCAAATGATAGAGCTCAAAGAGCCTTAATAGAATATATAGGGTTGCCCTGTCGAATCCTGTCCCAAACATGAGTTGCAACTCATTTAGGAAAAATTGGCACTAAAAACGGGTGGCAACACATGTTTAAGACAAGATTTGACAATATTCTTTTGTGGCTCTTCGAGCTTTATCGTTTGGCAGACATTTGAAGCATTAATGAATAGAATTTTTTTTGCACACGATCTAGATTGAATAGAATTATTATTATTAAATCTATGATTTCAACCAAAAAAGATTATTCATAGTTTGATTTTTGAAAGGGTCGAAATGCTGTGCTCAATTTAATAACTTCTTGTTTCATATTCCTTAAAGGCTTTCCAATACAAGTAATGATATATACTAAGTTTTTTGCTGTCAATTTACTAAAGCTGCCGTCCAATCAGACATCACTGTATCTCGAGCTGAACATGGAAAATATTACGAAAAAACTTCAGCATCTATAGAGATAGCGTTATAACAATTATACAAGAAACTCATTTTACTTCCAAAAAAGACTTCTGAAAAATGGCCTGAATAGTTACATAGCTACTCAGCTGTTGGCCTATTAACATGTGTATGGTTAGGGCACAGTACAGGATGTGAATTCTAGAGGCTATGACCCCTTCTCTCTCCAGAAAATAAAATAGGCTTTTCAAAAAACAATATGCAGAAATGGAAGAATACTTTTCATTACTATTCGACACTTTTCAATTTTCATTTGGTATTAATCGATATTATCCGAAGTTATCGATAATTTTTCAATATTTTAAGATACTATTCGACTTTTTTTCGATACGTCTCGAAGTACACCGATTTTGTAATATATTCTATTTAATATTTTATATTATTATTTGATATATAAGGTCGGGAAATATTTTTCGACTTTTTACGAACATTTCAATAAAAAGCAAATAAAATTCTAGTACAAATTTGAACCGCGATCCCTATCTCGTCGGGTGTATTCTTCCATGCCTGTGGGACTGTTGTGAGTTAAACGCTTATGAGTTAAGTAAATGATAAAATAAATTATATGAGTAGAAGCTTGAAAATGTTGTTGTTGTTATGTTGTGTCTTTTTTTTTCTGTACAATATCATATATTTGTGGTGTACATACACACATGCAAACTTTTGTGGCTCTATGCGAGTGTACGCGTTTATGACTAACCATATGAGAGTGTATGAATTGCTATTACACAGATACACTTGTTAATCGCACTCACCATCTTTAGCTCCACTCAACACTTTGAAAGATTATTGCAAACAAAATGTTTTGTGCTGAGCAGATTAATGACGCTTAATGAGAGGCTTAAGTGATTTGAGATTTTAATTACGTAGCAAAATTTATGCTTGGATGCCTCTTTTGACTTTAATTTATAATAAAAGTTAAGAGGCACTTTTTTATGAAACTTAGCTTTGAATTGAGCACTTTTTTCTAATTAAATGAACACGGGCTATTGAATACCCAATTGGACTTTGAGCAGATGGTGTTTTCTCTATTTAAAACACCATTATGAACCTTGGGCCGGTACGCAAAAGTCCAAAATTGAGTTTTTTGGTTCAAAAATTACTAGAGAGCGTATGTCTCGTCGGAAGTGAACAGTTTTTTTTTTTTTAAATTAAAGCATCCATCAAAAAAATCATCGAAGCTCGAGTTCGGAAAAAAAAATTGTTTTTCAAATAATCAGGAGGCAGAGCGAACTCAACTGCCAGATAGTTCAAAGACAAAATGATATTTTGATAGTTTTTTGGCGGGACACATTCCGTCCATTTTTTTAGCACCATCCTGCTGCTTATATTTGAATAAGTTTAGTCATATATAGAATAAAGCTTTCTCAAAATCTTAGGTCTGGGGTCTGTGCTAACTAGTAGGCATAACAAAGTTTTCTTCAAACACTTTTGTTATATTGTAAATTTCAGTATTGAATTTTCTTATTTTCTAATGGGTGTTGCAAGCGCATATTTTCATACATCAGCAACTGACCAAACTTTAATTAAGTACATAGCTGCCATCTCAAATTAATAACTTTTACTCAAGTAATCACATGGATACTAAACGTAAAAGTTCCATTGGATGAACTTAATTAAGCTACATACTCTAAGCGCACAAAGTAATAATGAAGAACACATTTCAGAACTTATAATAAGGAAACTTTATTTGTTATATGATGGGATTGTCTATTGCAAGAGTGAAGCTCTGAAGCTCTGCGACAATGTCTAATGCGAGTATACTAATTTTTAGTTTTCTAGTCAATCAACTATGGTAGAATTTAATTGTAATGGACTTGCAATTAAATTTAAAAAATTTCTATTGAAGTACTTAGTACGGATGGATATGTGCTACTATTCAACATGTGAATTAAAAGTTACTCATACGCGACGTTGTGTTTGGGAAGAGTTTTTTAAATGACCAATCGCTTCTTACGTAGGTTTTCAAATTTGTAACCAAACAAGTCAGTGTGTTGCATCACGTTATAGATGCATAAATGATAAAGAGTGATCCAATAATAGGTCCATTTTCCAACTGGGTTGTTTTGATAGCTGCCATGTGTCAAATGGCTTATCCATATAACGTTTGTGTTCAGTATTCAATACGACTCAATCATGAATAGACTTACTCCTGAACAACGTTTATTAATTGTGGAAACTTACTACCAAAATCAGTCATCAGCTAGAGAATGTTTTTCAATTTCATTTTGGCCGTTATGAGCGTGCCACTGAGCGCACTATTACCAAATTTCGAACCGATTTTACACTATTGGACATTCATCATTCAACCAGAGTGCATATAGCCCGTAATTTTGAGAATATTTCTGCAGTAGCAGAGAATGTGCGTGAAAACCGTGAACAATCATGGCCGATGTCAGGCTTTGGATATCTCTTATGGATCGTTGTGGCGTATCTTGAGGAGTGTTCCTGGTCTGAAGGCCTATAAAATACAGCTCGTACAAGGATTGAAGCCGGCTGATAATGGTTTACGTTTTAATTTCGGTTTATGGGCCTTACAAAAACAAGTAGGAAGCTCTTATTGGATCACCCTTTATATAAATTTGTGATATTTTTAAAATTTTTCGCCATTTTTTTTACAGGTACTAGATTGCAGCAATGTTTTTTTAGATATGAAGTAAATACATTGCAGTTAGTTAAAATGCATTTCAGTATTAAAACTATATTGTGAAAGCTATTTAGAAGTAGTTCAAAATATGATAAAGAAACTTATCTTTGACAAATTTGATGAAACTGATTCAGTTCAACATCCGGGAATGAAGTTCAACATCGAGATAAGGTTAGAAACTTTTTAGTTTTTTAGTTAGTTGGGATGAAATTGATGTGCAGAATATGTGGTTTCAACAGGATGGTGCAACAGGCCAAACAGCAATGGAATTAATCGATCTTTTGGAAGAAAAATTTAATAATCGAATAATTTCTCGAAGACCAGACGTGAATTGGCCACCAAGATAATGTGATTTCAGACAATTGGATTTCTTCTTATAAGGTTCCTTGAAGAGCGGATAGTCCACAAACTATTGGACACCTTAAGGACAATGTCATCGAGCAAATATCACTGACTGAACCATTATTATTAGAAAAAGTTATTTAAAATTTTGGTAACAGATTGACCGGCTGCCGATTTAGCCAAGGAGGTTATTTGAACGACATTATTTTTATTACTAGCCCGAATCACTGTACTTTAACTTTCTGTAGAAATGAATAAAGATTTCATACAATTTATGATTTCTATTTAAAATTTAAAAGGACACCTTAGCTTTTATATGGAAGTTCTGAAGTCTTCCGGTTAAAACCATAAATCGAGATCGTAAATGAATCGAAATTAACGTTCTCATTGAAAACGGTGATAGTGTAACCAAACATTTGTCTAGCATCTGCAATTGAAGGACCTATTTAAATCTATTGACTTGAGTACTGTTGACTTGAGAACTAATATCAAAATATCATCATCAATCAAGAAATTCGGCAATGTTTACTTTTTGTATAACATTTGCGAAGTGCGCGTTGATATTTTATCTTAGACCACTGTATTTTTAATGTATTAAAATTATACAAATATGTGCCGAAATCTTTTGCATTTAGATTCCTCAATTTCAAAGTTCATTCATGCCAATAGTCAATATGCTAAATTCTTCAATTGATATGTAGGACTCGTATCTTAAGTATTTAAAGAATCTTTATAGTTTTTCTCAAAACTGCGAGAATCTTCATTTAATATTCCACGCATAAATAGAAAATTGAGCAATCTTAACTTAACTTTAGGTCCTACTACAATAATTTACAAACTAAGGGTTTAATGTTACTTAATATTAAGCAAAAAAAAAGTTGAGTCTTTTGAAATTACTTGCAAACCAACAACAACAACAACAACAAAAACACTATAATCTAGAATTTATAGTCAAAAAAAGCAACAAAAACAACAACTATATTCTCAACCACAACACATTATTTGTAAACATTTTCATCTCGTTTTCTTGGTATAAATTTGTTGTTTCTGCCTCTGTTATCCACATAATTGCATAATTTGTATTCAATTCCTTAATCCAAGAACCTTTGTATCCACGGCTGCTCCTGCTACTGTTGCCATTGTTGTCAGCAGCCTTATATCCTTGTGCGCCTGGTGGCAACCCTTTTTTGTGTTGCCGCCTACATAATACTTTTTTTTGCAGTTTTTTTTGTACCTTTTTATATCTTTACAAGTTTCCTTAGAGTTTTTGTTCTTGTTGTTTGGATGATTATCATTTTATGTGATAGAACTCTTTGTTGGCGCTACCACACTGCAACCGAGTGCAAAGGATAATAATAGAGATGTTTTTTGTGGGTTGGCATCTTGGTGTGCTAGTTTTGGCGCTACCCAATTGGAATTCTGTCAATTATGGTCCAGGTGGAAAACATATTGATGTACTAGCTAAATTTTTGTCCTGAAAAAACCATCACAATTAATTGATAAAATTGGGAGAAGGCAGTCAAATATATAATTTAATATCTTCTTCAATGATTCTCATGACTGCTATATCGAGTTAGCGCACACAAATCTGAGCCTTTCCCGTATTTTCCACTCTTAAAATGCTGTGTTGTCTAGTGTCTTTAGGGGTTTTCTTTGAAATCATTTCAACTCTCATGACTTCAAAACAAAACTAATGGGTAAGATCTCTGGAAGAAGCACATAAAATAGTTCGGTCTAGCATCTGACATCAAGTTGAAGAATTTCGAAAAAAGGGCGTGACACTTTCCATACAAGCATAAGCTTCAACGCAGAGAGCTTTTTAAGCATATGTTGCCGAATTCAGTGTGGCTACGTCAAAAATTTAATACCCTTCACTGCAGTTACAGTTGAAGTGCTCCTAAAAGCCTTACAGCAAGACCCAAAAGTACAGCATATATTGCTAGTTTTGAAAATACAAGTTAAATGAAATACGACTGGTATTCAATCTCTGAAGTAAGAACTTTACAAAAGCACATTATTTTCGGCTATGCGGCACATGAGTATCAGTCATTACTACGAGTGCTCTGGATAGTTTCAACTGGGTAGTGTAGAAATAGCATTAGTGTGCGTAGGTATATGGGTGTATAGCTATGTGTGTTTTTTACATTTTACTGCTGAACGTGATGCTACTATATCACCTAAACCGTTATAATTTATTTAAGCCAAACACGAATTTTGCCATAAAAACTTAACCCATTGGCAGTGGCGAGTTTAACTTACCCGAGTTTCCTTCTTTTATGTTTTTTCTCGACATTTCTTACTCTACCTTTTAAGGTTCCGTTTCATTTCTTTCATTCACTACACACCAAATGTTATTTTGCGTGCAAAAAGAATTTATGTGAAAATATGCTGTGACTTTGCCCACAGGCTTTCTATTATAGCAGTTTTAGTGCTGAACGAAAACATATCTCATTTTAAAGCTTTGAAGGAGTATAATAAAACATAAGAACTTTGACTTTAAAACTTTTCTTCACTAACAAAAAATTTCTTTTTTTAGTTAAAAAGATTTTAAAATGCTTATCTCACACACTAGGGAGTTTAATCCTGGATACCTTTTCAAAGCCCGTGATCGTAGGGATTAAAAATCACAATTTTTCTGCTTTCTGTCCTTAAAGTGCGAATTAAAAAAAAAGCAACATTGTGTTGTGTTCCCAAATCAAGTCATAAAATTTCTCTATTTCGTCAGGTTTTTGTGCCATTTTATCCATAAATGCCGAAAGTTTCAGAGAATCATTAATATCTATATATATGTATATTATATCGTCATTCCTGTTAATACTTTTGGCAAGGCAAGTATTAGATTTTTTTTTGGCTAAAAAAGCGGGATACTATTGGGTGAAAGAAAAAATTACATTAGAAAAGAATCACAACCTTTAACCGTTGTGTCCAAATTGGTGAATAGCTCCTCATTATTTTTAAATTCTTCAGTGGTTGATTTTTTTACTCGGATTCAACAGCAATTTGAGAACGTTTAAAGAAGCTCGGAATTCGAATCTCAAGATCAAGACAGTTTCCAACATGGAAAAATGCTATGTGGATTTGTGCATTTATAGAAGGACCTTTTTTTCTTGGTATTTTAAAAAACAAAGCTTTTTTTATTTTGATCATAAAGTTTTTTGATGTTTAGTCCTTAGGAGGTCATTTCAGTTTTAGGAACCGGGCCTCGAAAAGTTTTAATCAAATTTAAAACTTAGGACCCCAAACAATACTTGTGTACTAGATTTAAGAAACCAGCATTCGCTTCTAGTTGTATGAACTAAAGAATGCAGCATTATTAATCATATGAAATTTGTATAAAAAATGTATATGTATTCCTATTATAGAACTGTAATGTACTGAAATTCTTCATTCGTTTGATAATAAAATCAACTTAAACTAAAATTAAATTAAAAATACCCAGACTATACATCGAAAATCGGAACAAACTGACACGGCATAGAACAATGAACTTGGGAGTGAAATAGCTTTAGAATTTCGTTTAAGTCCTTCGCTCCTAAGGGCATTATAAATATTTTTTTAGCTGAAAATGTCTGATCAACGGACGCTTAGTCTAGTAACATTAAAATATTCGCAGCATATTGAGGAGTTCTTTAGTTTTCAATTAGAAGTAATTTTTCCCCAATTTAAGTTGCATTTGGTATTGAAATAAACTTCTTGTTATAGCTTGAGTATTCCAAAATTTGAGCTGACTTAGGAATGAAGTTACAATTCGATGTTCTTCAATAATATTTATAGAAAGATTTGCTCTCCAAAAGAACTACGATTTTTGTTCAAAGTGCTTATCTTTGGAAAATCATTGCGTGTGTAGTAAGGGTCTCACCATCTACTACATAACTAAGCACGTGATCATTTGGCTTAAGAACCTAAACTCCTCACTTCACACCAATTCTCATCATGGTGTGAAATCCGTCAACAGTATTTTGCGCAATTTGAATTTAGGTAAAATATCTGTTTTTTTTCACATTTATTACTCAACCAACTCACATTCCATTAGTCAGCAAAAATAAATCCTGTTCCTGATAGATTTTAATGCTGTAAAAAACGTAGCCGTATCATCATCATGATGGTGTACGCATTTGCATCATTTCGTTAAAAAGCTCCCAGGCGCCATGATTTGCATGCAACAGCACTTCTTGCACACATGCAAAGCACACATAAACAAACACATCTCTCTCTGATTTACCATTCCCAGCAAACATTTTAAATGGCAGAATAATCATATTACAATCGCGGTGTTGATAGTTTCAATCGCGTGCGAGCATTTATTCTGCTGGCAAGTAATAAGTAGTTGAAGACGATATGAAAATATTTATGAAGTCATTGAGGTCTCGATATGATTGTTTTATTCTATTCATGTAATTTGCATGGATAGTTGTTTTTGTGAAGTTTTAATATAATTTCAATAACATAAAATGAAAGTTTTAACATCATTTAATTTTAGTTTTACTTTCTGGAAGAATTATAACTTCATCACCTGGAAGATGGCAGATGCAACAATCCTGCAAACTTTAGCTGGGTACATGCTATTGTTATAACATGCGGTAACTAACAGCAGCCATTGGCAAGAAAAAAATTGGGTCCTTTTTGCCAAATAAGCTTACATATCAATGCATTGCAACGAAAGATGCAATAGCAAAAAAAAAAGAACAATGTTATAAAAAAAAAAATTGCATTTTTCACTTTGATTTATTACGAATTTGGAAATGGTTGGAAGTTGCAAATGCACATTGAGACACATGCGCATACACCAAAATACGCACTTAGTTCCGTAGGGGTAGATGAAAAAAATAGCTCAAAATGGGGGATTATTGAAAGATTTTTTTTAAGACATGCCCAAATTACTTGTTTTATAGAGATTTGAATTGCTTTGTAACGCGACCTCCATGATCAAGCTTGATTTGATTCATCGAAACATTTAAAATATATAAGGCGAAAATGTGAATAATATTGGCTATATTATAAAATACTGACCTGTCCCCAGTTGATCTTCAAAAATATTCTCTTGAACCACTTTACTTAGGAACTATGTAAGAACTTCAAGTTAGGATTGATTTTTTAAAAAGAGTCGGTAACTAATTTTCAATTTCATTTGAAACAAAGTATATGTTATAATTCAACAAAAAAGTACGATGAATAATTTCAAAAACTATGTTGACCTTGAATAAAAAAGAACTGGTCAAAAACACAGGGAATATCCAAGGAAATTCTACTACCATTAAATTTTGAGTAATTTTTCATATCCATACTAAGAATGTTTGCAAACTTTTATAGTTTTATTGACAGTCTATATAAAACATCAATTCCCACTCCTGCTTCCAACAATATATTTTTTAAATTTATTCATAAAAATTATGAACAGAAATATTCTTACCTAACTTTACTGGATTTCAGTGTAAATACTTAGTTGTAAATACACTGCCCTGTTATGCTAAAAAGCCCTAACTCCAGCTTTTTACTAAATGCTCCCACTCGAATTGGTCTAAAAAATACACCTTTTAATTACATTAGAAAGACCTGAACCCAATTTGGTGATGAGATATTTTGAAATTTATAATTTTCCTCATTTTGTGTAAAATTTTATGTTTTGAAAATAGAGCTTTCTAAGTAATGGTGTAGTTTACATATCTCAATAAGAATATAAGTTCGATCGTTATCAAATTAATTAGTTTTTTTTATTTTATGTTTAACTGACACGATAAATAGAGCCGAAATATTATATTTTATTCTTCTGTGTGCAGTGCTTAATTAAGTGTTAATCATACGTCGTGGTTTCCACAACAAACGTAGTAAAAAAGTTTATATATAATTTATAAACATTTTTTAAGGAAACGATTTCGATATTTGCACAACATTTTTCGAGTTAATTTCATGCTCGGAGCTCAGAGTAGGTACACTGCTATTTATTATACAGCTGTATTGTATTATAGAGTACAAAATGCTATAAGATCCTTTTCACGTTTTATTGGCCTACATAATAGTGCAGAAAATAGTCACAAATTTAGGTATAGTTTTTGACACGTATACACATACGTACAATGTGTGTATGTATATACATTTAACAATTGATACGTGCTTAGAATTTGAAACCCAGATACGTGTGTGGAGCTCTGATAATAAATTATACACTGGTCGTTATTTCAAATTAGCATCAACGTTTAAATTTTAGCCTTAAAAGCTTAATACTTAAAAGCAAATGCCAAGAACAACAATTAAACCAAAAGACGTTTACGCAATTTGATTTTCATTGCTTTCATCAGCATTCATCAGAATGCATTCGCTTGCAAATTCAAATACGAAAAAGGATCTAAAAGAAATATACTGAAAGTAGCAAAACTCAAAAAAAAAAATGAAAACAAAAAATTAGAAAATGAAAAATTTCGTTTCCGCTTAGTTTGTTCAGTGGAATACGTAAGTATTTGCTTGTCGCTGCTGTAATTTCTGCCACATCTTGTAGTAACATAAAATTGTAAGGCATTTTTGTTTTTTGCATTTTCGCATTTACCGTACTACGCTCAGCCAAAACAGGAAACGTAAGTGGAAAAACAAATTTCCTCTTTTTTCCCGGCAAATCCTTCAATTTATTTTTACCCACTATGAGGGTGCTTCTTTCTAACGTTGCTATAGCGTTATATCACTTTCTACTGCAATTTTGCTTACAAAAATATCTAAAATACATTACATTGCTTTATTTACACATTTCTTGAGATGCAACCATTTAGCGTTTTAAGCCTTAAAATGCTTATATGTAGTAGAATTGATTTGGCCGCAATGTTTTTTAAAGTAAATAGTTTTGTGCACAATTTGAAGCTACACACTTCAAACGTTTAACTTACATGACTTACTCTATACTTCATATATTGTAAGACTCCATTATGAATACAGGGCCTGAACAGCAGTTCTATAACTAATTCGATACCTCGTCGATTGTCTTATGCTGAGCCTGTTAGTTTCAAATTTATAACATAGCTAATATTTATATTATATACTTTATAAGTGAAGGCACTGTCAGATCGCAACCAAGTTTGTTTGCATATATGTTAAAGTTTGAGCAGGGGTGGGGGGGAAGTGTTTTTGTTGGTACTGCTTTAGTTTCCGTAGTGTTAACACGCAGTGCAAAAGTGGTTGACTGAATATTTAGCCGTTTAGTGTTAGCTCGCATGTTGACGATCTTTATGACTGTAGAGCAACATTGTTGACATTAAACAGTCAGATGACTGCAAAGATTTCATTGAATATTATGGTTCCTAGTAAGAGTGCTGTTTAGTAATTCGTTCACCAAACCTGCTTGATCAAAGTGTTTAGTTCGGTTTGCCGCTCGAGACGTTTTTGTTGTGGATAATGTGACATTTTAAAATCTCATAGTGCACCTCAATGATGTTAATTTGTTTGATATGAACATTTTCTGTTTTCGGTAATAGCTATCGATTATAGTCCGGGAATCATCCTTACAAATGACATAATCATTTGATCCCATTTGTTTGCTATTATAAATTAGTCCCTTTGGATAGTAATATGATAATTTTAATGAAATTACTTTAATAGTGGTTGGGCTGGTTGTGAGAGGCCGAAAAATCAATTTCAAATTTGAAAGGTGGGTCATATCATATGAAGATTAGATGCATTTTCATCTCCTCTACAACATTGGTCTTAATATATTTTTCTACATGTGGCATACTTTCTGAGTTATAAAGTCTAATAAACAGACACTCTTCCAAAATTTCTTATTATTATAGTAAATTACTTCAATTATGAGCCACTTGTTATACAAAATACAATGAAATAAAATAAAAATGTTTCTATTAGCATTCAATAGAAATACACCCTAGAATTAAGTAACATTTTCTTTTTATTGCTGCAGCAGCTAAACGTCGATTTTAAAATTTTTCTGAAGGTTTTTTTTATCAAGATATGCAGAAAAAAAAGCTAAGATAATTACAACATAAGCGAAATAAACTTATTACGAGAGAGAACATGCTTGAGAAGGGAAGGTAGAAGAGTTGTTAAAATTTCCATTTTACAACTATAATTTTAAACTCCTTTTTTGTTTTTTTGTTGAACAATCAACATGGCAAAGTACAGAAATCAATGAACTGAAAAAAATATTCTGTTTGTTTATACACCCAGAAAATATTTAGAAGTTCTTAAGTCTTTCGCTTTTATAGCAATGAATTTATAACTCTTCTCAAAAAATTTTACGCAATCAAATTTTGACGCCAGTTAAACCCACCTTAATGGCGTAATTACTTCTTTCTGTTTTCCAAGCCATATGAAAAAAAGAGAGACTTCGTGAAGATTCCTCGTGTTTTGTAAAAATTACAGAAAAATCATGATCATAAGCTCATTGTCCAAAGTAGTAAATAATCCTAAATATCATCAATCACACTCAAAGCAAACTAGAGAGATCACTGCGTTGACAGCTATCCGGATTCCGTGCAAATCACATCTGTAAAGAACTTGTTATTAATGTTGTCTGTATTATCCTAAAGCAAATAGGCAAATAGCTAGCGATAGAAAGTCAATTGAGAATGAACTGGTAACAAGAAACGCACCTTTCAAACTCAGTAACATCATTAAGGCACAATAAGATAGTAGTGGTTGTTTTTTTATGCTTTCTTCACATTTCAGGGTTGTTGTGGGAATTACTGAAATCAGGTGTCTAAGGTATGGTACAAAGCTTGCAATCTAAATTGATGCTACAAATTTTGGTCAAATTCAGAGCAAGTTAGTTAAAAAATCCTCATTTTCTGCAATAGGTTACGTTAGGCAGTAGCGTATTTTCTCATACCGCAATTTGGCAATTCAGCTCACTACTCCGAACTTTAGAATGATTAATTGATAATTTATTAAATGGGAAACAAACTGCTTATGCCGTTCTAAGGCTTGATCTAGAAAGCGGAAACTTTCCTTAGATACAATGCTAAAATATAGGCAAATAAGATCAAAGATAAGACCTCTTCAAATATATTGTTTGCATTATCAGCCACACGAAAAATGTGGGCGTGATTTGACAACAGAATGCCACGCCTCACATACAACGGATATGCCTAAAACGTTATGTTTTGGCAACTATTGCAGATTTTTTCTACGTTTTAGTAAGAACGTTTTTTTTTCCAAAATCTCAATTAAATGGAATACGAACTCTCTTTGCGCTCCGTTCTCCGGTTGGATCTAGAGAGCTGGAATTCTGTGAGAATTTGTTTTAGGTTCAATGCTAAAACATTGACCAAAAGAGAAAAAAATGAGAAAAGCATCCTAATATACATGTAATGTATTATTTATTCTAAACTTAGTTTCAGCTCGTTTAAGAAGAGAGAATACGGTAACCATCTTACACAGCCTACACAAAAAGTTTGTCAGAATCTTGTCCAGTTTACAAAAATATTTGTAATAAATTCTTTTGCTATTTCTATACAAGGATTATTAAGTATGCCAGGAATACAGGATTGAAGTGATACATGTGTATGTGTGTGTGTGTGTGGGTGGGTATAAAATTTGTGTTTCCTTGTTCATCACACTTCAGCGCATATATTTACAAGTTTCACACGCTCAAACATAAACACATAACTGTACATACACTAAGATTAATAACGTACTGATTTTACCAACAAAATCAAATAATTAATGCAACAACAATCTCCCATTTAACTACTTACAATTTCTATCAGGAAATGCTGTTCCTTTTTTCATTCTGTTGTTTGGCATATGGAATTTTGTATTCCCACCGTCAAAAGTAGTCGTATATCAAGCGCTTCTGTTCAGTCGTTTATTGAAGTGTTGCTGTAATTTATAACTTTTTTTTACTGCCACTAATTGTTTGGTTGTGTGCGTATATGTCTGTGTAAAAGTCATGTATTACTAGAGTATATAAATATATATGTATAGTACAGGGTGTTTCACTAAGCTTTTCTTATTGAAATATTTAAAAAAAAATTTATATTAATACTTACGTCGATTTACAGAAAATAACGTAGAATTCTAATATGCTCTTTTTAAGTCGTTTCCCTACTATTTCCGTGCTAATGTTTATTGGGATTGACCAACACTAAGAGCTTGGTGTTTTTATGAAAATTACCCTGAAAATGAGTAGCCTCATGGAAAAAAATTCTTAGAACTAAGAAGGAAAATATTTTTTTGAATATTTTGACCAATTTTAAAAACATTTTACTCAGTGTGAATTTAAGAGAAAAAAGTAATAAAGAGTAAAATTGCAACTGAAACTATTTCAATCCTTAACGCAAAAACTAAATCTTTTCAGAAAATTTTTTTAAAGCCAAAAAGATTCGAAATCATCCAAACTTTGCATTGAAGTTTTCAACAAAATAATTGAGTTATTTGCTTAAAAAACTAAAAAATAATACTGTTGATCCAGGCAACTGCTGAATAAGTTTTAGTGAAATCCGATATTTGGGACCCACTAACCCTTAGCTCTTACTGTAAAAGAAAAACTGAACCGCATTTAATCATGTAAGAATAAAACTATTTTTTTTTTCAAAAATATCCAAGCTGATTTAAGTTCAGCTATACACAATTCAGACCCGTAGTCCGATTCTTGTAATTGCCTAAATTCAAACTCAATTCAATTCATCCACTTTTACTCGAAATAAGTTTAGTTTCATGGTACAAAAAGGCTGTTTGTGGTTTCATAAATGTCACGTTTACTATTTCGATTTCGCATCTCACGTGATGGAAATTAATGAAAATTTAATTCTTAACCTTTATTTTATTTTATAGATTTTCATCTATAGAATCCAACTCTGATCGCAAAATAGTTTTTCATTCATACTGGCATCAAAAACAGCGCGTTTTCTATTTGTCTCGTTTTTGAACCCAAAAACGGCTCGCTATTCATCTCAAATTTCGTTTTATACCAAAAAGAATATTTTTCCATAAATAACTACTGCAACTGTAAACGAATTGCAAAGAAGCGAAAAGTAAACAATCGGACAAAATAAGTAAATATACAATGAAATCTCAAAGCGATGTAAGTATTTTTGTGTTAACAAAAAAGTTTTGTATTTATAAATATTTGTAGAAGAATGCGGGCAAAATGGTTTGCAGAGCGGACTTGCAAAGTGGCACAATATCAGCACGAAATACACACACACAAGTAAGTTCAACAGCAACCAAAAACGCTATTTTATATATGCTTTGGACTTCTTGACAAAACAGCTGATGCAGCTGACGTCAAACAAAACCAAATTACCAAAAACGCGATAATGTCAGTGTGAAAGCTGTATCTATAACAGAACGATCAAGGGAACCACCATAGCAAGATAATAAGTAAAAGTAAGTAAATCGCTGAACGACTCGAGGACTCTATTCAAAAATAATTTCTAAAAGTGTTTTGATGATAAGAAGCAACGCTGTCTTTAGACTTTGCAGGTCCCTGGGACAAAAAGTGGAAAAGAAACATTTCTAAAAAGATCATACATATGCATAAAAGTTTTAAGTAATTCATCCTGTTCCTATTTAGGGGGCCCTCGAGGCATGTAGAGGTAGTCTTACCCATTTTTAACATCTGAAATTAACGCTGGCTTAAGCAGTTTGAAAATATCAGGGTGCAGGGCCAGAACCCCGTAGGCGGCTCTCATAAGAAAAAGCACTTTCTATAACGTGTAATATGATATGATGTTATGATATGTTATATTGATGAATATAAATTTACACATTTTTTGATACATAAAAGTTTCGAGAACTTTTCGATTACACTTTGTATGTCACACGCCTATCTTTTTCAAATCAAGGCAAAAAACCATCAATGACACGAGCACAATCGCACTTTATTATTGTAAATTTTCACGTTATGTAGATAAATATAGTTTATCAACGAGAAATGAAATAAGTTAATTTATGCATTATTGCTACGCTAAACTGCACTGATATTTCAACCTTAAAACCTGGGACTACAAATGTAAGTCATTTATCTTATATAGAACACACATACATTCAAACACAACTAGAAAATCTATAGAAGGTATAAAGGCAAATTGAAAGAAAATATCGTAACCCCATTGACAGCCGTGACAACAACACAGCGACGACAACTGAATTCTGCTACTTCTTACAAACGAACCGAAAAGCATTCCATTAAATGGTATCGATTTTCTTCTTGTTTCATTCGCATTCTTCTGCTTTTCTGATTTCGTTGTATTTTTTTATTTTGTTTCTTAACCTAATGGGGAGTTTGAGGGTGGACTGCAATCTGTGGCCTATTCGTGTAGGTATGTGTCTGAGTCTATTAGAGGCTGAGTGAAAACCCAGTTGGCAATTATACAAGGCCTCTTCCGGGAGAAGGCCTCATTTGTCATTTGTAAATCGAACATGATAATTATTTTTTTTATAATACTATTACGTAGGTTTTCAATAAGATATAAAATCGAAGACACAAAATGTATTATGTCTAATTTCATAATTTATTTTAATAATTAGAGTAGGTACATATATCTTAGTAAAGTACTATTACCCATTTTCACAATGTATTACCATAATAAACAATTTTGAGCAATAATTTTTTTTTATTGAAGCGATAGCACTGCTGAATTAGGTAGCCTTTATACAAGGCCTCTCAAAATCAAGTTTTCATCTAGATATGCCTTCCAATAGTGACCTACTTAGAACAGACATAATTTCCCTTATATATTTATAATGCTACCTTCCAATATCAGACCTAGAAGCCACAAAGTCAGCACTTCATTTTGATTTTTATGACTCTTTACTTTTTCTAGTTCTCAATTTAAAGAAATGTCACTAACAAAGTTTGATTGGAACTCCAATTACTTTGTCCATCCTTTTTCCAGTACAGAATGTAAGAAATTGAAAAATATCGGCACTATACTGTATCAATTTTAAATGCATTGATATTTCTACACATGGATATTTCAGCTCTTATTTTCTCCAGATCAGACCTAATTTTCTCTCTTCCATTTAGTCACGATTTAGACAAGGCAATATTTGCCAGCAATCTTTCGATGTCGCTGAAATGAAAGAGATTGAGTACACTCATCTCTGTAAAGCTAAGTTTTTACATTCCTAGTGTGGTAAAAATTACTGGGCTCAATAAAGAAAGTGCTCTTTGGAAGGACTGTTCAGACGAATCATTTCGTATAAAAATTAAGTAAGCTTACAGCGATACAGCCTGCTCCTTCCCAATAAAGGCCATCTAACAGCGCTTTTTACTCTTGCTTTTGCCTACTGGGAGATAACTAATGACACCTGCCATTTAGTCACACCAATACCAACAAACAGAATAGTGCACAACGCGACCCTTTGTCACTATTGGTACTTGGCCATTTTCGAGCCAAAAAGGTGTGGAAAGCTGTAGCTTAATAACGAAACCGAAAAAGGCCATAATAACGAGCTACGCATACGGGCGTAGTCGAAAAAGAAAAACTAAAGCTGAAAAGTCAAAGGGAGGAAATTTAGCGACCAGCGAATAGAAGAAATCAATGCACCATTACTTACCTCATCGATAAATTCAAAATCGCCACCATTTTCGCCGTATTTCTTTTTCTTGCCATCAACACCAGCCACCAACAGGGATGACATCAACACCAGACAGACCGTTGCTATCAAAAGTAAACACTTCATTTTATGACAGGGGACAACCACAACGACACGGCGATTAACGATTACGACTGGAACGATAATGTGATTACTTTTTTTTTTTGATAATTTTATATTTTCTTCATATCCGTTTCCGTGTTCAAGAATATAATTTTCTTCAAACCAAAAATTTAATCACAAACAAAGCAACAAAAACTATTTTCATGAAGATGAAACTTGAGTGACACACCATAGTATGTAGTCCTATTTACATATATGTAAAATGTATTTTTTTGCATTTATTTTACGAAAAAAATTAGTATCCTCAAATACCATGCAGAACAGGACACTACAGTTTTGTATGTCACTGATGTTTCATTCCCATTTATTCAAAAAAGAAAATAAAACATTTTCTTTATATATGTTAAATAAACAATCCATAAATTAATTTAATTTATTTGCCACTGCCTTAATGCAAACGCATACACACAGAAACACACAAGCAGCACACACACGTTTGTATATTTGTGCACACACAAATACATTTGCCACTCTTGGCTTTTGGTTTTAGTCCTTTGTATTACTTTTTCTATTGCTTTTGCTGTTGTTGTTTTTATAGTTATAGTATTAGTATTTTATTTCAGTTGCAAGATTCCTAGAGACTTTTAAACACCGTCGCGTTCGAATGAAAACTGAGACAAGACTTTGGAGGAATTCGTTGATTTTGTCACAACGTACTCACAGTAGTTTTAGGAATGTACTCTCTTACGGAGAGTAAGAGAGTACTTTTTTATTCCATTTATTTGTTGTCGCATCATTTTAGAAATATGTTTTTCTCTGTGTGAAACGTTAAGAAAGGTTAAGAGTAAAAATTTATATTGAAAAACTGACACTCAACAAAAAAGTGCGCATGTCCATACGCTGTCTCGATGCTCTCAATCCTATATATATGATATATACAATATCATTAACCCTGCACATTTGACAGTAATTCAGTTCGAGAAACATTTTTAATAATACAAATTTCTAATACGTACGCAATAAATTAAATTCTTACCGTCGATAATACCGATGGGACTTTACGCGATTGTACTAAAGTTATATAGTTAACATAGTCTAGAGCAGTATGTTGGAAGCACGATTTTGTTGCCGATAATATATTAGCAGCCTCTTGAACTTCTTGTGGTCGATTTTTGCTTGCCTGAAAAATAAATCAAGTCATTCCAAATTTAAAGATATCAATGATTAGCTTACTTGTGCGTTTTTCATCAATGCATTATCATAACCTTCTGAAACCTTAAGGAAACGTCCTTTATAGTCTTTCACCTGATTTATATCGTCTTTCACAAAAACAACTGCATGCAATGACTAATGATACTAATTTTTATCATTAAACTATTTCTTTTAAGTGAAACAGTCAAGTTGCACATTACGCGTGCGCGTTAGTGCAACTTAAATTTATCCAATTGGGCAATCTATATGATAGAAAAAAAGAATATATGAATAAAATAAATGGAGTTTATATAAATTTATGTATGAGAATACAACCTTTATAATACTGCCGCAACAAAAACTCAGTGATGTCGTCATGAATCTATATATCGTAATTTTACCAAAATTATATTCTACATACATACGTACATAACTACTGCGTCAGAAATATTTATTTTAATACTTTGACTGCATTCTCGATTAAAACGTAATCGAATCAACTCCATCGGTGGCTCTTAAACTTCCGTTTTCACGACCAGACTTTACTTCAAAAGAATTTAGCAATTGGTAATTCTTTATTCAATTGATAACATTGAAGTAACTATGTAACTTTTTCGATTTTCTTTTCAGTGCGTTTAAAAGAAAAAAATTGACACTCAAAAAAAACTAATTAAGTTATTAAAGCCGAAATCGGCAATAAATAAAATGAACGTTAACTACGATTTATGGACAGAAAAAACCAAAAACGGATTTAATATAATATTTCATTAAAATAGAAGAAATTGACTACGATGGGCAAGGGCGAAGTAAAGCCCAAGCCAAGGAGCTGGCGGCTGAAAATTCCTTAAAGGCACTTTTTAAAAAAGATGTAGACAACGGTAAGTTTATGTTAAAAAAATCATATGTACTGCTAGTTTCAGCACACACTGCTCCATGAGTACTTTAATTTGATTTATAATTTATTACTGTAGCGTCTCTGTATTATAGGTACATATAATTTTTAAAATGACCATTAACTAAAGCAGTTTTACTTCAATATTTCAAATAATTTAATAAATGTATCGTCGTATGCAGTTTATAAATTGAAGAAAGAATGGGAAAATGAAATTGCAGGTAAAATGCAACATTTCATTAAAATTATGTTTTCCAACTATTTTTATTTTCAGATTCGTCCATCGCTACCAGCACCAGCCCAGAAAAACCTTTGATGTAAATTTCTTTTATTTTAATGAAGGCTTTAAGTCCGTTTTTGGTTTTTTGTGTCCTTAAATCGTAGTTAACGTTCATTTCATTAATTGTTATTAAATCACTTGATAAAATAACCATGCCAATTTTTTCGCCTGATTGCAATCTAATTACAACTTTTACAATTAAAACAAAATTTTTAAAAATTTATTTTACAATTCTGATGTATTAAATACACAATAAAACTCAAAATGTAAACTCATTTTAATAAATACAAAAACAAAAAGAAATGTATATACGTAAATATAAGTTTTTTAACTAAATATGTAGTTTATAAATACAATACGAAAAATGAATTAGTATTATTCTTTTCAAGCTAAATGTGGTGGCAGTACCCGAAGGTAATGATGAAAATTATGCCAAAATTGAATTTAGCTACTACAGCTATAATCATTCTTAGCTATTTAGTTTGAAGCCTTACATTAAGTCTCTCCTCATGTAAATTGAGTTCGCTTTCAATTTCAAGCTACGTGGTCCCATTGAGATGATATCTTCTGAGTGTAGAAAGCGGGTGTAATTATTACAAGGCGCATTATTGCCGCAGACTTTGCGGTGCGTGCCATAGGCATGCGGTAGATTGGTGTTTATTCAGTTGTAACTTTGTGTTAAATAATATTGTCGTATTCAGTAAATGCGGCATGTTTATATCTTAAGTTCACCCTTAGTTTGATTCGATATGGGAAATAAGTAATGCATACTCGTATAAATTTTCATGTTACAAGGTTAGTCGTATCGCACTGTTGTGACATTTTGATTACATGGATGTGCGAGTAAATGAAAATTAGAAACAGATAACTTTGATTATTTAGAACATAGGCTCCACCTACGATGTGCAGTTGGTTAAATATTGAAGTCATGGACAAAATTGAAATCTAATTTCTTAAAAGATGCTATGATATACTCTGCTGGTAATTACAAAAGTATTTTGGTGAAATCATTATACAAAGAATGCATTTCTGAAGTGGCCCATATTTGATTCTCATAAAATGTATTTCGGTTTCTAAAGGTCCTAAATTACCATTACATTTTTCGTACTTTTTTATTCCATTTATTTGTTGTCGCATCATTTTAGAAATATGTTTTTCTCTGTGTGAAACGTTAAGAAAGGTAAGAGTAAAAATTTCTATTGAAAAACTGACACTCAACAAAAAAGTGCGCATGTCCATACGCTGTCTCGATGCTCTCATTCCTCTGAACTCTTTCGTAAACATTTTTGTCTCTACTCATTTAATATTGATTTTCTGGCAGGACTATACAATTCACAATTTCATTGCATCAAACCAAATTTTGTCCCATGAACTTTGGGACATTTTGAAGAGATGACACCCGGGTAGTAAAAAATTAGTTTGTAATGATTACATTGTTTTTAGGCATAAAGTATCTTTTTAAAAGGCTTCATAGTTGATGAAACCAAAAGTTTTTTTTTTTAAATAAGTCCTCAAATAGGTGTATTTACATTTATGTCTCCAAAAACTTATTCATGTTACGTTTCTTCAATATATACATATCTATTAGAGCGGTTCAGAAAAAAAAAACCTTTTGTTTTTTACGATGTGTCAGTGGATTACGATAGCCTTATATGTCTTGACAAAGCTTCTCAAAAGGATTTTCATTAATATTAAAAATTGGATTGGCGCCCCTTATTTTAGGGGCATAGTTATTTTCGCACTTATCCATCAACTGGAGCAAATAAATTTTTTTGATAAATGTGCTCAAAACGGGCTCTTATAAGCCTGTGAGAAGCCTGTCATATGCAGAGTTTATTAACCTTTCCGCATCGTTTTTTAACCTTTCCCTGTCCATTGGGACTCCAGGTTTTTTATCAAAATCTGTAGTTTTGTTGTTATCGCTAGGAGATACTCTGACATTAAACTGTTATCGGTATTTTCTGTGTTAGAATAATTGATCCTTACTAGATTAGAAAAAAACTATTGAGTGATATATATATGTATATATGCCTTATATATATTGAAAACTGGTGACGAAACTTTTGAATTTATTTATAAATTAAATCGGATGTTGTCTTCATACTTTAATGATTTTTGAAATGAATGAAAAAAAATCATTAACTTAACGGAAAATTTCAGTACATTATAAATACAAAATTCAAAAAGCACTTTTCACAACATATCAGAAACTGTATACCCAATTCAAAATCGCCGCAGTGTTACGTAACTTAGAACTTATAGCATCTTCTGATACACAATGGTGCAACACAAAATTCTTCAAATTTAACTTAATTTTTATGTTCAGCGACCTTGAAAGAATTTAGAAAGACCTTATTTGCAAAACTTAAGCATAGAAATCTTTACATAACAATCCATTTAGATAGCTACCACTAACATTTTTAAAAACTTTAAATAATTCAACAGATCATAAAAGAGGGTACCTTGAAGAAAACTAAAGAAAAATTTTACTGAGGTAAGAACTTAGTTAATGGATTAAAATAAATGAAGGCTCAAAGGAGCAAACCATCGTATTGAAAACTCCTTTTGATTGTGTTATTATAAATTTTATTTGATCGGTATTATGTTTTTATAACAAGTCTGACATTCATAACAATTCTTTGATGTCAAATTTTACACTTATGGGCAGTACATTAATTACGATGTACGTTTTTTGATGATTTTGAGATCACCCTCTTTCCCTATCTTAAGTAATATTTTATTATTTTCATCGTTACGATTGGAAAAAATGAAAACAAAACGAATATGAATCTGAAACAAATGATATCTTTTCTTTCATAAAATTTTGGAAATGTCTGTCTAATGGATATTTTTACCACAACATTTTGAAGCCCCAACGAAATTGATTTATTTAATATTATTTACTGTGTATTTAATTTTTTTAAAAGTCAATTTCTACTTCACCACATTGGTAAAACTCATGAAAACAAGATATATGTATACTGAATAGTATTTGATGCAAATACTAGTGATTTTGTGTTTTCTTACCCAGAAAATATAATAAAATATATAGCAAGAGCTCAGACCTTAAAGCTTTTACCAAAACGAGAGAAGTTGCACGTTGAAAATTGGACAGAACTTAAATTTCAAAATACAAAAGAAAACTGCAATAAAAACAAAATAAGATTTCAATAATTTCTACTATTTCTGACTTTTTTGAAAAATGCTGGATATTCTTAAAATATGCAAAAACTTTTTTTTATTTCGATGAAAAAAAAAAAAAATTTAAAAGCACCAAAAAATCTCAAAATATCCTTTACCCTAAAGACGTTGAGAGATTTAAATTTCATTTCAAAATAAAAATATGTTTAAAATCTGTATGATTTTTTTTTTAAATTTTGAAAAATTGTAGCGCAACAATAAGCTCAACTTATGCCAAATTGATTTTATGGTAAGGCATCAATTAGTAAAACACTACCCACAAAAAAAAATATCGATAAAATCGGAGGTCTAAGGTAAAGGTCTAACTTCCTTCATTTTGGTTAATAATACTACATAAGAATTTATGAGTATATTTTGCAAAATAAATTCAAGGAAAAATGACCCTACAAGAAAATGTGTGACTCTTAAACCGCACCTCTAAACGTCTTACGTAATTAATGCACAGCTCTTTATTAAATTTGTTCATCACTGTCGGAAAAAAAAACGTATTACGAAATTATAACAAAATTAGTTGTTAATGTAAAATAAACAGACTTAGTACTTGTTAAATATAAACAACATAAATCTAATAAAATATTTGGTTAATTCAAATCTTAACAATAGTGATAAGTATTTGCTGTTTGTTTTAAAAAAGGCTATATTTTTTATATCAAAGAGGACGATAATGAATTAAAATTGTGACATTTATTTTTGTATTTCTGTCAGAGTTTTGTGAAGAGAACAGCAATTTTGATGAAGACAAACCATCGCCTGATGTCTCTTTTGCTCTATAAGCATGCGTTTTACCATGCGAATGGATCAAAATATAATTCAGGCGGCGAAACGTTAATTGTTGTTTTTTCAAAAGTATGAAAAAGGGACTTGGCCAGTTTTGCAACTGGATGGAGTTAAAAATTTGTAATTTGTTTATTATATTCTTATAATTTGAATTGATAAAAATGTTGTTACTGAAACTTATTATGTGACACTCACATTTCACTGTCGCAAAAATACCTCAAATAAATACGTATTGAAAATATTTTTGGCCACTACATTGTAGTATTGTTTCAAAAAATAAACAAGGGATTACATATGATAGGTCTATATGTTTGATGGCTTTCTTAATAGATATGTTTCATAAAGACAGTTTATAAAATTTTGATTTTAATGTAGTTAAACTAATATCTAATGAAACATTTACTTAAAAATTTTTTTAATACAATTTAAAATAAAAAAAAATATTCATAAAAGAATTAAAATTTGAACAAAGCGAAGCTCATTATCATTACCTTTTGTATACGTTTAAGTGTTTAATAATACATAATAGAATTAAGGGTTTTGCAAAATATTTAAAAATACTTTCAACTGCTTGATACCAATTTGGTTACTTTATAAATGAACTTTAAGAGATTCCATACGACTAACAATACGACGACGCAGTTCAGCATATCTAAAAACATGTATAGAATTTAATAAAGAATATTTACGAATACTATTGCAAATATTTATTTACATACTTTTCCTTAACTTTGGCGACTTCACGTTCCAATTCTTGATCGTAACGCTCTAAAATTGCACGGCACTCTGGTACAGATAAATTCAAAAACTGAGCAACTTCATTGCTGCAAAGAAATTATGCTGGTAACCCAATGTTTTTACACTTATTCTATTATACTTTTTACCTTATTTCGTCTGTTTTTCTTGTATCCACAAGAAATAAACGCGCCACATCTTCGTGTGGACCCATCATAACCCTTGTTATAAGTGGAAAGTCGTTATCCTTAAGACGTTTTTGCTCTCCATTATCGCGTATTATGAAGAGTGTAAAATTATCAGCAGGACTTTCGACTTTATATTTTTCCAGCACCAAATTTATAACTTCTTGTGTAGTCACCAATGATGTTACCCAAACAGACATTTGCGAACCATAGGGTGGTGTAAAAAATGAAGTTTCGCGATTATAAAAATGTCCATTTATTGAACAACGACGCTTTAGTTTCGTTCGAGACCTAATTTGTTTTAATAAAAATAATTTAATAAATTTCCAATCCGGTATGCAATAAAACCAACACTAAATAAATAAATGAATTCAATACAATAACGTTATTCATACACTAAAGTGTGTCACTTCTGTGTAACTTTAAATGATCTGCGATTATAGTCAAAGCTCTCTTACCTTCTATTGCCGCTCCTTCGCTTTATTGCAGCTGCACCTGTTCGCGGTGGACGACGCAAAATAACGCCATCTTCAGTTACATGCAGTGACTGTCCACTGATGTCTTCACCCACTATACCGCTATTAGCTGTTATCAAATCCTCTGTCTGTGTTAGTTCATCGCCACCTACAGCTCCACTGCTTGTGATTGAATTTGACTCACACTCACTGCCACATTTATCTCCAGCAAAACCACTATCTTCCTTTGGATAGCAATTCATTTGAATGTTCACATAACGTAGTGGAATATCACTACGTCGTACAGTTGCAGTACGATGTGGTTTCAAAGTAGAATCGTCGTCATCATCACTGTCAGAATAGTCAAAACATGATGGCCCAGATTTAGAACGATTGATGCCCTTCTCGAAGATTTGTCTTCCAGCATAATGTGGTAAATAATTATTTCCACCAGAAGGATTGGTAGCTGAGCCACTTTTTTGCAATGCATAAATGCGCTGAGCTGAGTGTACTGTGCCACTTTTTATATTAAGCGTATCCTTAATCATAGATGGATCAATAGAACGCAATGCATGTTCACAGTTAAAACTTTTACTCATAGGATTATCGCCATAAAACTTAAGTGAGTCATTAATACGAGAAGGATCAATGGGCTGATTTCGCTTTAGAGTGTCATCACTTGGCTCTTGAAAAGAGTTTGCACCATTTACATAGTCTTGATGAACACTGCGTTTAAAGTCTTCAAAGTCAATCGGCTTCAGAGTAACATCATCGGATGTTTCATAATTGTCCGCCGTTGTTGCAGTAGTTTCTGTTATATTTGCCGAGTTGCTTGTTGCTGAAGTAACCGATGCCGTTGCTGTGATAAAGTTGTCTGACGAAGTCGTCGTAGACAAAGAGGATGTTGGAGAATTGTTCGAAATAGGTGTAGCACCATCAGTTGTTGTTGTCGTGCTTTCAGTGCTATTTTGTGCCGACATAGTTTTAGTTGGTGAGCTCTCAGCAGATGATTGCGTTGACGATGGTAATTTCACTGGCATTGTTTCATATATTTTGTTCTTCTCGCTTACACGTCTTTCAACCTACAAAAACAAAGATATATTATAGAGTTGTAAGTTATAATAAGTGAAAAACTTCTGAGTATACCTGCAGCAAATCATCAATTTCATCCCAATCTAATTGTTCCAGCTTGTCTAATTTTGATGGCAAAGTTGATGAAATACAACTGGTAGTCGCAGTAGACAGCGTAGCATCAGATCCACATAACGTACTGCTGCTTTCAGTAGTTTCTCCATTTTCAAGTGGAACACCAGTGCAATTCGAAATAGCACTATCGCTACCACAACCTCCCTCTGTAGTATTGGCTGATGCATCTTCAGGTGTTGCAGGCAATTCAGAAATTTGGTATTCGTTTAAGCTGCATGAATCAAAAGTCATGCTTTCCGATAGCGAAATGTCAGTCGATAAGCCATCCACTTCGCTTGCTGTAGAAGTAGTCGGGGCTAGTGTATCACTGACATCGTTTTCCTTGTCTGAAGTACTGTCTTGCTAAACATAGAAGAAAAAAATTATATAAATAAAAAAAGAACGCAATAAATTTTCGATTTTTTTTACATCTGCTGCTTTTGAAACACGACACGAGTTACGCTTGCGCACCACAAAGGTGCGCTGGTCATCATCCTCCTTGAGATGTATTACTGCTTGCACACCCCAATACACACGTAGAGCACCTTCTAGTATAAGACGGTTATTGACTTCACGGCTTCGTATTTCCATGCTTTTATTGTCAAAGAATTGATTATATACCTAGTATACGAAAGTTTTTAGTAAGTAAAAAAATATTGACAATCCTTTATTGTAATTTAAATATTTCAATTTTAATATCAGTACCTTGATGAACAATTAAATTCCGGGTTTTAAGCTTTTTTAATAGTACTGACCAACAGTCAAATTGAGGCAGACCAACCACTAACGGTTTCTTATGTACATAAGTAACCATCAAATGAAATTGCGAAACGCGAGAATAATTTGGTGCTTGTTGCACAAATGATCATCAAATGTTATGTACTGACACACATTAATATCAAGAAAATCTGTCATGCCGTTCGTGAGTTAAGTGAACGCGAATAGACAGCATTTAATTTTTATATACATACTTAATTTCTATTCCTCTGAAAAAACTGATACTCTGGGCATCAGTTGTCCCGGGTGGCGTCTTTTTCCCTCCAAAATAAGTTCATGAAGCTTTGACATTTTTTTACTAGCTATTTGTCACGCTTTCGATTCACACAAGGGACTGCACATTAATAACGCTAGACTTTTTATTGCTTTTGAAACCATCAAGACAAAATTTCAACAGAAATATCATTTTTCAAAAATTCAAAAGAAACAAGAACATATGAGATCAGTGATGGCTCCTTCGGCACATAGAGTATAAATGTTCCGAAATAGCCATCACTGAGTGTCCTGTACATTAGTATTGTGAAAAATAAGCGTCAGTACATCAACAAATTTGTAGTACATTTGGTACAATGGACGAAATTTCAGTACATTTCTAGCATTGATTTTGATCCTTTTTGTGCAGATTTCAAAAAAATTATAAGAAATTAATAACACCGGATATTAAGATTTGACCAATTTTTAAGTTTAACTCGAAATATCAGTAACCCTTTAGGAGATAAAAATTTGAAGACGATGTATACGATATTTACAGTGACAAAAAATATTTAAATTTTTTTTTATATAGTTCTTTTGTTTTCAAACATTTTTAAAAACAATGAAATTTATTTTTTTCTCTGTAAATATCAATTTTACGAAAAAAGTTGATAGTGGCACATTAAAATGTTAGCAGCTACTTAGACTTTTAAGAAAAAAAATTCATATTTTTACCACCTAACAAACTAAGACATATTTATGGATTTTGAAGCAATTGCAAAAGTAAATCTAGTGAAGGGGAAAACATTGCCGAAATACCTTCAGCTTGGATTCCAAATGATCCCGTGGCAAACTCGGTCCATTATTAGGCCCCGGACGTAGAGCGCCTTTCACGCCAAAACTTTTATGTGATTCCACACGTGTACCATGACCAAAAAGCTGGGGCCCAAAGAGAGCACCGTAGCAGGGAACATGGCAATAAGGCACTCCTTTATGCTCGGCATGTTGTCCGGGATTCAGACGCTTACCGCACTCTTCACAGCGCAGACACTCGGGATGCCAATCGTAACCCAGTGATTGCTTGCGTTCAGCTAAATTTCGAAAAAAAAATATCATTTACAATTCGACAGAATTTCCTATGAAAATCATCTTACCGAAGTAAACGGGCTTCCCACACTTGTGACACTTCCACATTTTTGCGTTGCTCCACTGTAATTCTCACAATCGGAATTTAATTGATGTAGCGTTAGTGTGTGTATTTATACAAACTAAACAAAAATAGAAAATAAAGACGATATTAAATGGAGTCCAAGTGGAACCGTTCCTGCATGATCCTATGTGTCTCGCCTTTCTTTATTTTTGCGACAGAAGCCTTATTTTTTATATGAAATGTTTTTTCAATAAGAAACGTGAGTAGATTTATCAAAATATTCGGAGTCTTGTGAATTCTTTTACAAAACGCCTTTGTGTCGTCCACCCCCCGGAGACTGTTCCTTACTTCGTTTACCTTATCTATATTTTCGAATTGTTTACTTTAATTGAAAATTTCGTGGGGTTTTATTTATAAAAACCGCAAATGCTTTGTTCTCTCATAGACATGACAAAAAAAATTGGACACTGGACTAAAAATATGAAAATGAAGAACAAAAAAATACGTCGCTCTCTTGTTCTTTTCTTTGTTTTCCAGCTTCTTGTGTTTTTGAAGTTCGTTGCACTGACAGCTGGAACGGTCGCGATTAGAAGACGCGGTGTTATACAACAACAGCATACCAGTCTTCCGTTAGACAGCGTTTACACGAGCAAACTCTTCAAAGAAAGTTTCCCTGTCTGTAGGCAAGAAGGGAAAAACGAAAGGGTGGTGTACAGAATTTGTCGTACACGCGAAATCACTTTCGTTCTATTCTTTAGCTGATATTATGCTTTGAATTTACGTTTGTTGTGGCGGGATGACGCAGTAATTGCTTTGAAATTTTCTTGCACAAACAAATTCTAGTTTCCGTGTGTAAACGCAAAAGAAATTCACAAAAGAGAATAGACAAGAATTTCTCAGATCGAATTTGCTCGTATAAACGTTGACTTAATATCTTCTGAATCCATGCCTTGTGAAGACTTTTCAATACGACTTGACATCTTAAGACTTAACCAAAATAGACGTGACGAGACGTGACGAGTAAGTTCGAGTATATGTAAGCCAATGGTAATAGCCAAAATAAACAAACGTAACGGATCGAAAGTGAACGAAACATTTTGACGAGACGAGTTGTTCCGTAAGAACCGAACTTCAAAGCGTCACTACTCGTCATACCAGCTGTTTGCCGGCACACAACATTATTTTCAAAAAAAAAATTCAACAATAAGTAATTAAAATGACAGATTTTTTATGTAATTGCTGCTGTGAGGGATGAACATGGAATTTATCTGAAATGCCATCCAAAATATGTAAATAAAAATGAGAGGAACATAGCATGGAAAGGGTAGCTGCAAAATTTTTTTCTTTACGTTTTATCTTAAAATTTGGGAATAATTTAAATAGTTTATGTATGTACCTATTTATTATTTCAATCAAGTTTATTAAATTCTCAGTAATTTCACGCATTTTTGGCTTATGACACAAAATTTTTAGTTTGCTAAAATATTTTTTATCTATGGGATTGCAGAACAGCTGATCTGTTTCGATTCGTCTGCTAACGTAGCATTTTGGATTAAATGTAAAACAGACGTAACGAGTACAAACGTTCGTTCAGCTGCTACCGTCTCGTCACGTCTATTTTTGTTAAGGGCTTAAGTTGAACAAGAACCGCAAGTTTCGTTAAAGTATCAAAAACAGACTTTGGCCCGCGTCGTGAAAGCGGCAGCGATTTTACTCGCTGTCAAAAAAAAGCCTCGTCGGGAAATCGTTCGAATAAACAAAATTGTGTCGGACGACGATCGATGGAAAATCAGCTGCCATTTTGTTTTCATTGACATTTCAAACGAAAACAAAAATATTGATACAAGCTGATTGGAAACAATACCCTAAACATCCCCCGTCTACGATGAAAATCTCTGTTCAATATAATACGATCAAGAGTACTATAATTTTTGACAGAGAATAATCGTTGCCGCTTTCCCGACCCCGTCCCTGTTCTGTTCTATAACAGTTTATCTTCCTTGTTTTTATGCGTACCATTTTTGTCATTGGTATTTGGTATTGTTTTCCTTTTTGTTTGATTTCTTCTCAAAAACGTATGATAGCCATTTTTAAGGTTGCATAATTTGAGTTTGACAAAATAATTCTACAATATATAATTGTACTATGATTCAAGCGATGTGACTAAAAGTCATTGACTATAACAAAAAAAATCAATTTTGTGTGTTCTTTCTAAAGCATGTTATACATGTCATCTACCCTACCCTAGTTTGCAAACTGTCATAGTTTCGCTACGTCGCCCGTTAACTGATTTTCAATTACGTTACGTAGTTTTAATTAGACAAAATTAGGGACAAAATTGCAAAAAATGCTGTAAAATATTTTTCAGTTGGGAGTTTTTTCAAACTTACCACACGGACACTACTTTTTGTCGATCGAAATTCCGGAAATTTTATCCTCTCATGAGTTCGTCTTGAACAAAACTTTGACGTTTTGTTTTGCTCGATTTTGACTTTTGCTGTGGACGGAAAAAGAAGTGAAAGAGGCAACATTTTTCAATGTTAGTTTAGTGAAAGTTCGCTACGTCGTCGTTCGTTCATTCTATTCATAAAAAATAAATATTTCTTAAATTTCTAATAGTTTCTAAAACAAAAGGCACAGTACAAAATAATAAATAAAAATGTGGGCAAACGCGTTAAACTAAAAAGAGCTATAAATTATCTCTGTGATTTAATTACTTAAAATATAAGGATAGGACGGTAATAAAGTGAAAATTACAGTGAAACCAAACAGTAATCAAGTGAAACAAGCGAGGAAATTAAATTGTGGCAAAATGAAATCTATTATAGAGTTCGAGGAATGTCTCAAGGATTCGCCCAGATTCAGGTTTGTAATTTGTTCTGTGACACTTGAACCCATCCCGCTTATTTGATTCTATAAAAGCATTGGTGTAACGCCCTAAAAATGGTTAACATCCAAAGTGAAAATCGCTAAAACACTCTGTTGCTAAAAATTCTATGATGGAAATGCGGTCGCGAATCGGATTTTGTTTTTGATTTCGACATCTGTCTGAGTCGTTCATGTTGGCGACGTCGGTTAATCGTCATCACCAAAGTCAAGCGAGAAGAACTTAGGGGCCATCCATAAACTACGTGACCGAAAAAACCTTTTTTTTAACCCCTATCCCCCTATAGTGACGATTCGTGACTTCACTCTATTAACCCCATCTCTCCCTAGTTAATTACGTTGCAGCATGATTTTTAAAAATATTTTCTAGTAATGAATTTTAAAATAAAATATATGGTTTATTGACAATATTAAACATAAAACATTACATTTTATATTTTAATAGATATAACATATTTAAAATGAATAAATAATTTTCAATATTTAAATTTCTTCCAAGAAAGGAATTCCCTCATCTATCCAAGAAGGTATATCCTCAATTAAAGTAATATTTTTCTCTATATTTAATTGTTCGTCTTCCAGTTCAACAGCTTCTACATCTTCTATATCGATCCACTCTGGTGGATCGTCATTCGAAATGATACATAAACGTTCTCCTGATCGCTTACTCAATATTCTCATTCGCTAGGGACTGTTGCTATCTCGTTCTTATGCCTTTTAAGTTTGTATACATTAAATATATATGGCTGTGAAAATACTCTATAGTATACCCTTGAATGATACGTGGAGCTTCTAAATTTACTACTTAATCTGGACGTTGAATTTGAAAACTAATTTATATTTTTACAATTTGAAGTCACGTAGTAATTCGCGAAACCCCCAGCCCCTCCTCATTACTTTTCATAGTATTTTTCATGAAACCCCCATTCCCCCAAATCGGTCACGTAATTTATGGATGGCCCCTTAATGAAAAACCAGTAACGAATAAAATAACAAAATTCTATTTTTATATTTTGCTTATAACGTAGCGATTTCGTTTTTTCATTATTTTTGGAGTCGTTGTTTGTTGTTAACATGAATATTATTGTTACTATGTATTTAGTAATTACTAAAGGTATGTTGTTGTATATGATGTTCTCTGCTCTCCATTACTTGTCGATTTGCGGCTATGAAATTTCACCGCACTTTATACATTTTTGTATTGGAATTTTTCACTATTCAACATATTTTGAGTAAAATAAATATTGAACCTTTGCCCTAAGTTCTACTATTCTGCTTAAAGCGTTGTCAGGTTGGGCTATACATACGCTGAACATTAATCCTTGGTTTTTAAGGACGGTTTATTTTTTAACCAATGGTGCTCCGTCACTTCTAATATAAAAAAAATGGATGATAAAAAAGAACTTGGAACATATAACTTTTATTATATCTTATTGGTATTCATATTTTTGTTGTTATCAATAGACGAAAAATAAATCCTTATGGTGGCCGTGACGTTTGCTATCAAAAACTATCGTCGCTACGGATTTCGTAATATCTCCCAAAATGTTGTAGATTTTTTACAGAAACATCTATGGTATAAGAACCTCATTCCAGAACTCTTGATTTATGAAATTGTTTGTAACTATTCCTGCATCCTTTTGCACTAATGAGAGGAGTATTTCGACTCTTAAGAGGCTGCAATCGTGTGCGCATTTAACGATAGGTCAAAAACGTTTAAATCATTTTACACATGTATCACGAGTTGGTTGATAGAATGGACAGTGAAAGAATGAAGAATTTCTGACGAAGTAAACGTTTTTTTATTCACAAAATAGTCACAGAATTTTACTGTAGATATTCTACATTACTTCTTCATTATCATGATTCTGTAATATTATCTATCGTCAATTTAAAAATTTCAACATTTTCGAAACTTCCCCCCACGATTCCACGGATTTCACAACCGATTTTAGAAGATTATGGCGCCTCTGTTTACTTAAATATGTTGAGAATTATATAGTATTCATATTAATATGAAGTATATATGTAAAATCAAGCAAATATAAGATTACCAAATATATATTCAATGCAATTGAATCAAATAGATATAACTCAGGATATATTCACTTTGGCATTCCGTTTGTACCGAATAGAAGGTATCATTTCAAGTGTAGAAAAATGTATTTATTCTTGATCATTGTCATTACCTGAGTCGTCTGTCTGTATGATAATAAGGGAATTATTCAAGGTTATGGAAACAAATATAAGATATGGTTCGGTCTAGCATAAAACAGAATGTGTTTTCGTTTTGACGAGAATGCGTTGCACCTCCCATACAAGCATAACCGTCAAAGCGCTACACTGAGAGTTTATTAAGTAAGCGGTGGAAGAAATACTCTTTCAATAAAAATTTAAAACTTTGACGCACTTTTACTGCTGATGCGGTGTAGGGTATTTAATTTTTGGCAAGTCCAAATATATTTTAACTATAGCTATATTGCCCTCAGTAGCGCAAAACCCGTATCGTATCAAAAACGTGTTGGGAAATATTGTGATTTATGTTAAAAAAAGCTAAGAAAGCTCTAACCAAATTTGGGTTCAAAATCCATGTCTTTCACAAATTTTGACTTTGTAGATCTGTCCAATTGAATTTTTTGTATTTGGCTTTGTTCAATACGCTAAGAACAAAAATATATAAAAATTAATTAACTATATTATTTCCGTGGTATGCAATGCGATTAATCAAAATAGCTGCAATAAAATAAAGTACATAACTACTTCATTTTCTCCTTGAAACTCACTGTGAATTCTTCCCATGCGATGCTCCTTAGTGTCTTTTTTATATGTAGTTAATGGTGAAATCCTTTACTTTTTGCAATTTACGTTAATTTTGTGGCTATGCCTCGAAATGAAGCATGCCAACTAGCATTGGCTGGCACCATGCTACTTTACTCCGGGTCAGCCCGAAATTCTACGTGGCTCAAGCCTGACATGTTTTAGATGATAAATTCTTCAAAAGCTAAGCATGAAATCTTGGTCTAATAATGTCTAGCTAAGTCCTATCCTATGCTTATAAAATAGACGCTCTCCAGCACTTGGTAGCCAATAGTTTGCCAGACTTAAAGCAAATTTTATATTTATGGGTTATATATAGGGCCATCCAACAAGAGGTGTCATTTCGGTCAATCAACGCAATATTTTTGTAAAAAGTGTTGAAACGGTTATTTTAATCTAAAGTACAAGCTTTTGGGTTAGCAATAAAATACAATATCTGCCAAATAACCGCCTTGGTACTGCATAAAAATGAGCAATGGAAATTTTTCATTGCGCTTTCGCATAGTTACGGCTATATTTCGCGAATACCAGCTCTGAAATTTTCATATATTACTTAAATCGTTGGTGGAGCATTGGCATAGACTTTGTCTTTAAAATAGCCCCAAAGAAAAAGTATAGTTGTGCTAAATCGCACGAACTCGGTGGCCAATTGAAGAAATCAAACGGCCTGAAAATTTGTAGTGATTTTTTACTATTGTAATACGTGCGAGTGTGTATCCATCCATATTTAACGAGCGCCTAAATTTTACTTATCAATAGTCATTTTAATGATAACTAGTTGATTGTTGGCAGTTTAAAAAGCCGATAAATTAACAATGCCACCTCGTGTTAGATGACCCGTTACCTGATCTGCGCTTTCAACAAAACTTTTTTATAAAATGTTTGCCTTTTTTTAAAATATTTGCAGTTTTATAATTAAAAAAATCAGAGTAATTTGCTTCGTAGTTTCAAATATAAGCGGTAAATGCATGTGAATAAAGTGTGCAAGTTTGAAGCAATGCGACACAATTTGTTCCAGAATTATCTACAGTTTAAGTAAAAAAAACACGTTCAAAGTTTGTTGACATAAATTGTAATTACTGTAACATTTAAGATTTTTTCAAATAACTTCAAAAACACCGTACGTTGATAGTCTTACAAAAATGAAAAACTTTGACTTTTTTAAACAGCAAAAATTTTAAAATCTTTATTTAGGTATGATTGCTTATTTCAAAAACGCGTGCATGTATCGCAATATTTTTGATGAATTCTCACAAAAGAAAGGTGGCAATCAATGTGTACTAAAGAAAACCTCGAAGTTAACACATTCAAGAATCATCATTTGTTTACTTTTCAATAAACAAAACTGAATATTTGATGACCGAACTTTACTAACACTTTTATATTAATCTTCAGAGCCAATCTCTTGCTGTTGATATATAAGATTTTTTGTTGTTTATTTTTGATATCGGATCAATTTTTCGTGCTTTGCTACTCACGGCTGTCAAATAGAGCATTGTTTTTAAATGTTAGAAATCATGTTTAGATCGAGGTTAGTAAAACTTAAAACTTTTATTTTTTTTCAAAAAAATGCGGTTTAATGATACCAGTTATTTTAGATCATCTCTGAATAAATTTATATTTCATGCAAAAAAAATGATCCTCGTCATGCGCATAGCTCCTACCATTTAAAAAAAAATAATGCTAAGTAGTGAATTTTTTATTTTAAACTCCACAACTTGCCCGCCGTGTATTGCGTGTCTTTTCTACATTTTTATTGAATAATTTCTGCTTTCTTTAAATATTATGTATGTTTGTATGTATGTATATATTTTAAAAATAAGCAATAATCAAGTCTATGTAAATTAAGTTTATTCCGAACTTTGATAATGAAATTGACAGTGATTTTGCATACATTATCTTCGATTGTTTTGTTTATTCTCATAACACTCTACACCAAACTTACAATGCATATTTATTTGTAAGTCATTTTGTAGGTCTGATATATTCAGGTTGGTTCATATGCTCTAACACTTTGTTCTATTGCGTTAAGATGCGGAGCTTAGTTTGTGCTTTGTGGTCAAACTTAGAAAGACTTCCACAGAAATTTTTAACAGAAAGAACTTTGTGGAAAAACTTTAAGCGGGCCGAAGTAAAATGAAACGCTTTCGATGAAATTTCTCACCACAAAATTCCGAGCTATTTTAATGGTTTTTATTCCAAACTTTTTATTATATTTTTATTCGGATAACTTTATATATCAGGAAGACTAGAATTCAGGCTGAAAGAAACTGAATTGAACGAAACACTAGAAAAACAAAAAGTTAGACATGATTTTCGGGCAATTTTTTGATTTGAAGAAACTGAGCGTCCTCTGTTCGCGGCCTAGGGTAAAATCCTTTAGTATGAACAACACATACATCCGTCGAGCCTTAACTTCTATTTATTTTAATGCTTTTGCCGCTCAATATGACTTTTTAGCTGCTTAATTTGTGTTTTTTTAGCTCCAAAATTTTATTCACCTCAAAATTCACATACTTTTTTCAACGCTCAAATAAGGAAGCTATTTTTTAACACTGCTCAATTAATTTCTCGCCACGAAAAGACTTTTCTACCGTAATAGTCATCGATAAGTTAATTTTTACACACATCATTTAAAAATTCTCCAACTGAAACAAAGCTGGTGGAACAATCCTTTTACTTACAACGACCTAATACAGCAGAAGTAATTCCATGTTAAAAGCAAGAATTCTTTTGGCCATTCAATTAGAAGAATCAAAGTTAAGAATTTAAAAATTATGATTTCATTCCAAGGAACTGGAATTCGGAATCGCCTTTTTCAACTCCAAGGTAAAATATGTTAGCTTTTCAATTTCACTGCAGGAACTGTTGGTTTTGAATTATATAATTAACTATTTTTTGTTAAAGCTATTTTCTATGGAATTGAAGAATTTATACGAAGCACTGAATAAATAATGACAAATAGAGTTGCCAAGTTTGACCCCGGAAAGCCCGGAAGTTCATATTAAAGCCGGGGGGCCGGAAGGAATTGGAAAATTTCTAAAATATTTTGTGATATATAGTTATGATCTATGCAAAAAAAAGGTCGTCGAAACGTTATCCTACGATATTTGTGTCTGTTTTGTAAAGAAAAAGAATTTGGACGGTTCCAAGCACCGTGAGCTAAGCAAAATACGCAGAGGTGAGGGGTTTTGAGCGAAGGTAACAGGATACGTAGCCTCAAAGTATTAAAATCTATACGATGCTTCACGAAAGGTGTTATCTTGGAAGAATTTATGTATATACTTTTTATGACATTATGTGGGTTTGGTATAAATTGTAATTGAAATGTATAAAATCAAATATTTTACCACCAAAAAGTTTGTATCCTGTTAATATTTCTAATGAATAAATTGAAATAGAGTGTAGGGTATTTACAACACTAAAAATATTTTGTTTATTTTATGTTTAAATTTTTACAAAAAGTTAACATTTTGGTTTGTTTGCATTTGCAGGCAGTTCATATCGAAGGAAGAAACTGATATTGAACACTTGGAGCAACGCTTGGAAAAAATTATAAAACAATGCAACGTTGCTGTGGATTCTGGCAAAGAGTATATTAAGAACCAAAGGTGAGGGTGTGACAGAGAAGACATCATTTATTGTCATTGGTGTTATGTTACAAATTACAATATTGTTTTTCTTAAACTCAAATTTATTTTTACATATATACTACATACAGCGCTTTTGCAATGTCCTTGTGGGACTTACAACAACACTTCTCTGATAACAAAAATGCGCACAACGCGTTGGGTAAACTTATTCATTGCTTTCAGGTTAGTGTTGATTAACTGCATGAGTAAAACGGTTGCTGATATGATGCTTAATTTTTAGGAAATGAACAAATTTCACACCATCCTTTTGGATCAAGCAAGTCGAACAGTCTTAAAAAATTTAAGCGTTTTTGTGAAAGACGATATAAATCAGGTGAAAGACTATAAAGGACATTTCCTTAAGGTTTCAGAAGGTTATGATAATGCATTGATGAAAAACGCACAAGTAAGCTAATCATTGATATCTTTAAATTTGGAATGACTTGATTTATTTTTCAGGCAAGCAAAAATCGACCACAAGAAGTTCAAGAGGCTGCTAATATATTATCGGCAACAAAATCGTGCTTCCAACATACTGCTCTAGACTATGTTAACTATATAACTTTAGTACAATCGCGTAAAGTCCCATCGGTATTATCGACGGTAAGAATTTAATTTATAATTTGAAAAATGTTTATTTATTTGAAGAACCACTTTAAAGTACATAGTTCTTTATTGCGTACGTATTAGAAATTTGTATTATTAAAAATGTTTCTTGAACTGAATTAATGTCAAATGTGCAGGGTTAACTATCAAACATTGCATTATTAAGTTTCTACGTAGTAACTAGTGTTCATTTTTTTTTAATTTTACTTATCATTTTAAGTAATACCCCTTTTGGATGCGAAATTTGACTATATTTTATTTAAATATATACGCGAACTTGAGTTTGGCAAAATTATCAATAGGTACGATTCATGGGAACATAGTCTTATTTCATGGTTATATTGAAAATGAATAAAACAATTCTCTAAGTCTCAATGCGAATGATGACAAATTAAAATAAATTTCATTGATTTTAATTTGTAAATAACAACCTATCCGTCCCGGCTTTAAATTTGGCAGATTTACTAGTAAAGCGTAATAAAGATTTCATACATGTTGGTTGCGGTATGCCGAAGCCCACACTCATTTTTCTAGTGCTTGTATGTGCCACCAAAAATCCCGTACCAAGTTTGGTAAAATTTGCTTCAATAGTTTCTGTGAATAGCGTATCAAAATCTAATCTGTCCCACTTTTTATTCAAAGCTCGGTGTTCAAACGAATGAACGTGGAACTAAACGAAACAACATTTTTATTTTGTTGAAAATGTTAGGAAGGACCAAAATGGAAAAAAAATGTTTTTTTTTCAAGAAGTATCAATTTAACACCGTGCTGTGATACCAAATATTTCCTATCGAGTTTAGTAAAATGTGCACAAATGATGTTTTGCGCTTAGCGTTTCGAAGTGTTTGCTTGTATGGGAGGTGCCAAACAGCTAATTTTTAAGCCGGGACTTGCTTGTATCACCAAACGTTTTAACAATAAGTTTGGTGACATTGGCTTTAATAGCTCACTCTGAGAGCGTTATATTTTTTTTTACTTGGTTGGTTTTCTAATGGTGAACTATATTTGAAACCGTTCTATTAATTCGTGAAGCAACACAATACATATAAACAATCACACAAAGATTCTCCAAATATACGTGTAGCGATAAAAGTGTCATATTTTATTTTTATTATTTTATTTTTCTAGTTACTTGATTATTATCAAGCTTGCGTCACATATTATCACCAAGGTTTCGACTTATGCAACGATTTTGACGAATTTTTTAAAAACATTACTGAAGACTTAAATGTTCTACGTGGTGGGTATCAACAATTAGAAAAATCAATGCAAAACCGACACATGAGCGTTAATAGCTTTAGTGATACAAATACTAATAGTGCATCCAATAAAACCGAAGGCTACTTGTTCAAGAAAAAATCCAAGGGATTTAAGACATGGTGCCGCCGTTGGTTTTATTTAAGTGATAATCAATTGGTATATAGGTGAGCTATAAATAATTATTTATCCTTCTAGTGAATTTATATACGTAACATTGGCTTAGAATAAAAACATTTATTTAACATTTTGTCATTAAATATCATTTTAATTTTTTATTATTTTAACTCGCCACTACTAAGCATGCTTACATTAAATTTTCCTTACTTCTGTTATTCTTTATTTCGCTTGTGTCTTGCGTCTTTATGCGTTTTTACGTTACGTTACGTTTGTTTGTTGTCTTTTTGTAACCGTTGAAGTGATTTGGATTCGCATTACAGAAAACGTTGTAATGAAGACTCATTCTCAGTCATGGAAGAAGATTTGCGTATATGTACTGTACGGCCGGTTAATGATGGAGATCGAAGATTTTGTTTCGAGGTTATATCTCCGACAAAGTAAGTTGCAAAAACTTGATCTCTTTTTTGAACTATTCCATTGAAAATTATTATTACATATTTAAAGATCGCACATACTCCAAGCAGACTCTGCTGAAATGTTATCTATGTGGATTTCGGCATTACATAGTGGTATTGGCGCTGCTATTCAACATGACACTCAGAATTCTAGACCGCAGTCTTCGTTGGCTGCAAATCCTTTGAATATCAAGCGAAAAGTGTAAGTTTGATTAAAATTAAAGGAATCAGACCGATATTGATATCATCAAATATTTTCTAGACATTGGGAACAGTTCTTAAAAATTCCGGGAAATTCACAATGTTGCGATTGTCGTGGTACTGAACCTCGCTGGGCTTCTATTAATCTTGGCATTACACTTTGCATTGAATGCTCTGGTGTACATCGTAGTCTCGGTGTTCACTATAGTAAAGTTCGTTCATTAACTTTAGACGCTTGGGAAATGGAAAACGTTAAAGTGATGATGGAATTGGGTAACTCTGTAATTAATCGCATTTATGAGGCACGCATTAGAGATGAATGTGAATTGAAACCAGCCACAGAGAACTGTGATATCAGTGTACGAGAAGCATGGATAAAAGCCAAATATGTAGAGAAACGCTTTGTATGCGCAATGCCAAAACCACACGAACTACTTTGTGGTGAAACGGCTGAAGTACTCTCAATTGAAGAGAAAAGTGATGCTGAAACAAACAGTAACCTAGGTAAAACTACAACATTAAGCCTGGGTGCACGTAAGTGGGCTGTCAAAAAATTCCGTCGCCGTCGACGTCATCGCTCAAGTTCCAAATCGGATGAAGATCCAACAGCCGAAGATGAAGATGATGATGAATCGATAAACATACCTTCCATGTCGTTGAGTATATCGCGTGAAGATTTGCTGATGATTGGAGATGATCTAGAATTAGAATCATACGAAACGCCGGGAATATTAGGATCGGATCAGGAATCGACAGAAGGTGAAGCTGAGCCTGAAATAGTCGATGAGGAGCTGTTTTCAAATTTAGATTCGAATATCTTATTATATAAAGCATCGGCTGTACATAACTTGCCCGTGATGGCAATGGCTTTTGCTTTAGGTGCTAATAAATTATGGAGAAATAAGAATGACCTTAACAGAACTTTTTTGCATCAAGCGGTGCTATCGGTAAGCAATGGTATTTATGATATTATATTGGGTATTAATTTATTCTTTTTGCGCAGGGTTCTGTTATGGCATGTGAATATTTATTACTGAATGGTGTTCCAATCGATGTGGTAGATTCGAATGGCTTAAGCGCTTTACATATATCTACAGAAAAAAATTACATTGCGCAAGTTTATCTGCTACTAAAGCATAAAGCTAAATATGACATAGAAGCTAATGATGGGAAAAAACCACTTGATATAGCTGTAGATCAAAGGAATGCTGATATTGTAACGCTGTAAGTAATTATCTATCTCAAATTACTACTTATTAATTAGAACTAAAAGTAAATATTTATTTTGTTCAGAAAACAAAATTTTCAATTAACTTTTATTTTCCAATTTATTTGAATTGGTTTGGGGGTCAAACAACCGTTTTCGTTATGATTAAGGATCAAAAATTAAAAAAAAATTATACATAAAATAGTCACGCTTCCTATATGTCGGACATTGAGCATCCAATAAAAATTGTAGATTAGGTAATTATGCGCAAGAAAGCTTAAATTCATTTTACGTAGATACAATCAATCGTTGTCATAGTAATCAAGTCAAAGGTTTTTTGATCGGAACTTGCTGAAAATAGTAATTAAGAAAACAAAATTGTTTAAACAATTTACGCTTTCAGTTAGGTTTAATTTTCTTGAATCGCGGTGGTAGCAATCGCCGTGAGTTTAATATATCTTTTCATACAAAATGAGCTTTGAAAAATACATAGTTTGAAAAATAATACAATTTTTAATGTTTCGATAGCTTACGACTGACTCGTTTAAATGATGAAATTGGCTTAAGTGATGAGGGTAATGGTGAGGATGAAACATATAAGGATGTTATGAAAGACTTTTCAAATTTCGCATCAAGTCAACCACGAATGTTACGCAACCGCACTGACACAAATACATTGGAGTCGCAACGTTCTTCTTTGACAAATTCTGATTAATAAAAGGATAAAACCAACACAAATAATTGAAAACAAACCAATCAGAAAATAACAATAAAAAATGGGTGCAGTAAATTATTAAAAGCATACGTAATTATTTAATCATTAGAATGTCGTTATATTAAGCGTAAAATGTGAATTTTTAAAACAATCAGCTATTTATTATGGTTTAAAATTTTATTTGCCAAATTGTTGAAAAAAATACGTATGTAATATTAAAAATCCAAAATTAGTATAAATAATTTGGAAATCTCAGATTTTTTGATTAAAAAAGGAGAAATTCAATTTCTTTGTTTAATTCGTTACGTTAGGAAATACCACACCAACCGTAAATTGTTGTTTTTAATTTTTGAGAATCCCGGTTGCCAATCCAATACATATATTGATATTATTATGAGAGTGCTCTAAATCTGTTGTTTTGTAATTATTTAAGTATTTTATATCGAATTTTTTCTAGTAAAAACTCAAGTATTTCGTAATGCATTCTTTTTGCACTTTAATTTTAAAAGTCATGAATGTTACATGTAAGTTTTAATTTTATTTCTTGTACTTGTTATAACTTTTCAAGTGTAAATTCTTATTTGATATTTATACAATATATAAGTTTAACAGCTTAAATATAAATTATTGCTTAAAAATTCTTAACATAATTTAGTCTAGGCGAAATATACATATTGTAATACACAAATATATTAAATAATATGTATGTAACTTAACCAATTTAATTTGATATTATATTACAAAATTCAATGTAAAAAATAAAACGAATTTAAAATTCACTCTGTTTTAAGACAAACACAAAACTTTCTCTTTTGAGGCACTGGAACTTTTGTAATACAAAACTGTTTCGGTATGACAGAATCGTATGGAGTACACTCATTTGAAACTTTTGTTTCGAAAATTTTTGTGTTTTCGTGGTATTCATTCTTTTTTTACTTTTGCCACAAAGCTTTTGGTTCGCTCAAATATTTTGTATCTATGGGATTGCAAAACACCTGATCTGTTTCAATTCGTTGGCTAACGAATTAAATGTCTCGTGACGTCTATTTTGGTTAAGGCTTAACTTACAGAACAGCAAACTATTTTGATTTTTACGCTCTCCGCAGTCACCCGAGGACTATGCTTTGCCCAGCCACAAGCCGACCAACAACAAACGCGGAAGAGGAAAATTAAAGGGGACGTAACAAAGACAGTCGTCGTTAAGAAATGTCTTAGTAATTGATGTCTGGACGAACGAATCTTGACTAATATTAGGCAAGATGTCAAGGAAATGTCAAGTTTGACTGTGGAGGCATCGCGTAACATTCATTTTTGTTTGATGAAAAAATGGGATGGAGGAGATTTTTCTAAACAGAAATTTCTCGATTACTTTCATTGTTTGCTGGAAGGATCCAAAGCAAAATATAATCTCGATCCGGAGTATCGAGAAATGAGAGAAGCAGGTTTGCAATTATACGATAAATCGTATCGATCAAACTTGTTTGTTGATGCTGCTAAGCAATATGATGTAATGTTTTGCAATAACATTTGGATGCATGTGTACAGACGGGTACGAACGTATTTCAGACGTCGCGCACCTTTAATACTCTCATATGCAACGTTGGACTATCTATTTAATAAAAAGAGTAAGAAAGAACCAAATCAGGAATTTTTAAATTTATTACGTAGAGATTTGGAATGTAAAGCAAAACCCATGGAATTTTGTACACTTTTTTTATAAATTGTCGAAATTCAATGAGAAGCCAAATTGGAAGAACTTCGCTTTAATTCCCATTTGCGTGTATGGGGCTCATCACATACGATACGATTCGTATGCTTTTTTTCATTTACTATGAAGTTTAAGTCTTGGCAAGACCAAATGGACAGAATTTGATCGTGATGGAGGAAGTAGAATGGAGGAAATATTTTAAATTCCCGGAGACGGCCACAAAGAAATTTGACTATTCTTTGACAACTGATGGTTTGGCCGTTTCGTTTTCAATGCAGAAGCCGAAAAGAGAAGTTCATGGTCCCCAAAGCAAAAATTTGAAAATTTCACCAGAAAATTTCAAAACTAAACTAGGACTCGACCCTGGTTTGCGGCAAGTTTTTGGCGGTGTTCGGTATTCAATCGAAGTAACTATGTAACTTTTTCGATTTTCTTTTCAGTGCGTTTAAAAGAAAAAAAATTGACTCTCAAAAAAAACTAATTAAGTTATTAAAGCCGAAATCGCCTGGACGAACGAATCTTGACTAAAATTAGGCAAGATGTCAAGGAAATGTCAAGTTTGATTGTGGAGGCATCGCGTTACATTCATTTTTGTTTGATGAAAAAATGGGATGGAGGAGATTTTTCTAGACAGAAATTTCTCGATTACTTTCATTGTTTGCTGGAAGGATCCAAAGCAAAATATAATCTCGATCCGGAGTATCGAGAAATGAGAGAAGCAGGTTTGCAATTATACGATAAATCGTATCGATCAAACTTGTTTGTTGATGCTGCTAAGCAATATGATGTAATGTTTTGCAATAACATTTGGATGCATGCGTACAGACGGGTACGAACGTATTTCAGACGTCGCGCACCTTTAATACTCTCATATGCAACGTTGGACTATCTATTTAATAAAAAGAGTAAGAAAGAACCAAATCAGGAATTTTTAAATTTATTACGTAGAGATTTGGAATGGAAGGATGAGAAATTTTACAATGTAAAGCAAAACCCATGGAATTTTGTACACTTTTTTTATAAATTGTCGAAATTCAATGAGATGCAAAATTGGAAGAACTTCGCTTTAATTCCCATTTGCGTGTATGAGGCTCATCACATACGATACGATTCGTATGCATTATTTCATTTATTAAGAAGTTTAAGTCTTGGCAAGACCAAATGGACAGAATTAGATCGTGATGGAAGAAGTAAAGTAGAATGGAGGAAATATTTTAAATTCCCGGAGACGGCCACAAAGAAATTTGACTATTCTTTCAATGCAGAAGCCGAAAAAAGAAGTTCATGGTCCCCAAAGCAAAAATTTGAAAATTTCACTAGAAAATTTCAAAACTAAACTAGGACTCGATCCTAGTTTTTGGCGGTGTTCAGTATTCAACCGAAGTAACTTTTTCGATTTTCTTTTCAGTGCGTTTAAAAGAAAAAAAATTGAATCTCAAAAAAAAGACTAATTAAGTTACTAAAGCCGATTTCGGCAATATATGAAATGAACGTTAACTACGATTTAAGGACAGAAAAAACCAAAAACGGATTTAAAGCCTTCATTAAAATAGAAGAAATTGACTACGATGGGCAAGGGAGAAGTAAAGCCCAAGCCAAGGAGCTGGCGGCTCAAAATTCCTTAAAGGCTGAAACTAGCAGCACATATGAGCTGTTAGTTTCAGCACACACTGCTCCATGAGTACTTTAACTTGATTTATAATTTATTACTGTAGCGTTTCTGTATTATAAATATAATTTTTAAAATGATCCTTAACTAAAGCAGTTTTACTTCAATATTTCAGATAATTTAATAAATATATCGTCGTATGCAGTTTATAAATTGAAGAAAGAATGGGAAAATGAAATTGCAAGTAAAATGCAACATTTCATTAAAATTATGTTTTCCAACTATTTTTATTTTCAGATTCGCCCATCGCTACCAGCACCAGCCCAGAAAACCTTTGATTTAAATTCGTTTCAACTTATATGACCTAATTCGAAAATAGGTTTCACATGACGCTTACACTTTCAAGATATAGATTGACGAAAATCAGTCACTATCAGTCAGGCTATTAATAATATTAAAATTATTATATTAAAAATTTGAATAAAATAAAAACAAAATTCTATTAGAAAAAAGATAAGGACCCATGTAAAAAACATTTGAAGTTAGTAAATTTTTTATACTTTTAAAAATTAAAAACGATAATTTGCAACAATTTTTCATAGTTCGTTTTGAAAGGTTTGGGTGGTGTCCTGGAGGACATGTATATGCTACATAAGAAAAAGTTCACAACAAAGTACTGCATCCGGGAGCCCTAGTACATTGTACTTATTCAAAATTTCACGATGTCAATTAAAATTATTCAATCTCTATAGAACTTAAAACGCGGCGGGCAAATAATTTCATATGATGAAACTTGGTGGGTAGATAGTTTACGTCCTGGCAGGCCCGACCGCAGAGTTATCCAAGAGGAGGGGGGACTAAGTTAGAATATTTAATTTAATGATTTCGGTTCATAATGAAAGTAGGCTTTAGTATTAAAACTCCAAAAGAGTTTGACACTGTGAGGAGGCTACATTGTTTTAAATGACCCAAGTAATTTATATTTTTTTGAAAATTTTATTTGCTGCGGTCGGTCTATTACACATAAGCGTTTTTGTTTACACTACGTTGATTACCTATAGTTTTTCCATATTTTTCTTCAGCTTACTTTTTAAACAAACGTTTTCTAAGCTATCTAAGTTTTTTTCTTTTTTGTCCTAACAAAACTACGAATACGGATTGTCAATCGTTTTCTAATATTCTTAGCAAACATTTTCCAAATATTTCGTTTAACGTGGAAAACATTTTTTCCAAACGGAATTGCTTACTGGGTTTATGATTACTTTTCAAAATAAAACTTTGTTTCTTAAGCAGGCCAATGAATTTTCACATCATTTATATATGATTAATCACAAAGCAAAACAATACAGTTCCTATGTATCAACATGCCACCAATATTGTTTTGTGAGCATAGAGAGTTAATGATTTTTTTGTCTTGTGACCGCTATTAATATACTGTTAAAAAAATGCAGATTATAAATTAAACTGAATTTTCATTTTTTTTTATTACAAGTTCTGTTAAGCACTGGTTACTTGAGATTTCTTTATGCATATGCAATATGTGTCGTTTAACCGAAGAGCGATCACTGAAGGTACGTTCACATTCAGGACATTGAAAAGCAACACCAGAATGCGTAGCCAAATGACGGCTTAGGCCAGAAGCATGATTAAAACGCTAATAAAAGATTTAAATTATGAATATAAAACTACAAAAAATGTCTGCCAAATTATTTATATATACCTTTGGACACAAATGGCACGGATATTGTTGTACTTTAGGGTTATCGGTGTGAAGCTTATCTATATGTTGTTTTAGATTAAGCTTTTGCACAAACGAACGATCGCAATGCGGACATTCGTAAGGACGTACTCCAGAATGTGTTAACAAGTGTCGTTTTAATATTTCACGTTGTATAAAAGACTTCCCACACTCTTCACAAGCGAATGGACGTCGACCAGTGTGTTTTAACATATGACGATTTAATGAACTTTTACATGAAAAGAATACGTGACAATTTGAGCATTGGTAGCTAACACCTTTTTGCTCGAGCTTTTTATGCATCATCATGTGCCGATACATTGAATTTTCTGTAGCAAAAAGCTGTGGACAGTCTGAACATTGAAAGGTTTTGGTAACATCATTGGTACGTAAAACTAGTGGTCTTCTATATTTAGATGTGGAAGCAGCAGTTAATGAGGAAGAGAACGGATCAGTTGTTCGTTTTATTACAATTTCCTTCTGTAAAATAAAATAAAAATTAAGTGCTGAGTAATTTAATATGTACATTTTTTTATGTATGTATAACTAAAAAAAAATCAATTAGTCATCATTGAAAATAAATAAAAATTTTAATCATGATTAACAAGTGGCACAAATAGGAAATTGGTAAAGAAAAACCGTATCCTAAGGGTGAAAGCAGAAATAACGCTTGTTACTTTTTTCATGTTCTTTTGATTGGTGTAAATTTTATTTTAAAAAATTGTGGCGGCTTTCGGAGAATCGTCCCGATTTGTCCTAACTATACAACCCGAAAGTTGTGTATAAAAAACTATTGAGGGTTGTGACCTTTATTTGGTGATTTATGTATACACATAGGCACTCCACTTTTAGTCAAAAATATATACGCTTACCTTAGAAGTCATATCAACAAACTGCACAATGTGATCTTCACTTTCGTCTTGTTCAAAGTCAGCATCGAATATTAAAATACTTTGCTCAGTATCACCTTCATCGATTTCGTCAGGTTCCGGCTTAGAGTCCATTTCTTTTTTAAAAAATTTTATGTCTCCATTTTCTTCAACTGTACGTGAATAAAAATAAATTATTGCTATGGTTATTTATCAAAACAATAGCTCTATTTGACCGTTATAATATCTCGAATAAATATGATTTTTTTTACCAAAGATATTGCAATATTAAATTTTCGGAAATTAATTAAATATATCTTTCCCTTTTTCCAGATATTTTGCGTTGATTTTCAGGATTGATTACGAAAAATTATGAAAAAAGTCCAAAACTCCCCTTCTTAGTAGCTTAGCTCTAAGTGTAGGCCGATCTCTCTGATCGAAAACCGTTATCTGGCAGCCGTTTAGGAAAACACCTGTAAACTTAAAACGGCTAATAGAGAAGCAAACCACATGTTAACACATTTTGTTCCGCCTCTATTTCTTATGAAACTTTTCCTAAGAACATAAATTCTTTTAATAACTAAATGACTTTTAACAGTGTTTTGATGTTTTGTATGATTTTTTTTATTTTCCGATTATTGCGAAAATTCCCAAATTTGAGGGTATTTACTCCGACAAACGATGTACGTAAATAGATATTAATATTAATGCCATGTCTTTTCTGCATTTTTGACGAATAATCTAAGAAAAAGATGGCATAGGATAGTCATAAAAATTAATAAATTGCTTACTCTGGTATGTTGTGCTGTTCTCAGAAGATTCGGACGCCTGAAAATTACCACTTTCATCTTCAGCAAAGTAGGTGTTGGCTGCATCTTGAACTTTTTGCTCAGTGAGATTTTCACCTTCTTCCTCCTCATCCTCGATAATAAAAAAATTTGATTCATTTCCATCTTCAGTATTACCCACAATTTCATTTTCCATTACCATGAGTGACATGGCTTGTTCTGTAGAGCTGATTTCATTTACTGAAGTACTGCCTGTATGGTACAGAAATTTATTTTAAAAAAAATTTCATTTCATGTCAATTTTAAAAAACCATAGCTTTAGTTTCGTATTTTAAAAAGAAAAAATAATTTTTGAATAGTGCTTGAGCCCATGTCATCTATTCGTGAAAAGATCTTGATTCATGAAAAAAATATTGAACGTTTTCATTCATAAGAAATCTAAAAATGTAAGTATATTCGTAAAAAATATAGAAATTTGCAATTATTCGTGAAAAGATTTTTGAATGTGCGTTATTTCATGAAAACATGTGAAATGTTCATTTGTTCGTGAAAAATGGTCACGGTGTCTTTATTTAAACTATATCAGCTAAATTATTATTTAATTAAGCGTTCATATAAAATTTCAAAAACGTTTTATCAATTGGAGCATACAATTTACTTCGCCTCATGACACACATGTAAACATGGACCTCTGAGTATCCACAAAAATATCTCAAAACAAGGTTTTAATTTCAATTTAATCTGAATAATATAAAAATTCATTCAGTTTCAAATTTTTACATGGATTTTTATTTTTGAAGAACACACGTTTGTTATAAACAACTATTACCTTCACTTGGTACATCAACTTTTGGTTTACTTGCTGTTCTATCTGCTTCAGTCCTTCGCTTCACGGCCTTAATAGGTTTTGCATCAATCTTTGATGGTTTTTGCTTTGAAGTAATATCAACATCTTGTTGGCTATCAGACTCCAGTACATTTTTACTGCTATGTTGTTGCTTTTTCAAACTTTTGCTTTTAAGAAAATCGCTTAATTCTTCCAGTAATACTTGCATCTCTTCCTCACGGCACTGTTCTTTAACTTCGTTTCGTAGATCAAACTTTGCTTTGGTCAAGCACTCGTCGCGCAGTTCTAGTTTAATGTTTTCACGAACCTCCGTTGCTACTTCTTGCCATAATTCAGTCTTGACTTCATTCCACACTTCACGGCGAATTTCATTCCTCACCTCTTGCCACACCTCACTGCGTAGTTCATGCTTCACTTCTTCTCTCACTTCACTTCGCAATACCAATTTCACTTCATCCACTACACTAAATTTCAGCTCATCCCTTACTTTGTTTTCCACCACTGCGCGTACTTCGATTAGGCATTCACTCTTGATTTTCTCTTTATGATCATTTTTCCACTGATCCAGCTTCTGTTCCTCCCTTTTGGCACGCTCTGCATCCTGTTCCCTGATAAAGTTCAACGAATCTACAAATTCCAACTCATCTTCAAGGTTCTCTTCCTCGGTCTTGTTGAATATGCGACTTTTTTTACCGAGATTCAATAGTCTCAGATGCTTTTTTAGTCTGCTATCAGAAAGTTGACAACGCTTTCGAAAGTAGTATGACTTCTCTAGTTGATAACGACACTCTGCACAAATTGATTTTGGTAGACCGTCTATCGACTGGACTTCAAGTGCAGCGCACGCCATTATACGTACGGGAATCGACAGTTGGCAAGCAGTGGTGTTCTCTTTTTGGAAAATGCTTATCTCGGCGGTTCTTGTTTGCAAACATAAACGGCAAAGCGTTTTGAAGTTTGGATAGGATTCCTCTGTCATTTTAATATAATAACAGTAAGGAAATAGACTTGTTTTCGAAAAATTATACTTTTTATGAATTTTTTGTGAACACAGCACAAGCCATAAATTTTTAGCAGGTCGAGTTCAGAAGCCAACCGAAAACTCACAACTTGAAACAGCCATATATGTCAAAACTCTCGTCTCTTTAAAACTATACTAAACTGTGACGTGCGATTCGGTGTCAAATCGCACCAAAAAATAGAATTTGTTTAATTTCTCTGCGATAAGTTTTGTAGTGTCAATTTTGTACTCACTATTAACGTATAGGAAAAATATGGACGATATCGCATCACCCTGCTATTTTTAACTCATATGGTAGAACCCATGATTTAACTATTTTGGTACTGGCAAGCTGTAATTGTCCCCCGGGGTAATTGCCCTCTTGCCCTCTAAATCAGCTCTGGAAATAATAAGAATAATAAGCATGTACTTTACTGACCAAAAGAGCTTTTAGAAAAATTAGTTTTTCTGCGGATTAGGATGAAACAGCTTAGCCCCAGGATGAGCTAAGGGAATTATTTTCTTTAAAGGCCTCATTGCCCATTTTCTTGAAATTTTAGTATATTAAGGTAAATGCAAGATTTTCCTAAAAACTAGTTTGGTCGGTAACATATACAACTAAAAACTTTAAAACGCTCTACGTTTTGAGGAATCAAAGCCAGTTTAGCCAAACTGGGTATGGGAGCATTAAGTGACACGAGTTAGCACTGACCAAATAGCTATTTAACGATATAATAACAGGTTCCCAATTTAAAAAAAAAAAAATAATAATAATTTGTGAATTTTGATCGTTAAACAAAAGTTTTAAGTACATGGCGCAAAAAACATCCAATTTAAAATTTTAGTATGTGTAAAAAGCTATTGCAGGAAGCTTTACACGGGAACATTTCGTGGCTCAGGCAAGCACCACACAAAATGTGGCTGGGGTTGAAAAGCGAACGTGTCATCTTCCGCACAAACAAACAATTTTAGAAAGTAAATTTTAACACACGCAACTAAAGTCTCTAAAACCCTATTCGCAAATAACTATTTATGCAAAATTTATCATACTTTGTATGGGAGCATTTGGTGGTACAAGCAATCACTGGTCAAGGTGTGGACATGGTTTAAAACCCTATGTCACGAGAATATTTGGTGACACAGGCAATGTCAAAAATAAGTTTGGAATCAAAGTATCGCATTTTCAGATCAATAATCTGTTAAAGTAGTTCAATAGTTTTGCTCGAACCTTTTATGCATTCCAAATTTATTTCCATTGTTTGCTTTTTATAGCTTGACGTAAAGTGGATTTCAGCCACTATGCCACTTCTTAACGAAAATTCCACAAACTGTAGAACCATCAAGCCCGTACCCACCATGTGTGGGGGCCCACGCGTTGCATTTGGTTATATATTTTAGAGAGAAAAATTAAAATCATGCTATTGGAATTGCAATGGGCTCCCCACGCAAAGTCGGGTTGGTACGGTACTGAGAACCATAGCGATACCTATACAAATTATTGCAGCTCATTCTTATGGAAAAAGCAACAGTTGTCATCGAATTCCATATTTCGTGTGTGGCAACAGTTAAAGGAAAAATAAAGCTTTTAAGAAAAAAGCTTAATTTTTCTTGTGGAAAAAGGACATAGTCAAAGGACTGAGTCACACATAGATACCTTTTGCTTGCGTTCGGTTATACATCCTATACCAACTGTGAAAATAGAAACATAAAAATATATCATTAAGCATATTAACACTTTTAAGATATTCTAATTGTCATTTAGATAATTTAACAAAACAAATACAACATATTTTTAGATCCAAACAAATGATTCGTAAAAAGTTTGCACTTAACGCACGTGAACCAGATTAGTTTTAAAAATTTGTGTTTAAAATTCATCGAAACTGCAGAAGTGAATGTGGTGTGAAAAATATGCGCACATACAAATGAATACATAAAGAATACAAGTCACGAAATAAAATAAAATTGTTTTCCATCTTAAGCAAAATTAATTAATGAAATTCAAAGTTTTCTACGCATTATTTGAAAATTTTAAATATGTTTTTATGTATTTGTGAAAAATCGATCCATAATTTTTGATATCCTTTCACCTGACTACGATTTTCGTCATAGAAAAGAAAAGCTTTTAATTTAAAATTTCCAATTTCCAGTTATTGGAAAAACAAACGTAAATATTGATAAACTTAAGTTTTGTTTTGGTTTTTGTGATGTTATCTACGAAACGCTGTTTGATAATCCTAAATACGTGTACATACATACTTACAAGTGTAATTATCAATCATTAAGAAAAAGGCAGATTAACCCTTGACAAAAAAAAAAACGTAATTAAATGTTAAGCAGATATATTTCATTGTATTGAAAATGATAGTAATTTCCGGCATTGACAGCTACTCGTTAAATGGTAAGTGAGCACAGCAATACAGTACAACCTTGCTCAACGCAACTAATAGAAATTCTGGCAGTTGCGATGACTGAAGTTGTTGCAAAAACCGAGTCAAGAAATTTTTTCGCCCAAAGGTGCTGATTTTGAATAATAATGCATATTATTCATGAAAATAAACTCGCATTGGAATGAGAGTAAAAGTATTTTATTGAAAATACTGTATTCTTTACTTAAAACCAAAAAAACTAAAATAAATATTTCTGCCAAAAGGTACAAAACCTATGTTTTTAAAATTAATTTTATCAATTAATTTTAGAGTTATGATAATTTTAAAAACGTAACTTTAATATTTTTTCGAGGAATTCCACGAAAAAAAAAAAGAATAAATAAAAAAAAACACAGGTTTTGTAGCTCTTGGCAAAAGAGTCTCTCAAATGAGACTTTTTAAACAAAAAAAAATATCAATTTGGTAAAGAACACCATGCATTTGTTTGGTAATAAAAGGCTAAATTTTCATATTTTCCTACGTTTTTCGTCATATAAGTAAGATAAAAAAAATTTTTCCTATATATCCACAAATATTATCTTTAAAGATAAGTAAAAAATAAGATAATTATGTATTTTAAGTTAATTTTAAATTTTATTTGTTATTTTTAAGCTGCATTTCATAATTTAAGTGTTTTTTTTAAAAAGTAAATTCTTATTTTTGCTTTGAGAGAGTTGATAAACTGCTTTAAAAAATCTGAAGAATTCAAGAGTTATTGTTTTATGTTGTAGAACATACCACCATGACCAGCAAAATCGGAGACATTTTTTTTTTTCTGAACAACCCTAATGGACGTATGTATGTAGAATATAATTTTGGCAAAATTATTTTTCAGAAAAATATGAAATTTTTGACACCATTTTATTATATGAAATTAGGTATATGCTGCACTACATTTTCGCCAAGATCTTGAAGAATCAAAATATATTTTACGCCATTTTCTCAAGCCCATTGAATACAAGTGCTGAATGAACTAAAAGCAGTGCTAGTCTTAATCTTCGATACAGGTGGAGTGAAACATTGGTTTAGTCTGCGCTTTCAATTTCTTCCACTTGATCTTCGTTTTTTGACAACTGGCATTTTGCAGCACACAGAAAAGAACCGGTCGTAAAATAAATTAAATTAAACTGAATAAGCACGAAATAAATGTACACTTAGTTCTTAAACATTGTACATACATGCATATATATGTTCTGAGAAATAGCAGTAACATTCAAAGAAGCATTTCAAAAACAAAAAAGAAATCAAAGTAAACTAGATCAAAAGTTAAAAAATTGAAGTTGCGATAATTGAGTACTGTTTTTTTTTAAAGTTGCGTTAACAGAGTCTACAATGTAAACAATTGAGGTGTTGCAATAATCAAGGAGTTGCGTTCATCGATGGTTGCGTTGAGCGAGGTTATACTGTATTATTAATTTTATCATTTCGTTTGCAACGCATAGACGGGGGGGTTGACAGATATATTCGCTTTGTTAATATTATTATTTATGCTATAGTACACTATTAGATGAACACATACACTAGGATTGCGAAGTGGCCGCATCAAGCCTCTAATTGCATGGCAAAGCCGGGCGCCTTGTAGGAATTGAGATATTTGCGAAGTTTTACGCTTTTGAATATTTAGTAGTTATGACAAATCTTTGATTGCCCACAAATTCTAACTTCTGCAAAAATAAATTTATTTATTCACTTAACTAAGGACGAGTTTTTAAGTGGAAATTGGAAAAAAAACTATTAAATAGCTTGTAACTATGCAGCTTTAAATGCAGTAAAAGATACGGCTTAAGTTTACTTTAGCTGACATTCTCCAATTTATTTTCTTTTCTTAGGGGTAAAAGGGGGTCAAAAATAAATAACAATTATGAAAAAAAAACGGGCCGCTCGCATCTAGTTTCAAAGATATAGCCATCGGAAGCTGCGGATATAGCTTTTGTAAAAAATGATCATAAGTTGGGAACCCCTGCATGGATATCAAAAATTTTGGTGTCATAAGAAAGATAATTTAATGGCCTTCAATAATGGTGAGAAAAGTTTTGAAATTTAACCTATAATTTTGGAGATATGACGACTTTTCTGAAATTTGGACAAACTTTTTTTTAAAAAAACCTTTTTTTTCCCTAAAAATGTCTTAATGACCCATGAGTTTTTTAGCATATTAAAAGAGCCTGGTTTGTTCCCTTTAAAATGGTATATAGTTCGTTGTAAATTTTTTATTATTTACCCCATTTTATACCGGAAAACAAAAAATATCATTCAATAAATTCTTATGAAAAGTATGTATTTGTGGACAAAAGCAATAAAAATCTAACAACAACAACTGCAACAACAACTATTATTACTATTATAAGGCTATTATCATTGTAAAACTTAAAAATTTTTATTAAAAATCGCGCGCGCGCGACCCCCTTTTACCCCTAAAAAAAAAAATTGGAGAATGTCAGCTAAAGTAAACCTGTTCCAAAGATACAAAATCTTCATCACATTCCGTTTTTTTTATTTGTTTAACTTTTTTTTTTTTGCTTTATATACTAGTATAAAATTATTGCAATGTCACACCCGTTACACTTGTATGTTGTAGCGACATTCAAAATTAGTTTGCAGTGACAACGCTCATTTTAAGAATAGGTAAACGGTGCATCGTTCATACTTATGTACATACAATGGTCTAACACAATGGTACATACATACGTATGCCGAATAACTGCAGCGCTGTTACAAAGTTAACGTTTTTCATATCAGCAGATCCACTGTACAGTCGATTTGAGATTTTCAGTACAAGCGTTTGCATAAAATATTTTTACGTGTAACAAATTAAAATACAATTTATATTATAAATAGTGATTTGGAATTCTTTCTTTTCGTAATTCAATAAATCGAAAGCGTTTTAAATTACTAAATTGGTGACCCCGACGTGATTTGAACACGCAACCAACTAAAATGTCACACCCATTACATTTTTGAAGTTACTTTGTATCTATTATTTAAAGGTTTATTTTTAAAGTTACTCACGATTTTATTAAAGAACATAAGAAGTATTTCTAAACTGATATCAATTTATCACTCATTCCTGCAAATTTTAGGCAATTTAAAATCAATCTCAAAACTTTAAAAAAGTAGCTTCTTTTAACGTCTGAATTAATTACGCATAGTTGTCAAATTTTATATTTTTAATAAATATCGGAAGGTACCATAGTACTTGTTGCAAGATATGAAATTGTATTCTCACACTTGTCTGAAAAGCTATGAATGGAAATAAGTCTTAAAATGTCACACCCGTTCTCCTCGAAGTGTCGATATGTATTTTTAAAAAGTTAATTTTGTTCTATAATGAACATTATGGGTCAAATGGGTCTTTCGAAATTTAAGGGAACCTTTTGATTTTTGAGCATGAAATTGATTTTACTGAATCACATGAATTCCTATCGGCATATTTTTCAATTTTGATTGCATACCCAGACAGGTGGAAATGTGCCATATGAGAGAAAAATATTTCTTCAAAAACTCAGCATCAGCATCATTCACGTTCACGTCGGGAACAAAAAAAGATACTTAAAAAAAACTACTTCCTTAAGGAATCTATTGAAATAAATGTACTAGACTTGGTGGAACAACATTTGGTCTGTCTTCCAATTGCTCGCTACGTTCGATCCAATTCACATAATTGCACATTTCATAGGTTTCTCAGTTGAATCGTTCACCCATGCACGATCTTTGCAAAGAGTACCAAACATAGGATGTCAGATTAATCCTCAAAAAAATCTGTTCCGCTATGTACATATGTACATAGAACAAGTGAAAAAATTAATGTCGTAACTGAACTAACTACTTTGGTCCTTCGTGAAAGTAGTTTTAAACACAACAATTTCGTAAGGTTCGTTGCCCCAAAGCTTCTACATTTAACAAATGCGTGCTACATCTCTGCCTTTAAAAGATCGGATGATAGTACTACGTAGTGGGTGGGACTTCAACATTGACTAAAGGTGATGTTACCAGATATTCTATTCGTCTATTGACTTATTGTCCACTAAGCAGCTGCTGGGAATGTTGCCAAGATACATTTCCTATGGAATTTAACATTCTCTGTTAAATATCTATGAAGTAGAAAATTATGAAGTTGACCTTCGTCCTTTATGCTTTTGTTAATATCTTTAATTATGAGTTTCAGTCCTGTGCCATACAATCATTATTTCGTAATGTTATTTTTACTTATTTCTGTTACACAAAAACATGCAAGTACATACCCAGAAAGGAGATTCTTAATTAGTTTGCTGCGTATTTACAAAATTGGAGAAAAAAACTTTCCCACACATTATACAACAACGTTATTAACATGCACGCACATTTGCAACACGTCATTCATTTCCTTCGGACATTTAGTTATTGAATCCGTCATAGTTTGTGGGTTTTTCCAAAAAGTTAATAAGTAGCATCGATTACCGAATATATTTAATATTCAAATTAGCTTTTCTAATACAAAACATTAACGACTTTTGGTCTTTTATTTGTTTATTTGACTTCAAGTTTGAATGGTCAACTATGGCTCTATAATTAAAATTTTTATTTGTTTCCAGGATCTGTCGAAATTACAACAGTACTGGGTGTACTTTTTGGTGTCGTAGCACTAATGTTAGTTTTTTTTCTGTATATAAATCGAAAATGGTGCTTTCATTCTCGACATGGTTTTGCATGCTGTGATGAAAAGAATCTTACATCAAAATATGTACAGAAAATATGTAAGTTCCTTAAATCAATAATATTTACACTTTAGGCTTAAGTACATCTAAATATGTACATATATTTATAAAATTACAGCACATAAAAGACGTTACGACAACACCAGCTCAGACTCTGAGGAAGATATACTTCGCCGCTTGCGTTTGCAGCAGTCACGTGGCAATATACCTCCAAATGGCCAATTTGCCAGCTATGGCATCAGCAATCAGCAGAATCCATTATCGCAAAACTTTCATTATAATCAAAGTGACTTGCAACGCGTGACAGTAACGCCACGTGAGTCCTGCAGGGATCCATTGGCAATAGCAGAACGTGGTAAAGTTGGTATACCGTCGTCGCATAGTGAGTGTAGCTCTAACGATTCGATTGAGGCATCAATTGACAGTCAAACTGGTATTCTGACGGGAGAAAAGAAAGGTATCTAAAATAAATAAATCAATTTTATTCTCACAGATTCCGAAATAAAAGGCTGCAACTCTTTTTTAATGAACCACGGTTCAAGTTGAAGTTACCCTTAGATGTAGCGTTGTTTGTTTGTGCAGAAATACTTTAGTTTTTTTGGGAGGAGAGCTCCTCAAATGCTAAAAGGTTAAAATTATTTTAAGAAAAGTTGATGACCTTTTTTTTTTTTCGGTTAGCAATATTAAAAAATTAACTCGTAAGATGGTAAAAACTTCAATTTTGGTGTAAGAAAACTGACAAATAGTTTCAAGTCCGTGTCACAAAAATCATCCGATTCCCGGATATTTTAAAGAATTTTTGAATTCCTAAATTCGTTAAATTGCATTGAAACATATCTTTAGACGAATTGAGAAATAGAAGGTGAACTTTAATTCGGAATACTGTCAAAATGAAGTTTGTATACTCTTTTTTTCAATCTAGTTGAATCTTCTTTGGGATCTTTAGATCTTAAAGTGTCCTGATGGAAAAACAATACGCTAAACGATATTCTCTTCTTCTTCTGTTTTGCTTCAGTGTATGAGAAACTCTCTGTTACTCAGTAATCAGATTTTTGATAATTTTAAAAAGCTTAAAGCTAGTTCGGCTTTTCCTCCACAAAATTTTTAAAAATTGTTTTTTACGTCGGTTGGCAGCTTGCAATATTGTTAAATAATACATTAATAATTTAACATTGTTATTAAAACTAAAGCAAGAGCGGAAATTGATATCGAAGCGCATCGAAACAATCGAAAATGGCAAAAACCTGCTCAAAGTAGATTTTTGAGAAAGGTATACATCATTGTTTTAAAAAGTCATTTTCATATTACGTAGGAGCTCCAGACATCTTAACTATTCCCAATGGCTATCAATTTCAGCGAGTGGTAACTTCTCATACTGACATTTCTTTACTCAACAGATAACGAATAAAGTTTGAATCGATAAGTGTTTAAAAGTTATTCTAAAATTGGTGACAATAGAAAAAGTTTATTTGCTAAGTTTGGTATTTATGTTTTGTTCTCCTCTCCATAGATCGATATCACATTGCTGCCAATGTGAAGTCACCAGATGGCAGCAGCATATCCTCATCGATAAAGGAATCACGTATTGACAATCGATCTGGGGACTCACAGGTTAAGTCCAGTAAATATCAATCAAAAATTTCGTCCACAAGTACGCAGCAGCGACGTGAAAGTTTGGATGATGTGGCAAATGTAAACAGTAACAACAGCAACAACAACAACGAAGATGTAAGTTTTTGTTAACACAATGTTAAAGCAAGATATCAACTGCTTACCGCGAAATACCTACATAGATACATATATGATAATTTTGGTAATTCCAACTGTTTTGCTTATTTAAAAATCATGCCCACAATTTTAATTTAGTTATTTAGTTTAAAAAATTGGAAAAAAATAGCAAGTCTTAACTTTCGACGACTCTACAATACATTGTTTCAATTTATTATTGCAAATGCTGTTGTTTTATCGTAGGAGCCACTATTTGATACCAGTGATTTGCGCTCTCTAAAATCAGATGACATCGCCTTGGATAACCAATGCTATGGCAAAAGTGGAAGCATTGAGATTTCATTGTTATATGATGCCCCAATGCGCAAAATGACTGTGCATGTCTTGCAGGCAAGAGGCTTACCGTCACGTGAAAATGGTCAGCAAACGCATACTCAGGTAAAACTTAACTGAAGCTTTTAAGCTTACATAGATAGCACAAAATAATTATGTCTTTTTAAAACTCGTTACAATAAAAATCTAACGAACAATTCCAAGTACTCGAAAACAAATTTTTCAGCTCTTTCTTTCTTCTCAGGAAAAAGAAGTATCAAAAATAGTAAGAGTCTTACCTTTGACCTCGCGAAAAATCAAATACCCTACACGCGCGTTAACAGTAGAAATGCGCGTAGTTTTTATAATTGGCTTAAATAGCTTAATCGGTTGTCTTAAATTGCTTACATAAGAAAATGCTCATGCACTAAATGTTTCCTCTCATCATCATATCATCTTGAAGGATGATATGATGATGAGATGATGATGTCAAGTAAGTTTCTTTATGGACAGTTATTGAACTCTGGAGCATCTGGAGCAAAACTTAGAAATCATTATTGGTCGATTTAGTGGCAGTTTCTCATGAACGATTAGTTGTACGAAATAATATTAATTGCCCTTGCAGAATAATTTGTATGACATTTTCTCCCGGTTCTCTTTGCACGACACAAGTAGACTTTCGATAAAAAATGAACATACGCATTATTTATTAAATTTTTTATTTTTCTCCGCAGGCTCGTCTCCTCATGTTACCGAACAAAAAGCAAAAGCACAAGACGAAAATACGATCTGGTGAAAATCCACAGTATGTCGAAAGTTTTCTTCTGCATCGAGTCAATCCCGAGGAAGTCAATTCAATGGGACTACGTATACGTTTGTATGGCTGTGAACGTATGCGCAAGGAACGACTTATCGGGGAGGCTTATGTTAGTTTTGCAACTATTGATTTGGAGCTGGAAACAAATTTATGGTTACCATTGGAGCCAAGAAATACCTTATCGGTGAGTAACGTTTATACTCGTATGAATACTTTTGATGGTATTAGATGATATTTATACAAAGTAAAACCGTTTTTTTTTTTTGTACAAAAGACTTTGGGTTCCTCGAGTGACCTGCTCAGCTTAGCTAGATCCGATAGTGCCGCCTCAACAACATCAATGCAACATGGTGGTGTGCCTGAGTTACTTTTAGGCTTAGGTTATAATGGCACAACTGGACGTTTAACCGTCGAAGTGGTTAAAGGGAGTCATTTTCGTAGCTTATCTTTGAATAAGGCTCCGGATACCTATGTCAAACTATGCTTAGTTAGTAGCATTGGGCAGGAGATATCACGAGCAAAAACATCGACCAGACGTGGACAACCAAATCCATTGTTCAAGGAAACATTTGTGTTTCAGGTATGTCAGCACAAATAAGTTTAAAATTTTCATTTATGAATGTTTTGTAATTGTTAGTTAACTATGCATAGTAACGGGAAAAAATTTTGAAAAGTATTAAAAAAATTAATATGTAAGCAATCGCAAATCACCTCCAATAAGGTTGTTGTGATGACTCTTGTTTTTTTGCTCATCAAATTTTACAAGGCGTGATTACTAAATAGGCCTCTAGGTGTCTAAATTATTTTATGCTCGAAGGCCTGGTGACTAAAAATAAAAGAAAAACGAAAATCCTGAAAACTGTAGATACGAAATCACACAGATTTGAAGTTGATACGCAATATACATAAATGTTTTTTATGTATCAGTGCAGTTACTACATGAATCAAGATACAGATCTATATTAACAATTATTCTTATTATAGGTGGCACTCTTCCAGCTCAACGACGTGACACTGATGATTTCAATTTACGCAAAACGTAATATGAAAAAGAACGAAATGGTCGGTTGGTTTAGTCTCGGTCTAAACTCATCCGGACCAGAGGAAGTCGCCCATTGGGTAGATGTTCGTGAAGTGGCTAAAGGTGAGTTGCTAGCACGATGGCATGTGCTAGTTGATTCTTGATTCGAATAGCTAGGACTTCCATCTAGACGCAGTAGTAGTTTGGGACTGCTCGGGTTCGCATCGAGGGAGAAGTCCAAAGCAAAAAAATTGAAAGAGGACAGCAAGGCATTCGAAAAGAATGATGCCGATGCTGTTGCTGTTGATATTGAAGCAGGTTTGGAGCTTGATTTCGTATAATGATAATAGTTTTTACCATTAAACTATTTCTTTTAAGTGAGAAATAGTAAAGTAGCACATTACGCGTGCGCATTAGTGCAACTTAAATTTATGATCCAATTGGGCAATCTATATGATAGAAAAAAAGAATATATTAATAAAATAAATGGAGTTTATATAAATTTATGTATGAGAATACAACCATTATAATACTGCCGCAACAAAAACTCAGTGACGTCGTCATGAATCTATTTCTGAATACTTACTGTCTGGATAAACGAATCTTGCAGAGCATTCAGAACGATGTAAAGAAAATTTTGGCTTTGTTCGCAGAGGCGTCGCGTTTGGTACATTTTCGCTTCTGAAGCAATGGAGTGGAGGACATTTTACAAAACACCCATTTCCAGACTGTTTTGATTTCTTGCAGAAAGGTGCTAAAGCAAACTATATCCAAAATCCAGAGTATCGGCAAATGCAATTCTGCAGGTTTGCAGTTGTTTGGAAAATCGTATCGCTCCAATTTGCTTGAGGATGTTGCCGAGCTAAATGTGATACGTGATGTTTACCAACAATATTTGGATGCTACTTCAACACAATCGTATGCAATGCTGTTCTATTTATCAAAAGAAGAAGTACCAACGAACTACCTAATGAGGTGTTGTTAAATGTTTTACGTGAAGATGGTAAATGAAAAGATGAATTATTTTACAAAATCAACCAGAAACTCAGTACTCTTATTTTATAAATACTCAAAACTGCATGAGACGCAGCATTGCTAGAATTTCGCTTTAATTCACATATACAACTATGGTGCACATCATATTTGACACGATTCGTTGCATCCTTTCAATTTGCTTAAAACTTCAAATGTGGGCGTAACTAAATGGGCAGATTTTGACGGTAAAAGAACGGCATAACAAATTTCAAATTCCCATAAGCGATCACAAACAAATTCAATACTAATGTGATGATATTGATGGCTTAGCTGCTTCATTTTAAATGGTCAAGACGAAAAAAACAGTAAGTATCCCAGCAAAAAGATGAAAAATCAAACTACAAATTTAAGATCTAAAATTTGCGATTGATTTTTGTTGGTGTTCGCTATTTATCTGTTGCAAAGGTTACTGAATTAGAGACACAATCAAATTGAGAAACGGCTAACATCACACAGAGTGTTGATTTTTCGGACGTATCAAAAAAATAAAGAATTTACCCAAAAGATGCGATAACCTTGGCACAAGAAGAATATCAATCATTACCAATGCCCACATTCAAATTCAAGCAGTACACGCATTTACAATTACAGAATTTCGAACACAAAACAAGCAATATTCATGCAACGTAAGGTGACGTGTATAGAATTGCACAATTTCATTTGTGTGGGATCTACAAAGTTTGCTTGGTTATAGTAAAGTTCCGCACAGAAAATTGTACATGCATTGAAGTTGCAGGAAACCAAGTTTTGTGTCTGAACGAAATTCATACAACAAATCTTTGTATTAAGTAAAATACCACATTGAAATCACCTCACCCAATTCTGCCCAAATAGACGTAAATGCTAGGATAAACATTCTGTATATGAGAGAGTGCGACTATCTGTTAAAATTCTCATGTTTCTTTCTATTATTTAGTTCGCATTCTCCCAGATACAAAATATTCATGCCAGCGTTGACGTGTCTGTTCCAATTGGTATGGCAATTTGGGCAAAATTGGTACCGGCGTGGTGCTTTTGATGTGACATTTACTTCATGGCAGTTGCCACAAAGTTTTGTTGTACGAAACTCATTAACAGGCAAAACGTGACCTCCATGCAACTTAAGAGCATTAACCATATTTTTGTGAGGAGTTCGCCTATAACCGTGCATTGATGAATTTCCAGCAATCTGTGTATCGCCCACACAGACAAGTTTTGGGCCCGGTACATCACCAAGAATTTCTTTCGCCACTCGATGCACAAAAATCTTCAACTGTGCACGTGTGTACTCCTTGAACTTTATAGTAGACATTGGTGAAAGTTGAGGTTCCTCTTCGGTCAGAGCCATCTCAGCTCCTTTGGTAAATTTTTTAAATTTCCTTAAACGTCCGTAAAATCAAAATTCTGTATGCTATTGACCACATTTCAACTTTGTTTGTTCATGGATTTCACCTTCCTCTTCATCCGTTGAATACCGAACACCGCCAAAAACTAGCCGCAAACCAGGATCAAGTCTTATTTTAGTTATGAAATTTTGTGGTGAAATTTTCAAATTTTTGCTTTGGGGACCATGAACTTCTTTTTCCGGCTTCTGCATTGAAAATGAAACGGCCAAACCATCAGTTGTCAAAGAATAGTCAAATTGATTTCGTATAAATTTTTACCATTAAAATATTTCTTTTAAGTGAGAAATAGTTAAGTTGCACATTATGCGTGCGCATTGGTACAACTTAAATTTAACATCCAATTGCGTAATCTATATGATAGAAAAAAAGAATGATTAAGATCTTGAATGATTGTATAATCCTATCAAATCAAGTTGGAATTTTTTTGGAAAGCAAACACATTTTTTTGGGTGTTTGCAAAAAATTTTGTAAAGTTTGTTGTAGACTCTTTTGTTAAGAGAAAGAGTCTAAACAGCAAACTGAATTTGAAACGAAAACTTAAAGCAACAAATTAATCTTATATACATTAAAATAAAAAAATAATACACTTTTTTGGGAAATATTAAATAAAAACAAAATTTTATACTTGAAATATAAGAAGAATAAAGAATCCTTGTGATACATAATGAGAAAAAAAAGGAAATAAGCAAAAATAAATATTTAATCATTTAATTATAAAATAAATATCAATACCCTTGAGGGTTTTTATTTTTAAATAAGTCAAATATAAAAATGTTATCTCTTCAAGAATTTGTCATTGAATAGAATATGAAACGTTAGTGATGTCTAAAAGAATAATTTTAGAAAAGATTATAAATATCCTGTAAATTGAAAAATTGTTGAAATTGTTTTATAACGGTTTTATCTTTCCGTAAAATTATTGGATTTAATTAATGGACCAAAAATTCCGGAAACTTGAAAGCTTTTCTTCTCTTTTTTTTTAATACTAACTTGTACTGATCTATGCCAAAGTTGGAAGAACTTCTTTACTTTAATCAAACCAAATAAAAGTTTTTTTTCCCTCACGATGAAGATTGCATTACTATTTTCATATGGAGTTTGTAATTGTATTCTAAGCCTAAACGCCACATAATCAAATACAATGATTTAATAATAAGAAATATGGAAATAAAGTTTTGAAGGGTTCATTAAAAATAGCAAGTGTAAGCTTTCAAATTAACTTTAGGCCATTAAATCCAATTGTTTTCCGTAATTCTATTTAAATTATTTAAAACTTTTTCTCAAGTAGCTTGAATTTAATTACGGAAGACTAATATATTTTGTGACCAGTGTTATTCGGATATTATTTCTTTTGAAATTAAAAGAAAATTTGATGATATTGATTTTAGATAAAAAGTATTTAACGCTCAATGTTAAATTATTGCAAAAATTTCAAGTTTTAGTATGAAAACTTTGCAGTTAAACTGTATTGAAAAGTATGATGTATTAACACACTTAATATTTAAGACTAATTACCAACTTTTTATACGAATATTAAAGCAAGCTATAAAAACATTATATAAATAAATAAGTTAGTCCAGTAAATTAAGTGAAGAACATTAAAAATATAAAATTCCGATCCCAGAGTGCATTTACAATGAATCCTTTTTAAAGTCCTTAAGAAAGACTATGTATTTTACTAATATTATAAAGGCGAATGCTTAATTATTTGGATGTTTCTTAATAAGTCACGCCTTAACTGTTAGATAAATTTCGATAAGACTTGGTTGATAGATGTCTTTGATTAGCCCACTGGCTAGTTTTACCTTAAAAAAGAGGCTTTATTAAACGGTATTTTAAAAAAAAAATAAATTGTTACTGATAAACATCGACTGAAAAACAAGTGATGTTGTTATGTAGTTACAAGAGACACATCTATCAATCCTACCGCATGTTGTCTATTGCTCCACTCCATCTTCATTTTGAAACATAGTATACTAAGTGTCTGCGTTATGTAGGTGGTGCCACATCCCGTGGTTCAATTCCACTTTCACCTCAATATATTGGATTTTAAGTGTTTTTATGCGTCTGTCAGTAACAAACCTCCAAGTATCTTTACTTTTTCTTTTACAATATAAATAAAATTAGTTCATTGTTTAAACAACGATTAAAACAATTTAAGCTTATTTTCGAATATTGAAATGAAGTGCATTTTTTAGATATGACTTTTCTTAAGAAGAATCAAGAAGGTTCAATTTAAGTGAGCCTTAGGTTTGGAATTTCAAAAGTTGTTCCTTAATTTATCGGACTAAATTGCCATAACCATAATATAACAAAAGTATGAATGTTGTGCAAGGCTTCCTGAACTGAGCTGTGAATTTGTAAAGAGTGCAAATTAGCGAAAATACTCCAAAGTTCCACGGCTTTGTTGAAATCGACAATTAAGTTTTATGGATATATCCACGTATTTATTTTAACCAAAACATTTAATTTTATGCTAACTTGTTACTAAGTTTCTACAAATCTTTGATAAAAAATCGCAATTTCGGAAAGTTCGCACCTTAATCGTAGTTCAGTAAGCCTTTTTCATATGTATGGGGTGTTCTTTAGAGTGTTTACTTCTCAATAGCAAAATAATTTGCAAATTGTGGAGTCAACTTTAAATTTACTTAAAAATCACATAATTTCTTGAAATTGTGGCCTTCAAAATGTTGTGATTTAACGCCTCTGAATTATGCTCTTTGGGGATGCAAAAAGTTCTTAGCCTAGACCATTTGGAAGCTAAATTGAACCTCCAGGCTGACAGTCGCGATACTCATATGTATGACCAATATCATCCATTAAAATGCTTAATGGCTTAAAATTACATACTAAATAATGGCAAAATTTAGGTCATTTGAAATATTTCAATTAACAAAGACTGCAACACTCTAAAAAACACCCCATTTACAACCTATATACAGACATAATTACATATATTATACTACGGATAGTAGAAAAATAAATTCATGCATACATACATATGTAACATATATGCATTCAATGAAGTTTTAAGGTGTTTACGAAAAAAGATTAAAAACAAAATTTGTAATACAAAATTGACATACTTGTACCTAAAGATAAATTACTTATTTATGCGCACAATTTAAAACACCAAAAGCAAAATATAGTTTTATATCACATAACTACTTCGGACTTAAAGCTCGGATACTCGTTTAAAACTCTATTTTTATATTACATATATTTAGTCCAGTTAAAGAAGAAACGCTTATGAATTTTTTCTTTCCATAGCATAAATTAATCGAAATGCTTTGCCTTAAAAATCTTTGCTCGTCGTTTCCAATATTGTTATAAACTTTGTTACGAGCATAATAATACTTTTAATAAGGTAAGCTTTTAGAAAAAAGCAGTACCCAACATACTAAAAACCACATAATCGTCCGAAAATATCACTCAAAAATTTTATTTCAATTTGGTGCCTACTTTGTTCGGAAAACTCTCCAAGATTTAGATTTTTCCAACACGATATGTAGACAAAAGTTTTTAGTAAAGTGTTCTTCACCATTCCTATAGAAAACTATAAAGTTCGTTGAGTCACCAATAAATATAGATATTATCTGAAGATATAAACGAATACAAGTGAGTTTGTCTTAGGAGTAATCTTTCACTTTACTATTGTTCAACTAAAGTAGAGGCAAGATTTTTGAGGGCACTGTATTTACTATGTAGTTTGGCATCAATGTTTGTTTCGGTAAATAATTATTTAACTGGACTAATTTACAGATCTTTATTTACTCGCCACTGAAACGTACAAAACAAAAAAATTATTTGTCATAATTGTTAAAAAAATCTAATAAATATTATTTTCATAGTGCACTTTTTAATGTGAGCAAACGCAAAGATAAATAAAATTTGGTCGTTTGTACCGATTACTATGATTTTTTTGATTCTAGCATGGTTAAAACTCTCAATATTCATCTCCAGCATCTGCCCCTGGTAGATATTTACAAAAACAAGAGCTTCAAAAATAGATTATCATACATACACATGACTAATTTGAAGCTTTCGCGTCAGAATAATTCAATTGCTAAGAAAGTTTTTTTTAACAAACTTCCATTCTAAATTGTGGATTTTATTTTTAAATGTTCTAAGTTTCTGAATCCCAAAATGCTTCTTAGACCACTTCTGCTTCAAACTAGTCATAATTATGTGTTAAGAAAACATTTAATAAAGTCAAATTAAACAAAAAAAAAAACATATTCATGCACATAAAAACAAAGCCTTCATACATAGCTATAAATTAGCGGTGTAAAAGAGACCGTAAATATGCCACGATAAGCACAAGGGTCAAATTTCAACAACGATTGAACAGCATCAAAATCGGTTCTTTTGACTAAAATCGTAAAAAATTTTAACTTTCAAAAATTGTGTTTTTCTTGAATATAACTTGGGACTTTATCGACACCTTTCTTTTCTGAATAATGGTCATGAAAAATGTTGCGTTTTTTCGTAAATGGTGCAGACTCAAGAGCAGAAATCAATAAAATACTTTCCTCTTAGCTAAATTTTCAACTGGATATCTTCTCCAATTCAAATTTAAACATTTATTCCTTAGCTTCTTCTTAACATATTCTTAACTCTGTACTAGAGTATATCAAATATTTGTTCGAGAGTCTCACAAACCTATGGCCATTGAATTTAAAAATTTAATGGTAAATCCACAATTGGCAACACATAACCCACATACATATTGCCATTTGCAACGCAACAAATATTTACTACACTTGGCCGAATTCGTAATTTCGTGGCCCAATGGAAGGAAAAACAGCTTTCTACAGATCGCGTCTGGTGTACTATGAAGGTGCTTGAGTTGTACTATGAAAATGCTTGAGTTTATCGAACTAATGTTTATGTTTTCTTCTAAAATTTTCTTGTTAAAGTTTGAATGAAGGAAAATTTGTTATGAAAAAATAAAAGTTTTAATCAACTAAACGCTTACATATGTCAAATAAAACATATTTTACTATTAAGCTTAGAAATAAACAATACTAATCAACTATGTGTTTTTCAACTTTTTTTACATAATAATGTGCATTCATTAAAAAGTCTAAATGTTTTTCTGATATAAACTTTAAGAAAATAACATGAGAAATTAAACTTCTAAAAAGCTAAATTTTGTTGTACTTATCTATGAAACATGAGGTATTTATTAACTTAATAAATAACAATGGGCAGTAAAGATTTGGAAACTGAAAAATTCAATATAAATTTATATGCGCTCATTACAACTTCAACTTCAGAGTTTCTCCATCGTATCATAATCTAAAGAAAACTTATTTAACTTTTAGTGAATTTTTAATGTACTTGGCTTATATAAAAATGCATATCAAATCATAGCGAAAACTTATTTAAAAGTCAAAAAATCGACATACAAACAAAGTAATACCTTTTGAAGCTTTGACTTCTCGACTTAGATAATTTTCGAAAAGTTGTTACAGTTTTGACACAAAGTCTTGTTTCAGGTAGTAACCTTTGGACACATGGAGTGTTAACTTCGAAAGGACAGATAAAAAAGTGGGAATAACAAACTTTAATTATTGTGACGAAACAATGCAACAACTTAATATCACTTCAATTATTAATTTTATTTTTTCCCAAGTAGCTTACTTTCTTGCCACAGCCAGAAGGCTAAGTGTAGCGCTTACTTTGATATAGTCCGTAAAACCCATAGAAAATGAAACTGCCACATAAAACACTTAAATTTTTGTTTTGTTTTGAAATTTGCTAGAAAACCGAATTTTTCCCCAAAACATCTATTTTTTCGCTTGTCAAGAAATGTGGAGTTTTGGCGCACTATTTTAATTTTTGCTATGATTCTTAACTGGTCAATGCAAAAAGTAAATTAAAGTGTGCTTGTGAACTCTTATACGTCGGATAACAAAGCTTACAGATGATACCATGGAACAGTGGTTGAAACTAAGTAGTATAAGCAGCTAGTCGCTCATTTTTGTTCTTTAATGCATTTTGCACTGTAATTCTTTTGTGTTTTTTGCACTTAAAGTACTGAAAAGGAGGCTCAGTAAAATGTAATATAAAACTATTTTTTTAGTTTTGTCGATTTTTTCGGAAAATCAATATTATGAAATATGTTACAATCAAATTAGTAGAAAGGAAAACATCGATTAAAACTTAAGTACTGGCCCAGATTTTTGCACTTTAAGTTAAGTTATTTTGTGTACCGCTCAGTGTTTACACTTCAAATTTAACCTTTTCAACACTAAATTCAATCTTTCGCAAGCTTGCTTATTCAACATATTATTAAAATTTTAAACTATTTTTTTGGAAATTTTTCAAAATATGTTCTGCTATTCGAGAAACCTTAAGTACGTTTTTGATATTTTTCCTCTTTTTTTGTTAAAAAAAAGATAAGCAAGAATTATCGAAAAAGTCAACAGAAGCTGAGAAGTATTAAATAATATGGAAAAACATAGTAAAGTTGTAAAAATCCGAAAAGAATCGAAAAATATTCAAAAAAGTTTAAAAGTATCAGATAGTGTGAGAAACATATAATGTATCGGACTCTAAGGGAAGCTATAAAGAGGGCTGTCCTCGGAAAAAAATTATACCTTATTTGTGGAATCCGGCTCAGTAGCTTAAGAGCTATTTCTTAATTTACATTATGTTTGTAAAGAGATGTTTAAAATTGTAGTATTTTCGTACAATTTAGTTAGTTCACTAACCCATAGAGTTAAGCTTCAAAGTTTTGTATAGACTAAAACTATATGTAGAAACAAAAAAAAAATAAAACTGCGCCGTTGTTTATGGAATGCCCGATATGTGAAATTAATATCCAAGAATTTTTAATGAGCTTTTAAATAAACAAAGTACGCTGAAAGTTCACTAAAACTGTTACCCCGTATAATTGAAGGCAAAACAAGCGAGTGAGCGCATTCACAACAACCGTTTGATACTTTTATTGAAGGACTTCTTCCGACTTTTATGTTCGTTTCAACTTATATAACCTAATTCGAAAATAAGTTTCACATAAGGCTTACACTTTTAAAATATAGACTGACGAAAATCAGTCACTTGCTTCGCTTTACGGGGGTTAATCAAGGCTATAAATAAAAACTCATTGTTTAAATTGATTTGGATTTAAATGAATTAAATTATAGACTCAACAAATTTTTCCATTTTGTTACCTAGAGGAATTATCTTTAAGTTATTTAAATAAGTACATTTTGGTCAAATGAAGGACTTGAATAAATGAAATAGGAGCATCTTTTTTAAAATTCTTTAGTAAAATTTAAAAATCTTGTGTAGTCTTTTTTCGTCTCATGGAATTATCGACGCTGAATAAAAATTTGATAGCACAAAAGGTTTTTCAGATAAATGGGGCCAAATACACAGATTTTACACATTTTCATGAACTTTTTACAAGCAAACCAATTGCTTTGGAGTATCTACTGTTTTTAAGTCCATCATTTGAAAGCCGTAGAAGTGATTTTCAGTTCATAGCTGGAGATGTGCAGTGTGGCGCAAAAATACCTTTTTGGTTTGAATTCGTTATAAGTTATGAAACTTGACATGAATTATTGTGCATGAATTTCAAGTCTTGTTTGAAAAATTTCATACAGGTCAATTTGCGTCACCCTGTATCAGAATGCGTTTACTTTTCGGATCAAATGATGCTTCCATAATGCAGCGCAGAGCACAAAAGCATTTACACTACCACGTTGACCCGAAGAGATTCGTTATAATATACATCTGTAGCTAGATAAGCGAACTGTAGCCACCCACTTATTGCGATGAATTAAGTTCTAATTAAATTAATAAAAAAAATTAAGACAATTACATAAAGATATCTTGGAGAAGCTGCTGTTGCTCACTTTGTTAAAATAAAGTGTAATAATGTTTGAGACTGTCGTAATTGGAAACGAAAAACAAATTTGAATAAAATAAAAACATAATTCTATTAGAAAAAAGATAAGGACCTATGTAAAAAACATTTGTTTTGCATACATAAATCCTTGTGAATGTTTTAGACAACTCAAAAATATATTTTTTATTTTTAAGCACTAAAAAATAAATCTTTTAATACAAGTCAGAAGGATGAAAAATAACATAAAACTGAAATTGTTAGTTACTAACATGCCAAGAAACGAAATATACAAAAAAACTTTAATTAAAACTCTAACTAAAAATAGCAGAAGTTTTGTTATCAATTTATAATTATTGGGATCATTTTTTGCAGTATTTTAAGAAATTATTTTTTTCATATATGTACCACTTTTTCATTTAAAAAGTTGCTTCCAAAAACAATAGAGATAGCCGAAATATAAATTAAATTTCGGGTGAATTTCAACCGCAATATTTTGAATTTCAAACCACCAGCAGCTCCTTGTTAAAAACTCTATTTTGATGTTCAGTGTTTGAAGCTTAACATTTTATCTTCGAAAGCCCTATAAAAACTTACCGTTTTTAAAAAAGGATGTAGTGTTTTTCCGTCTCCTTCAATATATATAATTTGTAAAAATAGTCACCAAAAAATCTATATACTTACATAGTAGAAAGCAATACGATTCATAGCATGGTAGTTCCAAAAAACTTTATTGCATTAGATTTATTTATTCTTTTGTTTAGCTCAGTCTAATTGCAGTTATAACTTATTTATATCTGTAGTATTTTGTCAGAGTAGTTTAAGAAATATTTTTTAATATTAAAATATATTTACATATACACTAATCAAATTATTGACAATACTATTTTCTACGTTTTCGACGCATTTTTTTTGTTGGATCACTATCATCATCGCTATCAAATAAATGTTTATTCGAGTATTGTTGCTGGTTCGCATCCCATTCTTTGCGTAACTCACTCAACATACCAGGAGTTAAGAGGCCTTGCGCTAGTAAACGGTCAGTAAGACGACCACGAGATGCACCAGGAATACGAGGCTCTAAATATCATAGAATAATATCATACAATTAAAACACTTAGAAGACTGTCCGTACCTTTATTTTGAGTTACTTTACGTATTGAATATGAAGACTCGCTTGCATCACCTGCGTTTTGATGGGCTTCTGAATTTTTTAGCAAGCGTGTTATTTGAAATACTCCCTGTTGTATTATTTCATCTAGTTCTTTTTGAGCAGAACGAACGGCGGCAGCGTTAGGAAATAAGTCCATGAAGCGATAGCTAAAAATAATTTTTCAGTTTTGAGAATATTATAGAAATATATCAAAGGATTTACTAAAGGACAGAGGATTTACTAAAGGGAAAGTCATAAGATAATTCGCTACTGGCCACAGTCCGACCTCGGCAGGCAAACCGTGCCATTATCGTCAATTCTCTTTAATTTAACTTCGTTTTTGTTGTTGATTTCGCTATAAAAAGTAATCATTGTGACAGGAGAGTTTTTTATTTGTCTGCCAAATTAAATTTTTGTTGAGTTTCAGTCACAAAATTATTATTCCTAGCGATCCGAATACGCTTTGTTTTGCAGTATTTTACGGTGGAAAAAAATCCATATCATACCGAAATACGTCTTGCTTTTTTGAAACTTTTACGCCGGAGTTACATGACGATTTCATTCATAAATTACATCGGCATACATTGAAGCAACACCAACTTTTAATAATTTGCGCAGGTGAAATATTATTTGAATTGGCAACGATATTTTGGTAATATACAAAATATACATACATTTATTAAATTATATACATATGTATGCACTATTGTTTTTGTTTTTTATATAAAATTTCATTGTGTAACGTTCCAGTACAACGCGAACGTGCTTAGGATGCGCAGTAAATGTCAGTTTTTTTTAAAGAAAAGAACTTGAGTATTGAAGCGAAACCACCGTGTACAGATTTAGAGCCCTAAAGTTCATAAAAGTTATATAGTTTGGAACAAGTTAGCAAACATAGTTCTGTGTTCCTGTATAAATAATATATTTAACTGATTTAAAATGACTATTTTAACATCTACGAGAAATGTTTCAAAAACTCGAAAAATATTCAACATCGTTCAATATAGTTTAATATAGTTTTTATATATATTACCTCAGCCACAAATATAAGTCCATAACATCAAATACTGATTCGAGATGAACCAAGTCTAGAATAGTCTTTGGTAGACTAAATGGCCAACCGCAGTTTTTTGTTATAAAGTCAAATGTAATAGCCTCATTTCTGCTATATTGCCGTGCGACCTAAAGCAAACGAAAATTCAATACTATAATTATAAATTTATTATGTCTGTATGTAAACAACTCTCAAAGTTATTTTTTGTTTGGAAAAGGTAAGCGTTTGTCTATTAAAATATAATATATACTAGGGCGGGAAGCGATTCTGAACAATAAATAAGCGATTTGTTAAGGTAGTATTTTTTAAAGGAAGTAACATACATTTTTTTTTCTCTTAATGTCCCAAGATCACTTGGCAACAATTTGTTCTTTATAACTTTCGCATGTTTTATCCGAAACGCTTCTAAATGACGAAACACTGACGAAAAATCGACTTTTAGTTTCCGATTTTTTAAAAATTTATATTTTCAGCAATGTTTTATTGCTACATATACTTCAAAAATGAATTTAAGTTAATATTGATAGTTAAAAAACGTGTTCGTTAATTTTGTACGTAGAAAAATCAGTACATATGAGTCTCTAAAAAAAATCTAAGGGCTTCACATAGAAATTGGAGTTCATTTAAATGTTAGTACTATATACTTCAAACGTGTTTAAAAAGCACTAAAGTAAATGCATTTAAGTCTTAATTGAAATACTATTTAGAACGTATCATATCATAATATTGGAACTGCATGTACTCACCCTTAAAAACATTGAGCATACAAATGGCATTTTCTTGTTGATAGGTGCACAGCAGAATACATAACGTGCACGTAATGGCAAAGGAACATGTTGTATCATTTCGGCTAAAAATTTAAAGTCTTCTGTATTGCACATGAAATAAAGTGAATCATCAACGGTGCAAAGCGTCACAAATATATCCTAAAATGAAAATGTACAATATATTAGTAAATTACACATGTATTTCAAAAAAGTTTCAAAAATAACCATTAAATTGCTTAGAGTAGAATTTGGCAAGTGATACGCATACAGTTCAATTTGATCTGCCGTAGGGTGTAAGCCAGCTTGTTTTAAAGGCTCTGGAGACTGAGCTAGTATTTTTTGTAATGTTGGTAAGTCTTGAGACTTAAAAGTTGTTACATATCCATGCTCCCACTGTGTACGAAAACGTCCAGCTCTGCCTGCGATTTGTAACGCTGAAGACACCGATATTGTGTCCATTTCACGTTCTCCCCTTTCGTTTAAAGTCGGTTTGATAAGAGAGTAGAATATAACTCGGCGTATGCTCCTAAATAAATAAAGTACAAATATTTTCATTAAAGTTACAAATGTATATAACATACAAATTAAGTCCCATGCCAATAGCATCTGTAGCAACCATTATTTTACAACTATTAGCAGGATCGTTGAATTTGGCAGCTTGCGCTAATTTTGTGCCAGGTGGTAGACCTCCGTATATAACAGCGACTTCTTTTCCTCTTTTATCATAAAAATAACAATAATCTTATAAAAATGTCATAGTGTATATTTGTTTACAAACCTTGCTTCAATTTCTCTTGAAACGGAATAAATATCATTTTTACTAAAGCAAACTATGCAATCTCCTGGCAGTATGTTATCTAGCGTCACTAACGCCGAATCTTCAATTGAGAGTTCAGTCAAACGGTCATAATGGTGCACTTCAACTGTCTCGTTGGTAGATTCACATATTTTCTGCAGCAATGGTATTGCACCTGCCTCACCACAAACATGTACTTCCTCCGCGATTAGACCAAGAAAAGCACGGGTCCACGCCCAACCACGTTGTGGATCACGTAACTGTTGAATTTCATCGATTACAGCAACTTCATCTGTTAGGAGTTATTGAGCATTTGTATCAAATAAAATATGAAACATACGCAAAACCTTACAAGGTGTATTAACCGAAGTCATCTCAACAGTACATGCTAAATGATCGGCTAGTGTATCCTCATTCACACCATACTTTCGTTCTTCCCCAGTGACCAAATCACATGGTGTACCCTAAATAAATAGGCATATAAGACTATATTGAAGATTTTGAAAATGTACTTTTTATTTACTCTTTCGTTGGCTTTATTATAAACTTCAGTAGCAAGCAATTTAAGCGGTCCACAATAAACACCAGATTTTGCAGTCAGAAATCTTTCCATTGCATGATACGTTTTTCCAGAATTTGTAGGCCCAGCATGAAAAATAATTTTTCTTGTTATAGAACGAGCGCTAGGGTACCAATTGGCAGGTGTGCGTAGGTCAGAAATTTTTTTTAAATCATCCATACAATCAAGATGTGGAAATACTGTTTTAGCATGCCTCAGAAAGTATGGAAAAATGTCATCAATGTGTCCAGCTTCATTGAGAATGTCACTGAAAATTATGTGTAAGTCGACTGGAAGATTTTCAGCCTCGATACAGAAGCGTCGGAAGGAGGCAAAAGCTTGTTGTTGCAGGTAAGCTGTGGGGCATAAATCAAAATCGAACATTTAAATATTTATTTTTATATAAGTTAACGGGTTATATTTAGTTTCTTAGCTGAAGGCAAATATATTGATAATATCATATATTATGATAGTAGCAAAATTTATGCTCATGCATTTAAGTATAGCCAATACAGATAAAAAACTTTGCGAAATCACGGCTTTAAATTTTATAACGTTACAATATTTTAAATCAGAAACAAAATGTCCGGATGAAAATGTGTTTTAATGTTGAAACTAAAAAATTTAAGGAAACACACTTATGAAATATTAAATTAAGAAAAAGTTTTAATTTTCTTATATAACTATGCTCAAAATGGTTACCAATGTTTGACATCATGTTTGTGTCACTTCACTCGTGACTGCAAAACTATAACTTCATTTCTGTAGAGTAGGGTTTAAAAAAACTCAAATATTTCATTTGTTTCCGCTGTTGCTTTGCTGCAACTGCTGAAAAATCGACAACAATATCAAAAGAAAAAAACCAACTTGGGTAGCCAATGTGTTATTTTTTTTAACTATCATAAACCCGACAGCAATAGTAAAAGCAGAAAGCATATTTTCAGTAGCCAATTATGCGCTGTTACTATGACTGTCTAATAATCGAAAGCACATTGAAAGCAAATGTGTTGGCTTTTAAAATATGCTTTCTGTATTAGATATTACTTTCCATTTTACGATAATCACAGTAACATCACATCATTGGCTTCGGAAAATGTGCTTTCTGCCTTTGCTATTGCTGTCGGTTTTTCGATATTCACAATAAAACCTCATAATTGGCTTAAATATAAAGTGCTTTCTGCTTTTGATATTGATGTCGGTTATTCGATAGGTATAGTAACATCATTGGTTACCGACAAGAATCTATTCTCGTTGGTGTAGAATATAAAACTTTAAGTATAATAATGTGTGGGTGATTACACGCGAATGTTACATTCATTAAAATTCAGGAGGATATTTAATCATTGTAAACATTTTGGTGTTTACTCAAAAAAAGTTGTTACTAACATTCTTCATATGTGTAAGCCAAATATATCAACAATTTATGTTTTCGCGTAAAGGATGTGATTCCATAAAATAAATTACCCAATATATAAGAGTCAATTAAGTCGATCTGTCATCACATCGAGGTTCAGCATTAATCTAGGAGAAGCATATGGCGTCCAGGACAGTTGATTTAATATAATTATACTAACTGAATAGAATTGAGGAGTGACTTTTTTAAGCAACTATCATATTCCAGTGGCTTAAAAATTTATTAAATCGCATAAAAACTGTTTACATCTCTGAACTGATCACTTTGCTACCAATAATGTTTGACATCTAGTGCCTTTTTGAAGTGTCTGAAATTGAAATTACTTGATCTTTAGTGTAATGAACATGATTCTATCAAAAAACTTAATACGACCGACCATGAATATGAGCCGGTCTGTTGACCTACTCCTCAATTAAACTTTCATTTAACATTCAATTAAACAATCACAGCGTCAAAATATTTTGTTTTGTAGTAGTAGGAGATATCTTTAGAAATTAAGAATGCATTTATGTTTTTATCGAGCTATATCCCACCCTAAATGGGGTATGTTGGGCTCCAAATAGAGTTATAGTCCAACCTTAATGAACGTTGTTCCTCCGTCAATTATTGCGATGTCATCACTGACCAACTTAACCGACCCTTACTAAATACCGACATATCTTTTTAATAAACTCACTGTCCAAGCCGTTTTCTGAGCAAAGCAATTTAATTTCCCGTTTTTGTGTAAATTTATTAAGAATCATTAGAAGTTCTGCTTTGTCGAGTTTTCCTACAAGCTCTGCGCCAACATCTACATTATCGCCATCATGTAGTACCGTCACCGGCTTAAAAAGAGCCGACACATTTGTGTGATCATTTTTTCTGCCACGAGCTCTGGGGTAACTAGAGAGGTGCACACATTTAGAACTGGTTATACTTTGGCTCCACTGTAAGAACTTGACACTTTTAAAACTACAATTTTGTGTTACCGAGCAAAGCAAGCTGATGCCGCGTCGAGAGTTCTGCATTCTTTAAAATTTTTTAAATTAAAATTGTAAATGATTTTGATTTAAAATTACTTAATAAAAAATTGTTTTTACATCACGACATGCGTGATGCAATGTCAATTTTTTTTTTCATGTTTTGGGAGAAACAGCTGAGCTAGTTTACAACCTAACCATAAAAATTATAAGAACGTCAAGTTGTACAGTTCAAATAAAAAGTTTGTTATTAAGGCCAAGTGGAATCCTGAAAAATAAAGGGTACTACCCATTTACAAAATGGTCATCATTATTCAATCCACGTGGTGTTGTATATGAATATCGGTAGTACGTAAGTAATCTCATGATAAAAACAATTATTTATGAAGCTCTACAAAGAACTTTTAAGTTTCCGGCTTTTGTTTTTGATACAATATCTATTGTAACAAATAATAAAAATTTTCTTTCCCAAATTACGACAAGGTAATTTCATAGCTAACATTTCTCTTGAAAATTGGATTGTTGTGCGGACTATTTAAACTCTGACATATGTAATTGTTGTTATAATGTATTTGCTTCTAGATTGCAACGCACTATTTATGTAACGCTTAAAACTTCAGGGCTGGCTAATGCGCTATCGGTTTTTAAACTCAGAAGTAAATTGTCACGTACGAAACGTCAAAGCTTTAATTTTTTCTTCACTCAACAAAATCAGCGAAAAATACCAAAAAACTTAAAAAATTAGCAGAATTTATATAAATAAATCATTTAAATAAAAACATAATGAGTGAAGATTTTAAACTGCCAAAACGATCCCGGAAGAGGTTGCGCGATGTGAAGCGTAAGGCGCGTCCCGAGTTGGGTGACCGCGAAGCTTGGACGGCGTTGCACTACTCTGACCGCTTTGATCAATTCAAAAAGTTCACGGACAATTCGGAACGTATACATGTGAACGACGTCGATTGCCAAGAGTTTATACGAAAGTATGAGAAACCTTATTTCCCAGTGGTGATTGAGGGTTGTCAAGATGATTGGCATGCACAAGAAAAATGGACGCAACCACGCCTTTCTAAAAAATATCGCAATCAAAAATTCAAGTGCGGCGAGGATAATGAAGGTTACAGCGTTAAAATGAAAATGAAGTATTATGTTGAATATATGCGCACCACTAAAGATGATAGTCCATTGTATATATTCGATAGCAGCTTTGGGGAGCATCATCGCAGAAAAAAACTGTTGGATGACTACACGGTGCCAAAATATTTTCAGGATGATCTCTTTAAGTATTGTGGCGAAGAGCGTCGTCCGCCGTATCGATGGTTCGTTATGGGTCCAGAACGTTCAGGCACAGGAATTCATATTGATCCTTTGGGTACTAGTGCTTGGAATGGATTGGTGTTTGGGCATAAGCGTTGGTGTCTCTTTCCCACCAATACGCCTAAAGAAATGCTCAAAGTGCCCGGTTCTCTGGGAGGCAAACAACGTGACGAAGCAATTACATGGTTTAGCACCATATATCCGAAGACTAAAATGATAGATTGGCCAGCTGAATTTCAACCCATTGAGATTCTACAAAAGCCTGGTGAGACTGTTTTTGTTCCTGGTGGTTGGTGGCATGTTGTTCTCAACCTGGACGATACCGTTGCCATTACACAAAATTTTTGTAGTCGCACTAATTTCCCCGTTGTGTGGCATAAAACGGTACGTGGTCGTCCAAAATTGTCACGCAAGTGGCTACGTGTGTTGCAGGAAAAGGAACCGGATCTTTTCAAAATTGCCGAAAGTATTAATGTTGATCAGAGCACTGGCTTCGCATCCGATAGTTCAAGCAACTCTAGCTCATCTTCGAGTTCTTCTTCGTCTTCCTCAAGTGGTGGAGCGGATAGCAACTGCGACAGTTGTTCCAACACTGATAGTGGGCAGGAGAGCCTTACTGCCAAAAAGAAAAAGAAACGTCGTATGGGCGGCGATGGCATGATGTCTGCACACTTATGATGGCCTTTTGGTCGTCATTATCGTAGTAAGAAAAGAAAGTGTTGGTTGGGTGAGGCAAACGATTGTAGTGAATCAGAGCCGGAGTTGGGCGATGGTTTTCCTAGTGACGACAAAGGATGAGGGTTTAGTATTTATAGAGATTTCCGAAACTTTTTCTTTTGCAGATTGTAGATATGATTATTTTCTTTGCTTTACACATTATATGAACACGGAAACGTAACTTGATCAATTAACTTTTAATATAATTTAGGAAGTTTCTTGAAATTTTGGACCATTGGTTTTTTTCACTCTTCTTTTATGCCCATCAATCAAATAAAAAAATTTTTGACTAGTAGTGGAATTACTTAAAAAAAAAATTTCTTATGTAGTTAAGATAGCGTATGCAATGCAACTATGTATTCCAAACTCTTAAAAATTAAATTACACAAAATAAAACAATAATAAATGCATATTTATGACGAATCAAATGATTATTTTCGTATTTTGGAGCTGAATCTATCGAACTTAGTTAATTTGTGCAGGGGCTAGCTCAAAGCCTAGATGTGAGCTTCGTCATGGTTTTTGTTAAAAAACGAGCGGTACGATAATCAACAAAAGAACTTAGGCGAGCTTTGGTTGCAGCTTCAAACGAAGTGGGCCAGTATTTCGCATCAACTCATCGAGAAACTGGTTGAAAGCATGCCCAGGACTAGTCAACAGCGTCATTAAAGCCATGGGCCTTGGGACTAAATATTACAAATAATATTTTTAGCACTTATTCTTGAATGTGCAAAAGTGGATATTTTGATTTTTTTCACTATATGAATCAAAAGTTGATTCTTCCGATTTGGAAGGATACTTTTATATTTTTCGACTGCTGCATTTTTAAGGGTTCTAGACCTACCCAAAGTCAAATGCGATCAGAATACATCCACATGTGCTCGCCACTGTACATAATGAGCTGGGTAGGATTCAAATTTCTCAAAAACTGCAATTTCAAGGAATTGGAAACAATTTTATCAAGTCCATGGCAAAAAGAGTTCTTGATCCATTCAAGGGATCAAAATTTGGAACTGAAAATTTTTTATCTCATTTGAAGGATAAATTCCATGCCAAAATTGATTCCTTTCAAAAATTAAAATTTGTAGTTTGAAAAAATTTTTCCATTGAAAGGAATTGGAATGTGGAATTCACTACATATTTTAAATACATGACAAAATAAATTGGTTAATTTCACAATTTCCATCTATTTCCGACTATTTCTTATTGATTGCTGCAGTAAAATTATTTGCCAATACTGAGTATAAAATACCATTTTAGGATACCGGTAATCTACCGGTGACCGGTTTTCTAGTAACTTCCACAGTTCAATTTCGATTTTTTTCAATGATTGGTGCAATAAAGCTTTTGTTGAAAAATATCCCTTAAGGGATCAAAAACTCACTGCTGACTGCCGAAGCTCTGTTTATTTTTTCCCATTAAATGGTGCAGTAAATTTTTTCCAAAAACTGGTTCAAATCATCCCCTAAGGAAGGTCGGAGACCAAGAAGCTAGTTCAACGATAATGGCTTAACATTTATGTTATAAGGAAATGATGACTATTAAACTCGTCTTTTCTAAAATCACTTATAATTTGTTCTTTCAAATGTGTGTAAAACTTATTCTGTGCCTGTTTTAACCAATTTCGAAACTCTGACTCTCTCACATTTTGATTTACTTGATGAAATATTTGCATCAATTTGAACATAATATTCACTTCACCACTTGATTCTGCTTCAGAGGCTAAGTTCTTCTCCGCAAACTCGTGCTCTTCCAGATTCACACCATAAGCTTCCAGAGCCTCTCGAAGTCAGTTTGGTATTTCTGTATTTGTACCACTAGTAAAGCTGATGCAATTCATTTTTAAGTTGATAAACTCAGTATCTTCGAACTTTTTGACCTCATTGCGTTTGATCACAATACCAATACTTCGGCCACCAATTTTTACGAAATTGTAAATTATTGTCTTTGTATTTTAAGAGTTCGGCCTCTAGCTTGTGATGCAATCAAAAATACGGTTTATTTATTTACAGGAATATTTAATTGTTTATTTCAATCTCAGTAGCTATTTTAAAATCTTCATAAAACTTTACTATAAAAACATTTTATTATAACACAAGCCTATTGACCACACTTTTTATTGGATTGAATTAAGACTTCAACTAACTTTATACCGAATTAAAACTCTTTTTTATATCATATCTGGAAGTGCGGTTATAATGTTACGTTCGAAAATAATCAAATTTTGTAGATATTCGTAAAGATCTAAAAAGGTTACAAAAAAACTGCAATCCATTGTATTGTGCACGCCATCTTTTTCCACAAAAACTTTTGCTGCATATTTAGGGGTAGGCGTACGTGAAAGACTTATTTTTTGAAACAACTTGACGTATTCTTCAGTTTTGTATTTTAAAATAATAAAAATCATGTAAGTAAATTAAAATGAAGTCCTAAAATTGGGATTATACTTGTATATACATATATATTTTATAAATAAAATTATTAAAAAATTTTCTTTCTGGTACAGATTTAAAAACTAAAAGAAACAGTCATCACAAAAACTATTATTTTTTCTTTCAAACAGAATTTGATAAATACGCTAAGACCAATGGTATAACAAAAAAGGACACACTTTTTTTACTTGAAAACTTGTTGACGTTTCTTTATTTTTTACATTCCACATCCTGCTGTAATTGGCCTGTGAAACTATTTTTTAATCCTTTGTAAATGTTTTTAATTGAATTGATTTATTTTTTATTAAAATAATAAATTAAAAATTGCGCCTTCTTCCCTTATTATTGTTGTTTTGATGCTTCTGTGGTTGGTTTGCGTAGTTTGAGTTAATTTTTCAATATTTTTCTGTTTTTTTTTTCTTTTTGTTTAACTACAGTTGCTGTTGTTTAGTAGAAAACTGAATGTTTGCTTAGTCGATATATTGCGCTAACCAACGGAAACCTTCGCCGTACCCCTGTCGCTTAAGCACAGAACACATAAACAACTCCAAAGGGCGTCCAGGTAACTCTGATCTTGAAACTTTACCCTAGATAAAAAAAAAACACAAAAAGAAATATTATTCGTTGCAAAAAAGTTTGTTTAATTTTTTATGTACCTTGCCAGTGGTCAATTGATAGAGTCCGAAAACATTTCGAAGTTCATCTTCACTGGCTGCACCTGGTTTATCGATTTTGTTACCCAAAATAAGCACGGGACAATTTGAGAGGGCTTCATCTGTCAGCAGGGAGTCCAATTCGTTTTTGCTCTCTTGGAAACGGCCACGATCCCAAGCATCTATTAAGAAAACAATAGAGTCCACAGCAGGGAAGTAATCTTTCCAAACGCGGCGAGCTTAAAAATAAAAAGAACGGCAATTGTAGCTAAATTTTTTTTGTTAAATTGCGCATCGTCGTGCTTTGACTTAAATCACATATGAATTTTGGTAATTCTTGGCTTAAGGTCATATGTATGGGTTTTTGAAAAGCTTGCTTTCTACTGTTTCGGCCGAAATTTCTCTAGGTGCTTCGAATTAGTAAATATAAGTGCAACTTTATCACATGCAATATTTAGGTATTGAATTATGCCGGGGACACTCGTTCACTTCAATACCAAAGAATGTTTAAAAATAAATAATCATCGTAAAACAATAAAAGTAAGTAAATGAGTTGCTATTGATTAAATAAACAGAAAAAAACATTTTAAATCCGCAATCACGACCACTTCCCATATTACAAACAAAACTAATACGATTATTTTCCGTGGTATTCAGAGCATTGCATTTAAAAATTAATTTATGAGAAAACCAAAACCTTAACTAGAAATTGTGAAATTTTTAATCAAAATTTTTAGGTTTGTTAGGATATGTATATTTCATTTGGGAAAAAATGGAAGTAGTGCGCGCAGCAGACATATTTTCTACTGTGTTTGTTTAAAAAAATTCGGTTTTAAATTGCCGCAAAGCCGTTTTATTTATAAATCAATTCAACAGTCAATAACGAAAATTGAATAACATATAAAATAGATGTGTTTCAAATTATCACTGCATCACATTCAAGAAAACTTTGGTACTGATCTCAGGAAACTTGGATTATGGACGCTTACTGTTTTCAAAAATATTAACATACTTTGCATAGATCAGTGGCGTATACGCACTAACAACTTTACTTCTTCACGAAGTGGATATTACTTTTCATCTTTTATCATATACTTCTATTAAAAGTTTCATATAAAATTTTCTTGGATGGTATCAATGCTTAGAGCCCACTCCCTGTAGACGAGTGGGTGTGCTTAAGTAGCCTCATAAAATTAGCATTTTCTTCGCTAAAAATTGAAGAGAATTAGGCTTAAGTAAATAAAAAAAAGTTTGTAAGGAAATTAATTAATTATTTAAAACAGCACACTTATAATTGACAATCAAGTTGCACTTTTCTGATTGTAAATTGTAGTTTTCTTTGGCTCGTTATCAATCGCACAACTGTATTTGTATCATGTCTATTGAATATGTATTTACGTATGAAACGTTTTATTTTTTAAGTAATTCTGCTTAATCACTGTTGAATAAAAATTTTTATGGCGTAGCGTAGCGTTGTGTCTTTACCCTCCACTTTATCACTTATTTTTGTTATTTCATGTATTTATTCTAAATTTTACTAATCAAGTGTTCTGAATGAAATGTTGCATAAAAGTTAACGCATAGATGAGTGCAACGATTACGCGTAAACAAACATTTTTTAGTTTCATAAAATAAATATTTCAGAAGACATTGACCATAAATTCAAATCTTTGTTATATTTTCTATGGTTGGTTAACAGTAAGCGAACGAAAACTGCTAAAAGGTTGATAAACAAAAATATTGTTGAGTTTTTCACGGTTGCAAATTTGAAAGGTCTGTGTGTTTAGCTCAAAAAATAAGTTGTGATAATGGTTCCGTCCAAAAGGTGTAGAATCTATACTATTACACAAAGGGAGAGAGGGACTGTGAGTTTTTACTTATGTTAGGGATGGGTTCAGGAACTTCAAGACAGATTTAAAAATATTGGTCACCACTAGGGGCCATCCATAAAGTACGTGACCGATTTGGGGGAATGGGGGGTCATGAAAAATACTACGAAAAGTAACGACGGGGGGCGGGGGGTTTCGCGAAATACGACGTGACTTCAAATTGTAAAAATATAAATTAGTTTTCAAATTCAACGTCCAGATTAAGTAGTAAATTTAGAAGCTCCACGTATCATTGTAGAAAAGAAATACATAAATCTGAAGATAGCGTTTCTAGAGTTCGACCTTTGAGAATATTGAGTAAGCGATCAGGAGAACATGTATCATTTCGAATGACGATCCACCAGAGTGGATCGATGTAGAAGATGTAGAAGCTGTTGAACTGGAAGACGAACAATTAAATATAGAGAAAAATATTACTTTAATTGAGGATATACCTTCTTGGATAGATGAGGGAATTCCTTTCTTGGAAGAAATTTAAATATTGAAAATTATTTATTCATTTTAAATATGTTATATCTATTAAAATATAAAATGTAATGTTTTATGTTTAATATTGTCAATAAAGCATGTATTTTATTTTAAAATTCATTAGTAGAAAATATTTTTAAAAATCATGCTGCAACGTAATTAAATAGGGGGAGGGGGGGTTAATAGAGTAAAGTCACGAATCGTCACTATAGGGGGGTAGGGGTTAAAAAAAGGTTTTTTCGGTCACGTAGTTTATGGATGGCCCCTTAGAAAGCTCATAATGTGGGCGGGGTTTCGCCAGAGGCGAAAATTTCAAACGTAGTCATACTCATATACCCATTATAACAAGCAAGGGAAATAAACCAAAATTTAAGATGTTATTTATTTTTTTAAGATAGGAAGTTTACAAAAATAGAGTTTAAAGCTTTCAACATATGAAACTCAATTTATCTTGTCATTTCTAACCCTGGTTTTAGCAGAGCTAAATGACACTTTTAACATACATGTCTAAAGTAAGCACTTTAAAGTTGAAAAAGTAAAGGTTTTTCAAAAAATGTACCACTTACCTTGAGTGTGACCTCCTAAATCGAATGTAGTGAAGCGCATGTTGCCGATCGACAATTCTTCGGATGCTTAAGAAAAAAAATATTCAACATTTTAGTTATGATTTCGGAATAATCATTTATTGAGTTAATTTTAGACTTACTCGGATGCAATGTTGGAACGTGCTGTGCAAGTTTATCATCTTTGAGCATGTGCAACAGTGTTGTTTTACCAGCATTATCCAAACCAAGGAACAATAATTTGCCAGACTTTTTCCATAGACCTTTAAAAAAACATAAACTTAGATAAATTGAAGAAGTTGGATGAGTACCATATTCTATGTATAGAGATCTAGCCCCTTCCACCAGATCTTACTTATCTGTCCATATTTAAGCATGTGATCCCTCTCATAAAGTTAGATAACTCAGACGTTTTTAAAATCAATTTATCCAAAACCAAATCAGTTTAATTTAAAAATCAATTCATCCGAAACCAAATCCATGCAATTTTTCGGACTTATGCAATTTGGATGTAAGTTTTTTTCCTGTTTTATCAAAGCTAACTTTTTTAATGATTTCTTTACTTTAGGGCTAAATTCAATTAAACTACAGAAATTAATTACCAAACACTAGTGGGATTTTTGTGTTTTTGTTCTCGAAATTTAAGCCGATATTTTACTAATGGTAGAGCTCTATTGTGTAGAGTACTTTTGATGAACGACGAGTATAGTTTTTATTCGATATTACATATTTAGTTTTTTTTTTTTGGTTCTCCAAAATTACGCATGGCACACTTATCACATTTTTACCGAATGGACCCCTTGTACTTAACATCGGCTAAGCTTTCCATACCGGTACCCTATTTTTTACCCTATCAACATTTAAATTAAATACATCATTAGTCGCATATTCGCAAAACGCGATCTGAAAGTTTATGGTTTGTCAAAAAACGCGAAAACGAACAACAAAAAACGGGTGCGTTTTGGACAGAAGTATAATTTTCGTACGGCTTTTTAAGGTATTTGTGCGGGGTTTCGAACAAAACTTGGTCCATTGGATTACAGGGGTGATTTACATAAAGAATTTCGAGTTAACTCAATTTCATAAAAAACTAATTAGGTCGCATTTTGTGTACCATAAATACGAGATCAAAAAGTTTTCCGTGGTGGTCGTGAATAAGTAGGAATGTCGGTAATTTCAATACTTCAGGACTGAATATAATATATCACATGGTTAAGAGGATGTTAGCATAATTAAAAGATTAAGTAGCGTCACCCACAAATTATTTCTATACCGACGATATTTTCCGACTTATTCAAATTGAGTTACACAATGTTAAACTTTCCTGAAATCAAGAAAACTACAAGCGAACAATTCATTGCTACTGTTAAATAATTCTCAAGGTTATTAGACTTACCTACTACCTACTTATTCACTACTACCACGGATATATATTAAATACGAAATGCGAGAAAATTTGGTTTTTGAACATGTGGATAATTGTTACAAATTAAATTAAAAGGTGTTCAGAGAAAATGCAAAATAACGATTGTTGTGACTCTATTATCATTCTAATATATACTCTACGAAATAAACTGTAAAAATAGACCAACAGTATGAAAATAAATACAGTTTCTGACAAATTCGAGGAAGAAATAGAAAATTAAACAACATAACCGGTCATCTCATCGCATTCATTGCAGCCTCATCATCAAAATACATCAGAGGTCAACAAAAGAAACAAATTCTGCACAAGCTGTATACACGTTCAGTTTTGAATACTTATTATTAATAATTCTCTTTTGGCTTTGTTTTGTATTTGCTTGCTTGCTTCAGAGTGCGTCTAGGTCGTTAGTTTTTGTATTTGGTCAAACCGTTGCTGTTCCTTCACACTATGCTTTGTTGGCAGATTATCAATAAATTCTTTTATTAATAAGTATGTGCATTTTAATAAGTTTGAATGTTTCCTAGATTTGGCTTGCTGTTTTTTTTTTGGCATATGTACATAGAATATTAAAAAAAAGTTATTATTACCTAAGTATCCTAGAACGCCAGTAAACCAGTCCCAGATGAACATTTTGCTATATGGGGAGTGTTTGTTGTATTATAGATTAAGCTGCAATAGAAAAAATGAAAAAAAGTTTATGAGTAAAATATTTTTTTTTTTACATGGAATTTTTCTAATTAAAGAACTATTGAACCCACTGCTAAATACGTAATTCGTAAAAATCTAAAGAACACTTTAGATGAATTTCTTTACATATATTTTACATACATACATTTTTGTATTTAAATGTATATTCATATAGGAAAAGTTTTATCATTCGTTTTAGAATTTCAGGATTTTGAAATATTCAATTTAAAAGAGACACACTTATTTTATTTGCTAGTTATTTTACATTCGCATTTGGATTAAGACTACCAAAAAATTATGGGTTTTATTTAGTTCGTGGGAAAGCTTATGATTTTGGTTTGGACAACTGGGCGTGGCTTCCCCATTACATGGAAAAAATTAAAAATACTATACCTAGACAGATATACACGATATACATCTTTAACAAGGCTTATGAAAAGTTTATATAAAATATACGAAAAATTTAATGGGCTCATACAAGTGGGCCCAGACATGAAATAAAAGAAACTAATAATCCGATATATTAGGGGAATATATTCTATGATTTTCGTATTTAAGACAAAAAAGTTCTTAAAGAAAAGTTTCTTTAATTCGTTATATCCCAAAAACTATTGTAAGTATAACAATTGGTTTCTAAGAAAGCAAAGGTCGAAAATATAGTGACTGCTTCATAGCTCTGACCAGTTCTAATTTTTAAGCAATAAAAGCACCCTACTTATAGTACAAGTGCTAATATAGGGTGTCATGGCTTTGGCGAGAATGGATATTTTACATAAAATGTTAAATTAATGTAGTAAGATGACGAAAATTTTACAATAGGTGTGAGCCGCCGTCCGACCAGGAATAGTTTAGTCTTTGCAAAGTTCATAAAAATACCATTGCAATGCGTCAACACATAAATAAATTTTTAAAAATCTGAAGAAGTGGGTCTGAAAGTCAACATATATGAAACAAAACGCATGTCCATTCGCCCAATTAGTGGCAGCAATAGCTTCATGATAGGCGAATCCAGCAAGGAAGTGCACATCTTTACTTACTTGGCCAGCGTAATAACACCTGATCGCGGTACTGATGCTAGAATCCGCAAAGCAAAAGGTACCCTCGCTGAGTGTAGTTCAGAGAAATGTTGGAGAGAATTGAAGACATTCGCTACTGAACGTGCACGCTGGAAGAGTTTATTGGAAATATATACTTCGTGATAATGGATAGAAGAGAGATAGTCTAAGTTGCTTGTGCCATATATTATAATAGTAATGTTAGCTATAATTGAAGACATGAGTGGACGAAGGCACCATGTTACATTTTTGTCAATTTGCGTTTTATACCACGAATGTGTACGTAAAATCTACAAACACATCAGGTAACGTCTAAACTGTGCATTAAAAATTGAAGAAACAAGCGGACAAAGATGATATCATTGCAAATGTATTAGACATGAACTTTTTAAGCCTTATTTCTGTAAAATTTTAATTTTGTACATGTATCACCTTCAAAGTTGGGTATCAGTCTACGTGTCATCGCTTTTCGCACCACGCATTTGTCAGAAAAAGTTGAAGCCGTGCATTGGTATGAGTTACATATCACAATTCTTAAAAAGTCAAGAAGTCTAGTTAAGCAAACTAGTTTTATAAAAAACGTTTGTAATATGAAAAACTGTAACTCCTCTTTCAGCCACTCAATGTCTCCAACTATAGTGCTTATAATTGAAACTATATGTTTCAATATCAATCAGATAAGATATCATCGATAAATGAATTTGTGAAAACTGGAGCTTGTTGGTTACTAAAGTATATATGTATTTCGCAAATTGTCAATTGGACCAATTAAGTATATCCACGCTTCTTTGAACTCATCATCATAATGTATTAGTATAGTAAAAATTTGGAAAATCCAGTACCATAAACTACCTAAACTTGTTCTGTAAAACGAATGGAGAGAAATCGGCGAAAAAACAATTTTCGACCATATTGGGTCGACGGCAACATTCCCTTGATATTGAAATGCAAGCAAAATATTTTGCGAAACTTTTTGTTTTTTCTTTAATTGTGGACTTGCCTATATAGGAAAAATCAATTTTAATACTTCACTGCAGACGAGAACCAACATTTTTTGACAAATTTCAGTCTTGGCATCACTAATTTGTGGTTAGCAGCGCACGATACCTTCCGTTGACTGCAGATTGAACACATTAACTTGAATTTTGAACTAATTTAAGGCTGCCGCAACAGTTACACTGGACTTAACTTGCTAACCTCCATTTGATGGATGTTGGACCCTTCGGATAAATGGGTGCTGCGTGATAGCTCGCGTATTAGTCGGATTTTCTTTTTGAACTATTTTTTCTTTTATCTGCTTCGTGCTCACTAAAACATTTGCTTTCTTTATCGCACTTGCTGTGCAATTTTTCTCTGCGCTGGAGTTGTTTTTTTTTCTATTTCCTGATCGTTGTCTAGCGGAGCACCAGTAACACAACGAACAAGACGTGATTTTACCTTGCCATAAACCACCAATCGCGTAGAAACAAATCTCATGTTGTAGAGATTGCAATGAGATTGTTTTTTCAAATTTTTAAGTTTGCATATTTCATATTTACCTAATCGTAAACTTCAGTTTTTAAAGAATATTAAAAATTATCTACGGTTGCAGTAAAATTTTCAATATAATCTCGCTCGTTTTCTCCTTTTTCTACTATAATTAATTTCTTTACACGACGACAATGAAAACGGCGATGACAACGGCAACGACGAAGACTACAACATGCGACAGAACGACAGCAAAGCAAAAATTTTTTTTTTGCTCTTGAAAGCAAAAGTCCAAAATGGAAATTGACAGTAGTTTCTTCATTATCTCGTTAATTCGTTGAAGAAGGACAAAGTACTAGCGCTATTGTTGCTCTTGTTTCTCTTATGTTATATGTGCTAAATGAGCCCGTTCAGCCACCTTAGGCGCTTTAAGCAATTACAGCACGACGACGTTTTGTACTTTGTCGTTCATTATGCAAGTAAGTTAACTCCTTGAAATAACTTCACTCATATAATCAAAGCTGCCTAGTTTCAAAGAGTGAATTCACAATACAAAATAATATTTCCTTGATATGGTCAAAGTAAATTTTTTTCTGAAAAAAGTTAAGCTCTTAGATATTGGTCTTAGATATTGGTTTTTTTTTATATATAAGAAGTGGAATTACATTTTCATTGCACTACACATATGTTGATCGGACTACTTAATTTTTGAAAAATTTTGTCGTTGCCAATGAACTATGACACATCAGATTGAGATCCGCTACATTATAGAGCGTTCCTCCTTTTCGTCTGAAATTTATCAAGTGCTTAACTGTACATCTTTCACAAATGCACGTTGCCTTGTATGTGGATGAGCAAAGTGACGCAAGTGCACTTGCTTAGGATATACTGTAAGTTAAACTTTGTTCAGTACAAATTTAATCTTAAAGCGGTTGAGCTGGCTAAATGTGTCTACAGAAATGTCTAATTTTAACGATTCGTTGAGTCCCACCAGGCTTGGATGATTAGCTTTACATCCGGTGTCGTTCATTACTGTAGTGCTGTGAGAATGAACGGATACCATTATGATTGAACTATAACCGGCATTTAATGGCAATAACTAGTGTTAGACTGAACGGCAGGTCAGTCACTCACTGTCAAAGTTGCAACATTCAGAAAACGGGTAAATATATAGCAGCAAACCTTCTGTTTCTTTCGTTGAGTTGGTTATTAAAACGGTACTCTTTTTTATTCAACATGGGTTGTTGCAGCAGCTAAAGACAACAGTCTTTGCTTAATTTTAATGACAAGTGGTGTGTGTATTCAATAGAAATTTTATTATGTATCGGGCTGTATAACAGTGATGGCATTTTCGGTACATTTGTAATTTTTGTAGTACTTCAGTTGTAAAAAAAATATGCGTCGGGTACATTCCAGAAATTTTTATAACATTCGGTACAATGGACGAATTTTTAATTAATGCAAAAAGAATAATGAGTCATTCGTTATAATCGATGTAGCAATTTAGGAGCAATAGCATGTGTATATGTACACATATTACCAAATATTCTGAAGCAGCACGGTAGAATAACTGGAAAATTTAAATTTACGATATCCTGGAGAAAAAAAAAGATATCGATACAATTTCAATATATTCGAAAAAATCTGGTCTCCCTTAAATTAGTGTGCGAATTTGAGCCAAATCGACGATTTTGATTTACGCAACCCCATATATTGTGAAAAAGCCCAGAACAACACGTCTGCCTCTTATATATTTTTAGCTTCTCTATGTATAATATTATTTAATAGATTATTTTTTTTACATATCAATAATTACTGTTATAAAAAATGCGGGTGGGGACGTCTGCCTTTTAAATTTTCGTTATCTATAAACAATATATCAGAGGCAGACGCGTTAAAATAATGTTATCGTATGGGTTTTTTTTGCAACTTCAAAATTCATTTGTAAAAAAGCAGCTTTATCTTCACTTAACTCTTATGTAGTTCTTATAATTCGCCTAAATGCGAACTACATTGCATATCAATACCAACGACGATAAAATTATATACCTAAAATGTTCGCCAACTCCCTAGCTATTAGGATATGATTGATGACAAAATTTCGAAGGTATGACGTTAAATACTCCCAGCTATATATGTACATATATATGCCTGATACTTGCTGTAAATTTAATATAATGCAGTTAATTCTAGTTGTGTATTTTCGTATACCTAAATGTACAATAACAAATTAATGTAATATATAAGTATGTATCATATTTCAATTTAAAAAAAAATCAATTAGTTAAACCATGACTTTCAAGTATTCGCATGGCCTGAAGTGTTATGTCTTCCACCTAGAAAAGATGAAAATTTTCTTTAACGCCCTACACAGCAGACATCTGTCATATTTATCTACCTGCACATAATCGGGTGTATTTAATGCGTACATAATTGCTTGCGCGACATCATCTGGCTTAAGTTTCGGCAAACTGGCTACTGCATTGGAATACACCTTAAGCAAATCCGTATCCACCATCCCAGGATTAATACTCTGTTAATGGAAATAGAAAAAAAAAAATTATGGCTATGCTGCAATGCCACAAATTTTCAAAGATACATTACCGCATTATGTGGTCAGTAATAATTTGTAGAGTTTCATATTATGCCCAAATCCGTAAAACTCTCCCAAAAATCTTAAATTTTGAAATATCGAACAACATAATGTAGATGTTTACATATACTTTAGAGTGACTGAAATTTACGTTTTTTGTTTCAAACAGGCTTAATAGCTACAGGTACATGATATATAAATTCTGGGCAAGGACAGCTAATAATATTAATTTTTACTGGTAGCACATTGAATTTTTACCAAAGGTATTACATGGGAAATAGCGCTTTTGCTAGACAGTTTCGCCCATATCTCTATAAAAGAATAATCTTACACGAATCGGGTTCTTTGTGCTCAAAAGCGGCGTTTACGATTGAAATAAAAATTTTGAAGATTATATTCTTACAAGTTATAAATATAACATTAGTTTCTATGTTAACAAACTTCTTGCAAGGCGTGGTAGACCACGTAGTGCAAAGAATTCTCAAAAATAAATAGAAATGATTTGTTTTAGAGCTGAAAAAAAGTGGGCATATTTTAACAAGACTAACTATACAATCAAAAAATTAAAACAATTATACTAAGAGCTATTCATGCATACACACATACATACATATATGTAAATATGTATTGCCAAATTATTTAAACGTTTGGTGAAATCAGCCTTGGCGTTGGTGGAAAGGAATACCCTTTTATGAAAAACTAAAAATGCTTATCCGCAGTTCTACTGTTAATGCGGTGGAGGGTATTCCACTTGTTAAATGATCTGGGTGATTTTAAAGCAACTTGATTCAACCTTAATATCAGTTAATAAGAAAAATTTGTATTACACAGGACCACAAATTTTGTTTTTTACGAAAATAAGTTTAGGTGTCTTAGGAAACGTTCATAGATTCCATGAGTCAAAATAGGGCGGGAGGCGGGTCCAGAAAAATTTCACCAAGGTGAAGGGATGGGGGTCTGTGAAAATCTCACGTTAACTATTTGATTCAGAGAATACAAATTCACTTTGGGTAGCTCTAGAACCCTCAAAAATACAACAATCGCCACAAGATTTTTTTAGTTAAACTCTTTAGCTAATGGAAATGATAATACGTTTAAGGTCTATTCTACAGAAAAAATGTAGTTCATAACCACTTGACATGTAACGTTTCGTAAACCTTTCAGAAATCGTTCACATGAAATTTTAGAAAAAGAAAAATATTTATTTTATTTTTACATGCTTTTGAGTCTATATATCCTTGATTTACGCAAACTCTAGACGTGAAAGGGGGAAACGAGCAAGAAATTCTTTTCCAGCTATCAAAAATACGTATGGGACACCTAATCTTATTTTCATAAAAAAAATTGTGGTTCTCTGTTATCAATGGTTATCACAAAGCCTTATGTGCTTACTACCCAATTTCGATCATTGCATCTTGCTAGAATCAGGGTTTTTATGCGTTTTAAAGTTTTTATGGCATTCTTTAATAAATAAATGCTTACATTATTTAAAATACGGCATGATTATTTAATTACCAATAAATGGTAAATTTAAATTTTCTGCGTGCAATAAAATGCAGTGTAAGACTGCAGTGTTGTTGATGTTGTTTTTGCTTTTTTCATTTAAATTGTCATCGTTTCGTCTGGAACTCATTTAAAAGTGCAAACTCAACAGGAAAAAAAAAACAATTCAATTAAAAATGTATAAAATTTTTGTTGTTTTAGTTACTGACATATACATATGTACATATGCGTATGCATGTCTGTCTATAAAGTTAGTACAGTCGTCCATTTGCCAGTTTCCCTGCGTTCAGCAGTCTGCTTAAACTGATGGTTTTCTGACCTCAACGTTGCATATTTATCTTTCCGTCTGTCTGTAAAACGTTGCCTTTGGTCCGTTCGCTGTTACGCAATGGATTGCTGCGCATTTTACTTACCGTTAATTTAATATTTAATTTGAGAAAATGTATTTCCTGACGCGTTGTTTGACACAGTGCGGTAATTGCGTGCTTTGTCGCCGGATACACACTGAACAAAGGTACGGGAACTTCCGGTATGCGATGGCCCAGAACGCTATGCGGGATGTATGGAAAAAGATAAAAAAAAATTAAGAATCTTAAAAATCAGTTAAAATTGCAACCAACATAAATTGTGTCATCTTCATATACTGCGCAGCAAAAATATTTTCCTTACATTCTCGTTTCGAATAGTTGGAGATGGTTGCTTTCGAAAACTTTTTAAAAATAGAGGTGTAATGGTCTCAGAGTGAAATTTTAACAAAAGGTGGCTTATATATCAATAATTATCATTAGAGAAAATTAAGGAAATAAGAGAAGATTTATTTGAGAGATACAGTATAATAAGTTTATTGTCCTCGCAAATCTTTATGTTTTGGGACAAATCTACATAATCGATATCTAGTGACATAAGGCTCATCGGAGAAAGCAGTAATACTGTTTTCTCAGTCTTATCCTAAAGTATACTTATACAAAATTTAAGCCAAATCAGAGATGGTCGCATCACAAAAATTTCCAATTTTGTTACAAAAATTTTGGAATGTCTCAGGAGTTATATTTTTTACATGAAAATAAGGCGCTTAGTATATATGATTTAAAAGGATTTTTGGTGATATATCAACACTTACGATCAATTAATGACTTTCAAATTAAGCACATTGGATGTAAGATGCTAAGTTTATATAAATCATAAAAGTTCCTAATCGAATATGAGCGCATTGAGACGGTGTTGTTAGAAAGCAAAAACAATGCTTTGATAAAGGTGTTATAAATTAAAAACTTATACTTTCGGAAAAACCTACACATTTGATATGAAAAAGCTTTGAGAGTTTCGAATTTAAGAAGAAATTTCAAGCTTCAGATGATTACATAAATCTGTGAAGGTCTGAGTCAGAAATTCTGACGTAGTCCTAAACACAGAATCAAAATCTGATTTTTAGGTTTCCCTAGAACGTCAAACGTTTAGCTTAGACATAATACATTGCTTAAATGTGAAGAAGATTTTTTTGGCTTACTCCGGCGATCATTAAGCTAAATTTTTTAAAAATTTGACAGGTTAAAAATAGTCAATTATGCACAAGCTTAGATTGGTTTGAAGCCATAAAGTTAAAAAGTATTTCTAAAATTCACATGAATGCCCTTAGGGGCATACATAAAAATATTCAAGGATCAAATATTCTTTAAATTTAGGAGTTCTTCCTTAGTGTAAGTGTATATAACAAGATTTTATATACAAACTCACCTATTTAAGATAATGATGTGACTTCGAGCCTTTGAATCCTTCATGCATTTAATTGCTTCACGCAATACAATTGCAGTTGCTACCACATTCAAATCAAACAACTCCTGAATTTCACTTTTCGATGACTCTAAAACGACACACAAAAGTATTACATGTAATACTGGCATTCATTACTATGTAGTGTTTAACAAACCCGTCAAGAAGTTAGCCTTAATAATGCCGGCATTATTGATGAGCACATGTATTGCGTTAAACTTAAGCCGCACCCAATTGAAAGATTCTAATATGCTGCGTTCTTCAGTAAGATCACAATGGCGTGAAAAGATTTTACCCGCACCAGTAACTTTTTTGTTGAGTCCCTAATTGAAAAATATTACACTAAATGTAACTCAATAAAAAGATTACACTCCAAATTAAGTGGCAAATACTTCAATTAGTTCTGCTCGTCTCGCCAAACCAACGACCATCATTCCCGCATTAGCGAGTTGTACTGCAATGCTGGCGCCAATACCGACCGATGCGCCAGTTACAACGGCCACCTTACTATTCCAGTAATCAGCCATAGCTTGCAAAAGATGTGGATTAAAATTATCGCACTAGCGTTGAATGCAAAAGCCCAATCAAGACTGAAATATAAAAGAAATGTTACAGTTCATCTACTGTACTGATCAGATCTAAAGTTGCTTATCGCAACGATTCGTATTCGATCTGCCTTGATCACGAAATGACCCTCTGCATATTATTGGGGTCTCCCCTTAATTTATTTTGCCTTTGTCATAATTATTTTTAATTAATGAAGCAAAAATTACGTACAGCACAAATCAAAGTTTTTATTCTTTTTCACTTTTCGCTATTACTATGCGGTAGATCTTTCGTTTTCACTTGTTGGATTGTTTTTAATTCCCATTTGCTGTTTCAACTGCGCATGTACTTTGCTTCAGGGTGTGCATCAACGTTCGCTTGGATGATACTTCTAGAGAAGCAGACAAGGGGGTCCATTTATGTATGGTGGAAATTAGTTTGATTTTATTGTCGTAACTCCATTTGGTTATAGAAAAGCAATCTCAATTGAAGCGCTACTCCAATATAAACAACACGACTTTCGTAAAAAAAAGTCCCCTTTCTTTGGCGACTCTGCACACTGGTCTTAAGTAATATCGCATTGACAACGTAACTAATCCAAAGCGATGCTTTTTAAGTAAAACACGAGCACATGTTTATTAAATAAGTCGCAGCTTGAGTCAGTTGGATAAATACCTAGTAGCATAAAAATTAAAAAAATTATCCAATGTAACTTAAATTTGAGGGCCATCTTATATTTATCTGAATAAACCTAATTTTTGATTCTTTTGAGTATCCGACAAATGGCCGTTTTTGAAAATCAAGATATCAACGAAATCAAGTTTTTAATTGTCAATAAGTTTCGTGCTCTATAAATGAAAGACTCTGAGTTTGGTTTTGAAAGATATTTTACTCTTCAATATAATCTTACTCAACTTCAATACACTTCTTCCAACGATTCTTCCATGTATGCATCTCACCTCTGAAATGGTTTTCCGGAAATTCTTCAAAATACTTCTTTACGGCAGTAATCGAGGTGTGGGAATTGATGGAGGCCAGAGGGATTCAGATCTGTTGAATAAGGTGGATGCTTTAGCAATTCGTATTTCAATTCGGTCAGTTTCGGAGTGGAACAATCGGGCTCAGTCTTCTGAGAGATTTGTTGTCGCAGTTCAGGATCACTGTCTCATCCAACGAATAAAATCAATTTCATTCAATGTAAAACGCTTCAAATGTTTCGCGGAACCCATCTTGTCAATAGCTGCTCATACCCAAATCATTAGTCCAGATTATGTACCGTGTGAAATGCTAATTCATGCCCAGTTAATCGGGCCTTTTCCATTAACATATCTTTTGCTTGGTTAACCATTTCTTGAGAAGTAGCGCTTTTAGTACGACCTTAACCTTCTTCATCTGTAATGCTGGTACGACAACGTTTGAAATCAGTTAACGATCTTTTTTACTTTTGTATATGAAGAAGTATACGCCCTCTAGCTAGCAGTGCCATCTTTAAAAAAGAACTTTTATACAAATATATTTTACACTGAGATTTTTTGACCACAAACTGCTTTGTTAAGATTAGTTAGCTAATTCTACATCATACGATTTTTTTTCTGTTTCTGCTTCATTCGACGGAAAGCAACTCGCCGCAGGTAAGCGGAGCACTCCCGTTAGAAACAAAACTTTTAATTGTTGTAAAAATGTGAAGCCATGAATAATGAATGTGTTGAGTTCATGATTCAAGAAAATCGTTCATTCCGTGCCACCAAACAACGCTTCATGGATTCTAATTATAGTAAATTGCTTAAATAATTCAATTTACTTATTACCAAATTTGTACGGATAAGTAATGAGACCAAAGACAGAGTATTCACTATTTTCCTGAACATACCAAAAACGGTATTTCTCTTGCTTTAGCCTCTTGGCATTTTATGCGAAGCTCACCAAAACACATATTACTCCATAATTTTTGATTGTACCCCTGATATATTGCAATCCGAACTATTGTCAATAATTCTTCGATATGTCTCCTATACCAAATCCATTTTGCTGAAATCCTTGAAAAAAGTGGTAAGGACATTTCAGATTTAGTGCTTAAGCTATAAACTGAAGTTAATCTGAATATCGCTAGTGCCAGGAATACCACAAAGTGTCGAAGTTGAAGGTTAAAAGCATTGGTGTGAACAAAGTCATATCCGATATTAATTCCAGAGCCGCCTTCGTCCTTTGTTCCTGTCATACTCTTAACTTGCCGTAGAAAAACAAAGCAAAAGCATAATGTGAGATTTTTTGTTTAATCTTTTTAAATAAACTTTCCATTCAATTTTCTGGTTCCACCAGTGTACGACGGTGCTCCAAAAGCACGCAACTTCATCGAAATCTATTGATGTCATTTTTAATTTTTGGTCTTATATTCCCTATAAATTTATGTCAAAATCGAACAATGAAAAACTCTCCAAAGAGCATTCAAGCATAAAGATAACTCAGATATCAACGCTATTGACCTCTCAAGGAAATTGTCAGCATCCTCTTCCTAGACAATCATTCAAGCTTGATTAAATGATCTGCTGTCGTCTCAATTTAGAGCGAGACGTTAACCAAAACTAAGTACACAAGTTCGAAAGTCGCTGTCATAAAGACGAGAATAGAACTTTTCGAGGTAGCAATTAGCGAAGGGGGTAAAGATGTGAATAGAAGAAAGAATGTGTTAATAATCGATAAAAGTCTTAAATGCAACACTATCAATTCTGGCATAGATTTACACGTTTACAAGTCAAAAGCAATATGATGCGTGCCTTCAGCCAGGCGAGAAAGAGCGCAAAGTTTTTATGATTTAGAGTTATGCACTCCATTTCTTTTTTTTTGTATTTAAATTTTCAGGCGACTGTTGAAAATTTTGGATTTTGAGGTACCATCCGCTTTAAATTCAAACTTTTATTACTTTCATAGCTGCGTCTAAAACAGAATATGTGCTCTTAGGGTATACGAGTATAGTTAATATATAGAAATATAAGACTTTGTAACATTGGAAATCCAATACATTAAAGTCTGTTACATAACATTGGTTGCTGTTGGGACTTTTTAGGTTTCTTTTAGTCTTTAAATAATAATTTTTGCATTTGTAAGTAATGCACTAAAACTATTAGGAAAATAAAACGTCTTGTTATGAGCTGTAGGTACTCGTATATGAAAAATGAGATTAAGATAATGTTGTCTATTGGTATTTTAAAGTAATGATCGAATTCCAAGCAACAACGCTTGGTAAACCCTTATGAATTGTTTATTTTTCATTGAAAAAAGAAGAAGATAAAAAGAACCCACATGAAAACATTACATAGGATGTTTTGAAGCACAGTTGCACCTAAATACTAAAACGTTTATCTTTCAATGTCACAAATGCATTTTTGAATTTGCATGAATTACATTCGAATTAGATTTGACTTTTTAGGATCTTTAAAGGAAATGTCGGATAACACTTATCAATGTGTCTGCAAGTTACAATTTCAACAACAACAAAATCAAGCAAGGACAACAGATTCTTACGAACGCACGTACGTACATGGATTTTAGGTTTTCAACAGTTGACAACACCAATAAGACGATGGTTTTGTAGTGTTTGCCACTCCGTCGACTAAAAAAGAACAATCGTTATGACAAGAATCGGTCACACAGGTTGGTGCAATACCCTATACACAGGATGTTGAGAACTTGGTGAATAATAGGTATTGAAAAATAATGTTTTTGATATTTGAAAATACTCAGCAAAAGAGATGTTTATGTTTATTCCGCAGAGATTCCGTTTAATATGTACCCAAAATTTAACAAAGAGACTCATTAAATCATTCAATTAATTTTTTGTCATTTTTAAAACTGACCCCATCTAACGCGAATCACTTTTTCAGTTAACTCAATTTCTGCTAAAGCCTTCAGCTCTGGCGAATTTCGTTCTAAAGCACAGCAGAAAAGCTGTCCACAAAGTGCTAATTAGGTTAAGAAAACAAGAAGTTACTCACACTCATTTAAGACGAAAAGGGCACTTGGTCGATGATGTTCGGGTAGAAATTCGCATACAAGCGATGTTCTCATTCGATCGACAGATTGCTCTCAAGCAACGCGTCCATATCTTGGCACATTTCAATATCAAAGACCGAGACGTTTCAGAAAATAAAAACCAGTCTTATTTCAATATGAGCCATTGACTTTACTTTCATTTCGGGGTTTTCGGGTGTATGCTTCAATCACCAACAGGATTCTAAGTCTGGGCAAGAGATTAAATTTTAATAGTTTTGCCAGCTACTTGCTAGGCGGAAAACATTCAAATAAAATCACTTATACTAAATCGAGTAATTTTTTGTTGTTACTAAAATTCACAAACCCAGAATAATTATCATAGTCAACTCCAATTGGGATTGTCAAAATGTTCGATTTGATACGGAATAACCAATAAGCAAATTCCACGGACTACCACCCTAGGCAGCGGTGTTCTAGTTAGAGATGGTTTACATAGTCACTGATTGACTTATAAGTCTATTCTATCTCGAAGGGCCAAAGCCATATTGTATACGACTTATTTTTTTTCTTTCGTTTTGTTTGGAGCCGATTTAGGAGTTAAGCTGAGTTGCCGAAAATTTTTCCTTTTAAAGGGAAACTTTACGTTCAAAAATAAAACATCCGTCGAGTGATGACCATTGACTTAAAATGTAATTAGCTTAATTTACTGATAAGTGAAAAGTAAAACTTTAAAAATGTTGTTGCTGTCTTATGGATATTCAAATTGGTGTAGAGTATAAAAAGTTATGCTGAAATATCTGCTTTACCTAAAAAGATTAGGGTGAACGTAACTGAGTTCGTGCCAGCCAAGATGCTGGTATTTATTTTAAATCTAAAAAAAAATTCAATTCAAAACGTAATACAAAAAGGATGCTATTTCTTGTTGCGATGACAAATGCTGTACTTGTCATGTTATCCAAAATTGGGAAAATGATAATAATTTACAATTAAAAAAAAAAAAATAAAATTTAAAAGCTTGGAATAAATAGTAAGGTGTGAACTTAAATATGAAAGATTAATGACGTATAAACTATTTACTAAGGAGAAGTAACTCATTCAGCAATAAAACATTTGTGTTTTTACACAAAGATAAAATACATATTTTCAGAAAGGGAACTTATTTTGCAAGAGATACAACGACAAGCAACTGAGAACTTCTCAAGGATAATGAAATAACAGGCAAGTTTTGGCAATGTCAGCCAATTATGTTTGAGAAATCTGAACATATTACCTACTACAGATTATCAGTTGATCTGTTCAAAAGATTATTTCATTAACGTAGATCACAAAGGCTATAAAAAGTAGTGGATGCAAATCGCATAATTAGCGCTACGCTTAAAGTCTCCTTGGAGCTCAGAACTGAACTTCGTGCAATGTACACATATATATATATAAATTTGGTGAAACATTCTTGCAGATTGGTTTCTAGAAACCTAGGATGACATACCGCTTTGTCAGAACGACGGGGATATCACCGCCAAAGATTCTCCTCACAAGAGTTAATCAGATATATGAGCCACTTATCTCGAAACACTAGGTAGTATAGGATATAGTTCAAATAAATTACCTATGTCTGCATTATTGTGGAGTAGCTATAGACTTCATTACACTTAAACTACTTTGAATACTGCACTACTTTTGATGCGATTGCAGCTTGGATACGTTGAACATATTAAGTGCAGTACCCAAGATCATGATCCTCCGACTACACACTTTTAAGTCGAATGTGAAGTCGGTTCTTTAGCGTTGGAGGAGTTTTGTGAATGCTCTATGCTTCGGCAATAGATATGTGATATAGAAGAAAGTGATAGAGAAATAGCAGACAAAAAGATAAATTAGATAAAAATATAAATTTTGAGCACTATATACAAAAAAAACTTTTATTTCATTTAAAATTATTATTAAAATCTCATCAAAACTCATTTTTCTTCTATGATGAAAAACAAAAAAAAAAAAACTTAAAAGAACCCTCTAGCAGAACGCATCCTGATGAATTTGAAAGTTTTATGCACAATGTTTGCTCTGATTACAGCGCAAATAGCTTTTGATTTCGCAAATCAAAACTTTTGTCAGCGCACGTGATTTATGTGAGCAATTTGCAACAACTGCGATTGCTATTTGTACTTGTGTGTGTGTGTGTGTGTCTGTGGGTGGCCATTGCCTGACCAAAACATCCACACCCGCTCTCGCGTAATCAGTGCTTCCCACTTCAAATGCGAAACAAAAACTCAACAGCTTCTCCATCTTCCGTGACAAGTGGGATTCCTTTGGTCAGAGATGCGAGACGCGCGTTATGCGCGACTGCACGCACTAAAAAGTTGCAAGTTGGCAACACTGCACTGCTTTGTGAGAATGCAATACAGTCCCAAAAATGGCGACGACTGCAGAAATAGCGTTAGTGGCTATGACAATAACAGCAGCGACTAAAGTAATAAAATAATAAAAGTTTCCGTTTCCGTTTTTGTTTCCGCATACATTTCCGTCGCAGTCGCTGCGTTGACTTTGCGTTGCCATCTGCATCAGTTAAATCTACCAACAGAGGGCAGGCATCATCAGTAGCAGAATAACCGATTAGTTGTAATAAGTTTTTGTAGAATGCTTTCGAAAAAGAAAGAGCACTAGCCAGCAGTTAAAGTGGTCAGGGAAGTTCGTTTTTTTTGTGCTGATGTCGCAGCTTACTGCCTTCATCAATTTTTTGGTTTATTCCATCGAGAGCAAGATTTCGACGATCGTTAATTTCTTTTTTCCTGAAAACTTTGGCGCATTTGTCATACGATAAAACATTTGGCGTATTCAACATGGTGCTCATTTTTATGAATTTAGGAAAATGGAAATGGAAGAATAACAAGCGTTTGACAGAATTAAAAAAATAGAGAAAGTTTTATAGTGTGAACTACTAAATTCAAAGGCTGAGTGTTACATTCCTGACGAAATCGTCCTTCAAATTTTAAGGTTGACGATACTTGAAAATGGTCCATATTCTTGATGTTTTCAAAACTCAAATGATTGTTGATATCTCCTTTGGAACCAATATTTCGACTCAGCCAGGACTATACTTTTGCTTTAGCTATATATACCTAGAACGAGCTACAATCTACTTAGACTCATCTCTTTCAATCATTCCCAGACAGAGCAAAATTAAACTTTTTAAGATTGTCAAATGACTTGCTTCTACGTCGGAACACGAAATCTTACCCTAAGTCTACTGCAAGCATTGATGACGTCAGCCTTCATTGATTGACTGACGTTATCAATGTTTTTGTTTTGGCCAAAGCAAAAATGCACAGATATAAATTGTTGATTGATAAAATAATATTGCATTTGAATGAAGTTTCGATTACGATTTTTTTTCAACTTTTTAATTGTTGGGATTAACGATGGGCTGTATATGGCCCCCACCAGGACCCGATTTTCTCTCGACGGCTCTGAAAAAAGCCAGTGTGTTTCAAATCGATACTTATTTCTACCATAAATATACCAATTTTAAGGCTGCAACCGACAGTTTTAGCTGACTACCCCCACGAGTATGTAGGCTAAGGTAGAGTTAATAATCCAGTTACGCCTTGTAGCGCTTGAAGATACAAAGCAGAATAACAATTCATCTGAATTGTTCCAAACCACCACAGATTTTGGCAAAGTAACGCATATAATTTCAATAGCCTCACCATGTAGCGGACATCATTGCAGAGATTCGGAAAATGTAACCTAAGGTAACCTTCGTAATTGCAGAATATCGAAACTGTTGAGCTCGAAGCTGCTCTTTTAAAAAACCCAAGTATTTTAGTATTCTTCTTTCCATACATTGTCCTCGTATAAATTCTGATTAACATTCTGCTCCATACATAACAGGCAGGCATAATAAATATTTTTATTAATTTTGCCAAGATGCATGCGAGGAAAGTGTATGGAAAAGAAGATTCAATCAAAATAACTAAATATGAGCTGCACAGTAATGTGATATTCCTCAGGCACCTACATATATTTTTTTCTAATATACAGAAAACAGCATACAGAACCCATCGGTAGTATCCATTTAAATTTTTTGCAGCACGTGTATAGTTACTTCTATCTTAGTTTCGAATCTAATAAAACACTATGCTTTAAGGCAAATCCTTTCCCACTAAGCATAGGCAGCTTAATATTTTGAAGCATGAGGCATCTAGTGAAAAAAAAATTTCCTCAGATTTGTTAAGATTTAACTAAGCTGTGCGTCATTAGGAGAAGGTTGCTTAGACATTCAAAAGAGTTTCACACAGTATTGTAGGAAAATCAACAAAAGTAAAGATTTATCAAAAGCTGTTGTTTAGTCCTTGAGCCAACCTTTCCATGCCTACATTGCTTTATATGAACAAATTTTTGAAATTATTTGCTATAGGGTCTGAAGACTATGTTCCTGTTTTAATAATTAAACCCTAAGTTATTAATCATACTAAATACAAATTTATATTAATATCAATACATATCGGTCTATCACAATTTTATAACGATTGATTTCAACATCATAAGAAGAACAAGGAACGATATTTAAATGAAAAGAGACAACATTTAATTAAACTTATTAGAAAAGACAAGAAGGGGTATGTTTTGTATTAGACTTTGCATTCCACACTAAAGTAACATTAATTAAAGTCAACAACCCCTAATTGAAAACTAATAAATTCTAGACGACATGACGATGATTGGCATTGACAGCTCTCTATGGTTCCAATTATCGACTTTGTATGGTGAATGATTCTTGTGCAATTTAAGTGTCATTTTCAATTTGAAAACATGCAATTTAAAAAGGAGCTGGTTGTGCAGCTTCTTTTATCATTTGACGAACTGATTGTGAGCTGCAATCCTGGCATTGAAGTTGCTTACAACACGTAAATTTGCTTAAGGCAAACGTGGGGTAAGCGCTGTTAGCTTGCATTCCTTGGAAGTGACAAAATATTTTTATTCTCGAAATGTGTCTTAATATCCCACCCGCCACAACGAAACAACTCTGCTGAAAAGAAAACAATACACATTTGTAAGAAATTCATTTCACCAATCAAGCAAAATATAACATATATCGAAAACAGTTTATTTTTAATGTGGTTTCTGAAATAAATCAGCCGTTGTAATGCGACCTGAAGTTAAAGATCATTATTGTGGACATTCTCAATAGATGCGAGAAGTCTACATCAATTGATTCATTCATTTGCATATCTTGGCGCACTATTATTTTCTTAAAGCATAAACATCTAATGTACATACTACTTAACACATTACTTTAAGGCTACAAAAAAAAGTTCTCACAAAACCCAAAAATAAAAACTTTCTTGCAAAGGATTCATACTGTGCGGCTTTTTCCACTACTAAACTGAAACTTGCCATAATGTGTACGCACGTACAATCAGAGCAACCACAGTGGAAGTAATGATAGAAGTCCTAGTGTAGTAAAGTAGTGATAGAAAACTTACTCGAAACTAGAACTCGGCTCACTTAAATTTAGTTTTATTATGCTAAAAGTATGAATACAGAGCACTAAACTGAGTGAAGTTTATACCTAGTTATAGCAAGTTTTTAGGCGCAAAAACCAAAAAAAAAAAATTAAATCGCATAGATTAACTGGCAACACGCAGGGCTCCAGCTAGTGTGTTTATGCCTCAGAGCATTTGAAAAGGAATCGGGAAGAAGAGCAACTAAATTATTTTCAAGTTGACATAATTTCTAAGGAAAAAATCAGAAAAAAAAGTAGCGCACTAAAAGTAAATGCCGGAAGTAGTTGAAAGAAAATTATATGGCACACATGCTAGAAGAGCAGCTGCACTTAAGCTACTTTTCCCTCAAAACGGGTTGTTAATGCTGCAACACTTCCCGCCGCTGTTGAATTTTTTGGCGAAATTTCACTTTAGCAGCAACAACGCGCTTTAATGTCATTTGCGTGCGGCAGCATGTGACGCGCATATGTTTTATGTGGCCCCAAAAACTATGCTAATAACTTTTGAAAAACTTTTACCTACCAAAGCGTAGAGTGATGAAAATTTGCAACGATTTCTTAAGTACTTTTTGAGGTTGTTTTTTTTTAAGGCGACTAATCTGCGTGGAAAATTAAGGCTGCGGTAAGTTTTTGCTTAGTTTCATTACGTAAATTAACTTGGTTAGAGGCATTATGATTACGATTAATTGAGATTGCTGACATGAGGGTGAGATTTCCCATTTTTTCTATCACCATTATTAATAATTTTATTATGTTATAATAGCTGAAAGCTGTCCTGTTTTTATGGGCCAGTCAATTTTAAAATATTTTTTACATTGTTCGCTTTCTTAAAGCCATAAATTGCTATGCAATTGCTATAAATTAAACACAAAATCAACAACAGCAACATTTTTTTTTTTAACGGTATATTTCTGTTGCAACCGCAGCAGCCGGAAGTGCATTTTTCTGTATGGTTTCCTTTTGTCCATTGGTGTTGCTTTATCACATTGTTTTGTGTTGTTGTTTTTGTCTGTTTCTTTTATAGTTTTTCATTCATTTTTTCTATAGTCATGTTGACAATTCGCACAATTTCTGTTTCAATTGTCTTGCCACCATTTTTTATTTATTTGAAGTGTTGGTTCATATTGCTGTTGGTATTTCATTGTTGTTGACTATAACGCTGTTGAATTTTATTTATTTTTTTTTTTGATGGCAATAAAACTCAACAATCCAAATCTAATTCATGGGCATATGTTGGCAAAAACTACACAAAGTCACAAAATCTTTGCTCATGACTGGACTTACGATTTCTTGCAGTGTATGCATCCATTCGGAAAGAAATTTTTCATAGAAAATTTTCTATTAGTCCTTCATAAAAATACGTGTAAAAGACAAATTTTTAAAAAATAGCACTAAAGTTTTATTAAAAACAGCATGAGTTTTAGTAAAATTTGCTTGCTGTTTGAAAAAATTTGTAACACGGTTCTTATTTTCAGTTTTGTATTTTTCTACGAAAAAATAGTGCCACGGTCAAAAATGATAATAATGGTGGTGTTGTTGTTATAGGTCTCAAAAACTACGATAAATACTTTCATATAAAATTATTATCTGTGCTGTTTATATAAAAATCGTTACTTAGAAATGGTTTGTAACGCTTTGGCGCAAAATATGCTGAACCTGTTTTAGTAATTTCTATTCTTGAAAAACAAATTTGTGCTAGAGAAGATTATTGCATACTTAGTTTTTTATTTTTTTAAAGTTTAATATCCTTTATTTCAAAATGAAATTTATGGAAATCTTCACCCAAAAATTGTCAATTGTTATTTCGTAGCTTATACTGCTTCCTGACTTCTGTGTTGTTATTGTTGTTTTTTTGTTCGATCTCATTTGTACCGTTTGCATTTGGCTTCGGAGCTCAAAAACGCTCTTTAAATTTTTTTTTGTTTATTTTTACTTTTGAAGAGAGAAGATAGAATGAGTTGTCAAGAGAGTATTTTCATTATGAAAAAGCAGAACGAGATAATATTACATAAAAAATTATATTTTATATGACATTCATATTTTTAAAATTTATTCAATTTGCCGACCCCTGAAAAGCTGCTGCACCACCATGAATCCGGTCGTGATATCGCTGCAGCAATAATAACTTTTGCAACACTTGTTGTTTTCATTGCTGACTAGACGTAAAAGCTATTGGCAATGGTTCAAATAGCATCTTCAATATAATTAGCTAAAATAGTGTACAATTTTGTTGTTTTTTAATTACACATACATAACAATGAAAGGACCTCAAAGGAACATGCATCATGTCTTTTCGTAAAAATTAATAATTCTAACACATAAATGAGCAGCAAAAACAAAATAGATCGTTAGATTTTTATCTCTGTAAGTGCTGTAAGTTCTATGTGTGCCTAAAGACTTACGAAACATAATGTTTTTTACACCAAAAACAAAATTTCATAGGACTAAAATATTAAATGAGGAAATTTAAATCCTTGTTCCATACTCCTTTAGGAAATACCGAAAAATTAAGCAACAGTTGATACAACATTATTTATTGTTGTATCGTACTTATTTAAATCCACAAAATAGCTTTGCGGTGTTGTGAAAATACTTACAAATTTCTTTTACTTCATTTTATGGTATCTGCTTACTACCACAGCAACAACTACCAACATTAAAGACAGCCAGCCTGCAGCATCTTTCTTTCATAGCAATCTTGAGCAGTTTGACGGCAACAACCTTTTGACGTTAAAATTATATACGAATTTAATTGCATCATTCAGGTGAAAAGTTTTCTTCATCATCAACAGCACAACAACAAAAAATACCGGCAAAAGCCAAATAACATTCACAAAAAACAAACAGCAATTGCTAAAATTCATGCTTAATGTCTGCAACTCATAAATTCACAGCTCAGCTGAAAACTAAGAGAAGTAGGTAGCAACAGCAACAGCAACACTGGTGGTAAGTAGCAACATTTTAAGTTGCTTCCGCCTCAGTACGTTCACATGAAAAAGTTGATGTTGCTTTGGCTTGCACCTTCTCAGGCCATAACTGCAAGTTGCACCATTTTTTCTAACAAAATTGCTCTAATAAAGTGCTTAACGCTCTCAAATTGTTTTGCGCATGCGTTGTTGTTGTTTTGACAGCCAAACTATAGCACATATATCTTAAAACTTTTATACCTTCCAGCTCCTTTACACTTCTGCTTAAATTGTAATAAACAAAATTGCAAAATTTTAAATTGGCCTCAGACATAGCAACAGCAAGCAGTAAACGTAACATGAACAAACGTTCTAACAATTTTTACTATGCAACAGTTGCCGCATTCCCAGGCGGTAATTCTCAGCAATTTTACTGTCTGTTTATAGAACTTGCAGTGTGGTATTTTTTTATTTTTTGTAGCTCAATTTAGTATCACACAGTGATTCGGGATATGCAACTGATTGTAATAATTGCCTGGGCAAATATGCAATGGATATTATCACAGTTCAAAATTGAGTTCTTCATGGAAAGGTTGCGTAAAATTTTTTATATCACAGAAAAATGGTTATCAGCGCTGAACATTATAAAATTGTTCATGTCAGCTATCAATTTTTTCTGCACTTTGCAGTAACTTACAAGTACAAGTTATAAATTCAAGGGCTCTGCTTCTCTGAAGATAATTTTGTCATTGGAAAATCCATTTAATATACTGATACACAGAGGCATACTTAAATTTCAAGAAAATTGGGATTGGAGCCGTTAAACTAAATAGCTAACTCAGTTCGTGCTAGGTTAAACTAGTTCATCTTAATAAGCTTCGGATGAACGCACCCTACCCATAAATTTGTTAAATATCATACATTTTTATTGAATATTAAGCACCTTTTCGCGCATTTTTCTGTTAATGCGCATAGGGTATATACATTTTGGCAAGGCCCAAGTTCTTTTTAAGTATTTTAGAGTAGTGTAGTCTAAGCAGTCAGAAGAACTTTTTTTTGAAAAGCTAACTACTGCTATTGATATTTTCAAAAATAAGTAGAGTCTCAAGCTAAGTTTCTTCTGTGGAACTTCTATGACCAAACGGTGTTCAATTAGTCACCGAAGCACTGTACAAAAGCTGATGGAATGAATATAGTAAGCAAAAACACTTTGTTGGCAGGTAGTTGTTTTAAGTTCTCTGTTTTTATTGTTGGCAGTTATTAGCTTTGTTCGTTGTTTTTACATGCAACCAAATTCAAATTGGGTTAGGTATCTAAATAGTTTTGGGGCCAAGTTATTTGTAAGATTTATGCTGGTGTATTTAGTAACCTTTTGTTTTTTTTTGTCAATTTGGCATTTACTTTTGGCAAAAAATTTTGCATTATTTTCAGCACTATAGACTTTAACTATTGCCATTATTTAATTTCAAGCTCAAAAAATGGCTTCAATGAGTACCATTTTTGTGAGCAAACAAAAAAGTACTAAACTTAAGGTTTTATTTTAGAAATTAATGATGCCAAGCAAATAACTGCAAATATCCAGCTTTAACTTGAAAAAACTTTAAATGCTTGATTGAGCTGAATTTTTTACTGCTGTTGCTGTTATGTTTAAATTAAAAGCACACAATGGATCGGCATAGAACGAAATAAAAGAAAACGTGAGGAAAAAAAAAAATTTTAAAAATCATTGCAAGTCCAAAAAATTAAAATCAACATTTTCTTTAGTTTAAGTGGGTGAAGTTGGGAGTTGACCATTGTGTGCATGGGGCGTGGCAGCTTATATTGCATACGATAGTTTTATTTATTTCACTATATGTGTGCAACAATGACAAAATATGGCATTGAAAAAAACATTAAATTGTATTTCACATGCCGCTGTTGCTGCAATTCCTTTTCATGTTGTTGCTGTTATTTTTGTTCTTGTTGCAGTTAAACTTGTTTTATGCTTGATAAGGGTAATTAAGAAAGCTTATTGTTGTATGCAATTGTCGCTTTATTTCACACACATCCTTGTTGCTGCATTGTTGTAGCTGTGTGTCTGCATTTGCATGTGTTTGTGCTGTGTTGTGTTTATTGCTGGCATTAAAAGTTGAAAGCACTTTAAAGTGTACATATAATTAATGTCAATGAAATTTTTACTGCCTAATTATTGTTGCTACTCATACGTTACTCATGTATTTTCATCAGCAATTTTAAAAGAAAAAATGTGGTTTTCACTTTTTAGGAACTAACATATTGAATGACGGAAAAGTCCATTGGGTTTTATGATGATGACGTATACCTTTGGGTCATTCCATCTAAAATGGGCCTATCATTACCCTCATGTTTTTTTAAATAGGCTGAAACTTTTTTCAGTGGTTGGTCTATCATGTAGAAGATATCAAAAATTCCATACATTTTTTGACCAATATTATTGCTTAAAAAAAAAGTTTCAAATTGTGTTAAGAGAATCTCGTAAGTAAAACAAAAAAAATTCATTGATGAATATAAACAAACCAACAGAATCCAAATTAGCTGTTATATTATTTTTAGGTAGTTGTGTACTAGTAGATGACAAAAAAACTGCAAATCTGAATAAATGAAGGCCTGAACGGTTTCTATGTGGTAAAAGATAAAAAAATTGACTTTCCAAGAAAACATCAATTTCCCAAGTACTCCATCATCGATTTCAGCTTTTTTAGGCTCAAAATTGTCAAAACATATAAGAGTACCATCTCTGAAAATTTATCAATGCTTTTTACCCTATTTGATTTTACAAGCATTTAAAGCTAAGATTTATGATTTGCAATGTAAATTGAAACATTCAGAATGAAAGCGAGAGAATAAAATTTGAATTGATTTCAGCCTTTTTAGGATCATAATTTTCAGAACATTCAGGAGTTCTCAGAAAATTTCATTCATTTTTGTTCTTTTTTGTTTTACTTACGAGTTTCTTTTAACACAATTTGAAACTTTTTTTTTAAGCAATAATATTGGTGAAAAAAATGTTATCGAATTTTTTTATATCTTCTACATGATAGACCAATCACTGAAAAAAGTTTCAGCCTTTTTAAAAAACATGAGGGTTATGATAGGCCCATTATAGATGGAATGACCCATTTATATCATATAAGACAGTTGTTGGTGTCAGAAAATTGGAGCACAAAATAAAACACATAAGAAAAGAAAAGAAATATAACATTGCATACTTTTAGTTGCTAAAGAAACGTAGAGTTACTTTGTCAGAGAAAATGCAATCGTGAAAGTGGTTCAAGTCAAGAATAAACAAAACAAATATAAGAATAGCAAAATTCAGAGAAATACTTTTTCAAGTTATTTATGGAGCATTCCATAATAAATCGGTCTCGTTTTTCGGTCACTCCTCCGATTTTTTTCAAAATCTTATATGTTTTTTGAGACTGATAGGGAACTCATTCATGATTACTTTCAAATTTTTTCGACCATCTATTTTAGAGATATGAATTTTTTCAAAATTCGAGGTTTTGTTTTTCAAAAGCTCACAACTTTGCGAACAATATACCAATTGGATGGATATACATGGATACCCACATCTTTTGGCGGTACTTACCCTTTGTATTTCTTCCAAACATTTACCAAAATATACTGATGTAATATGAAAAGATGCCGAGAAAAGAATTTTTGATAATTTGTATTTGCTTTGTTAATATGTTTGCAATGTATAACATATATTAACATATCAAACCTTAAGAACATTTTATTATTATAATTATTCTATTTTCCACATATCATATTAACATATCAAGCATTGATATTATTTTATTATAAAATTATTATTAATTTAAAATTGCTGTCTGCAATGGTTTAACCTTGGGGCTAGAAGGGGGCTTAAGGCATACACTAGGGATCTTTTCCAGATATTTTATTACCTGATCAATTGTCACATTTTCAAATGGTTTCAATAATTCATTTTTGACAGCTTCAAAGCCATTATAGCTCACACCTAAGTACTGTTGAACTGCAAACAATATCGAGTCTTGTAGAAACTTATTGTAAAAATTATTTTCAGCAACACTGAGTCCGAATATATAGTTATTGACAGCAACATTTCCCAAAAGAAGGCGCACATCCATCTTAAGGAGCTCTTTTAAAGTTCCATTAAAGTTAATGTCATAGTCTAAGTACAAGCGCAAATCTGAGAGTTTAATGTTAACCAGCAAATTAGTATCCAAAATTCCTTTATTAAAATACTTATGAGTTAGATTTACTCTTAATTGACCAAGAAATTGTATCTGTGGCAACAAAACATCGAAATTCGCGCGCTTTCCTGATGTTGCACTTTGAGATCTGTTGTTTATTATCAAAAAATCACTTAATCCCGTGACAGTAAAGTCGCTTAGTTTCATTTCGACGCTAAAAAAATTATCGTAATTGATATTGATAGTCATTGTAATGATAGTTTGTACTGAACTTAAGACATCATAAGAATGGGATATGGATTGAAATTATGTTTGGATCTCTCTCAAGAAAAATGGGTGCTAAAAGTTACTTAAGTTATGTTGATATCTATTCTGTATAAAATATATAGATCAATGGGAATGTACAATAGACAAACGGGAGGAACCTTTTTTCTGTGGATTCAAATCATTGTAGTGAGTTTTTTCGTGTTTCAAAAAAAAAATATAAAGTTGGGGAGTTTTCATGATAACACTTCCAGAGCTACCGTAACAAAGTGATAATTAAAATAAAAAAACGAACATTGATACAATCAGTACAACTGGAGATAATAAATTTCCAATATGCGAAATTTGGGGAAAATCCAACAAAATTTCGAGGAACATTCCAAGTCAACCGGGGCCTAAAAATCAGCGCTGCGGAAAACCATTTTTAAGGTCTCAAAATGTTCATATGCTCAAGAGCTTTCCAATGAAAACTTTCGCTTTCGAATCTTTTTTTAATGCAATATAGCGGCCAGAAGCCGGAGAAAAATCGAGCGTCCAGCAAAAAAAGCTTTTAACTATAAAAATGAACAACCGATCAGATCAGATATTGGCTCAAATTGTTCCGAATGGACGTCATTAAAAATCTGACGAGGTAGGTTGACAAAATCCAACATGGCGGACAAAACTCCAATGTGGCGGCAGAATTTTTGAAAACAACCGATTTGAACCAAATTTAATATGCGAGGTTTGCTAAACTCAAAATAACGGATCCAAGATTGCGGACGCAGTTTTTAAAAAGAATATTTCCAAAGGCAACACCATTTAAAAATTCTTCCAATTATTCGAATGCATTCAATGCAAAGCTACTTGCACAATATCTGACGATTGAATGTACCACAACTTTGAAAAGGACCAGAGTCACAGCTGCAGATATTTGGAATGGCAAATTTTAGATATTTTTATTTTAATTGATCGTTTCTTTTGTTACAATATCTCATGACTTGAACGTGAAACATCTTTTATTTTACGGTGCGCATTGAAAATTTACTGTAAATATATTAAGGCTACAACTCTGTAAAAGCCTTAAAATGGCCTTGCTACCATTCATTGTCTTATGAGCCAATAATTGTGACCCTATCTACTTTAAAAAAGTGTAAAAGCTGCCACAAAAATCACAATAAATATTATTACCTAAGCACCCCTTATATGACAGAATATGTTTCGAGTTAAATATATATTAACATGCGGCAAAATTAGCTCGAATTTTTTAGTCAATATTCTGTGGATGAGTAAAAAAAATAAAATAAAAAATAGCTTTTACAAAGCAATGTCCTTATGATATATATGTATGGATATAGCTCGAAAATAGCTTACCCTTCATTTTTATGCGTTTTCTTGAATGTAACAGAGTCCTTCAGATATGGGTCGAAAATTTTCGCATCTTTGTAATTACATCCGTTCTTCATCACATTCTTAATGTGTCCAGAGTTTGAAATCAGCGCAGATCTCAGTCTTAATGTAGGACTATTAGATGTAGAGGCTACAAAAAATTTCATAATCAGCATTTGAGATTTGAAACAAAAATTATTTAATAAATTTCATCTTATAGATACCACTGCCAGCGAATGCTGTAAACAAAAGTAGTAATGATTTCCACTGCATGGTGCTGGCCTGAACTCAACTGCAAGTTTTCTATAAAAGATAATTGATTTATATACCTTGTAGAATGTTCTGGTATTATTAATGAATTCTGTTATGGTTTGATTTTATTTTTAATGAGCAAATTAATATTATTTATACAGTTATTTCATAATGAATAAGGGATGTTATAATTAAATTAGAGTCTTCGTGGACTGCGCATTAAATGTTGACCATTACCCTTATTCTTCACACCTTATTTACATTCTTATATACTTTAAAAAATAGCTATATCAGGCTGTTTCTAAGGAACTTAAAGTGTAACCATAATTTAAAGTTTATTTCTGTTTCGAAGTTTGCTGCTGACACTGATATAATTCTTCATATAAACTCTTTACTCAAAACAGATAACTTCAAAATATCAGTGTCTAGATTAAATTCTTCTTATTTTAAGACAGCTCTACACATTATCATATAAAGATCGATCTTCAACTCCAATTAAAAGTGGGTAAGCCAAAAATATATATATATATTCCCTGCAATTAATAGCTTCTTTTATGGTGAATAACTTGATTACTGTGCAAAACTTGTGAGTGAAAGATCCTCATAATTCATTGCTAGATGTATCAGTACAAAGCCTCCCGAATTTCATAAAGTATTTAGCCTTTAAGCCTTACATATATTTTATGGATTTATTGAATGCTTATAATCAATCTATCCAGGTACATTGTAACTCATCTGTGTCTATGTGTTATAACAAAGTTATATCTGGTCTCTACTGGTTAGCTCCTGAAATTAGAAAGCAAAGAAATGAATGGATATATAAAGCTTCCCAAATTATAATGGATTTTTCAACAATTTCAAAAATGTTCCATTTCGTATAGGAGAGCTGATATCGAGGTCACACAGTGGGTACAAATCTGCAATGAAAAATATGGATGTCTAATTTAATATATATTTCAGACTTAAAATGTAGCAGCCTTCATGTATGCACATAGCTTAGTTTGGAAATTTTATGAAAAATCAAGATCTTCTAATAGTTCTCTCGCAGACGTACATATATGTATGTATGTACATATAAGACTGAACTTGTTGTAAGGTTGCGAGTCCGTCTATTATTTTTATTTGTTGAGTGTTTGAAGACGTAAATTCTATTGGTTGATTATATTCCTATGAGTGGGCTGAGTTCAGTGGCGGCAATTTGGTAGGGCTGGGGAAGGTTTTGGCTTCCTGCCCTCAAGTAGTGCTTCACCGAGGCTGCGAGGCAACCTCGTTCAACGAGGCGAGAACGAGGCGAGGTGGAAAAATAAATTTGCCTCGCTCGACCGAGGCGAGGCGAGATCTCACCGACAGCTCGCCTCGCCTCGTTCTCGCCTCGTTCTCGGTTCTGAAATTGAGGTGCCTCGCAGCCTCGCTTTAACACTAGCTCGTATCGGAAGTAAGTGCAGTATTTTTTGTTTTGATACTATTTTTTGAAATTTGACTCGATATTTATATATTGGAAAGCATAGATAAGGCTATAAAACTTTTATTTTGAGTGCATCTTTAGGGTGGCCCTTATACAAAAATATTTTTTAAATATCATTTTCTCGAAGACCAGTTAACCGGTTAACACCGAACTCACACCACGTTGATTTCACATTAAGAAGCTCAGCTTAGGCTACTTTTATTTAGAGTCCATATATTTCGTCATATCTTCGGTCTTTAGAGTCAACAGTACTAAAACGATCTCTTATCGAATGAGAGTTAGAATAATACAGCTACTACTCTCTTTTGTTATTATTATATGACGAAAGATTTAATAAGGGGATCCCAACGTTCGGTAAAAAACTTTGTTGTTAATGTCCAAAACCGTTCAACCGATCGCCTGAAGATTTGGCATGTGTTTATGTTTCTTATGATTTGGGGAAGGTTCGTAGCATATTTTGGTATTATCAACTACTTGACGGAGATGAATAGACTTTTTTTATATCTCAGTAACTATATGACGTAAATGGATGAGATTTCATACATATAATTCTTATAGTTTGTAAAAGGTTCGTTGCTTAGCTTGATTTGAATAAAAATGGGCAATGGCACGCCGTCCCATATAAGAAAATAATTAAATTCATCATATTTCATCAATCATCATATATGATTCAATCCACCAAAAATAAAAACATATATTTTATTTTACTTCTTGAGGCGAAGCAACGCGTGCCGGCTTTGCTAGTTGAATATATCGTTGGCATAGAAGCAAAATTTACCATTTTTTTTTTAACAACCGAAAATAATATATCACAAATTTAAGAGGATGTAAACATAATTAAACGATTAGTTAGCGCCACCCACTTATTATTTGTTTGCAGATAGTCAATTTTGCTTGAATGCCGACAATACACAGGCCTGACAATTTTTTTTCAGTTTAATAAAATCCTTGGTTCTTACCGAGGCGAGGCGAGGTATGTGATTTAAGACCTCGTCCGAGTACGAGACTAGGCGAGACTCAAATTTATAAAACGAGGCGAGACCGAGAACAACTAGAACCTCGCCTCGCCTCGCCTCGGGTGAAGCACTACCCTCAAGGATGACACTAGTTGCTATTCAATGCATCAATTCAATAAAACTGTCTAATAGTGGTGAAATTATAATTCTCGGCCCCTCCCCTCCAAGATTTTGGAGAATTGGCGCCACTGGCTCAGTTTAATAAACAAGTGAATGCAGTTGATTCAGATCGGGGACGGTATATTCTCACATGCGATGGTAAATGGTATATGCTCTGAAGTGGAGTTTTTTAGGACGAGCCATAACCAGTGCTATTCGATGTATATCTTGAATTTGTTACACTCAATTTTATTAAAGTTCAGTTAATTCTCAATCAATATATAGTCACATCTATATATTTATTGTATCTTAATGTAATTTAATTTATACAATTTACATCTTCAGTGTGAAAAAAAAACTTTGAGCCAAAAATAGAAGCATTTGCCATTACTTGTAATAAATGCGACTTGTCGATTTCTATCACAGTACGGCAGCAGAGAGGAGAAATCGGTAGGTCACGTTACGTAACAGCAGTGCTTCGGTCTTTAATATATTCAATTTTACGCTAATCATGTCAAAATTTCATACCCATTATAGTATGATTGTGCACTTTACATAACGAATTGATTTCACTTCTGCTGTCTGTATATTTAATATAAAAATAAATAATTTAGAGCGAAGCCAATGAATTTTGCTATGGAAGTCCTAAAAAAATTTTAACGCTTGAATGATGATATATGAAAAAAAAAAAATTAAAAAACGCCTTTTTATGGGTATTTGTTATCGTCCTACCCTATTTTATATATTTTAGTTGCGAACTATTATGGTACTCTTTTACTCATTATTGGCTTCAAGATATCTTATAGCATGTAGTTGTATCAAATAAAATTTTATATCGATTACTTCACTAGGGCCACAAAACTTTGTGGAAATTTGACAGAAGTAACGTAGAATGCATCCCTGCAACACTGACGTAACTGTTACTGAGAGTTTAACGCAAGTATGCTGTTCCCGTTTTAAAGGGGCCGATATATATTACAACTGAAACTAACATCGAGTCATATGATAAGTTAACAACTCCTTAAGACACTGTGTCTGTTTCTTGTAGTTCTCACGTGTGTCCTTTAACTCTGTACGGAGCATAGACGCTTCACAAAACTTTTCCAGTAGCGAGTGCCTTCAACTCTCTTAAAAACTCATGGTATTCATGTGTTTCCTGTTGTGGTGATCATTTCCACGATAGCTTAGATAGTTTCACTCCAATGCTTTCCGGCAGACATCAACATGTGATTTCTGCAACGTGTCAATCCATTTCGGCGTTTATTAATAAATGAATCGAATCTTTACGGCATCTGGTGAGCAATTCAACAGTAGAAATGGTCCTAGGCCATTGATTTTTCAGATTCCAGTTAACACAACTAGTGTTGTTGGACATTTGTAGTATATTGTGTAGCAGAGCGTTGTTAATAAGCCACATTTTTACGGTTTTGACTCAAGGTTTTTGAGCTTCGTTGTCGTTGCCAAAAGCGATGACTGCCAAACATTACGAAGCTGAGCGACGGTGTCTTTCGCTCTTTAGATTATAGCATGGATATCCTAATTGGTGCCGCCATGAGGCGAAGTGATTTACTGCTTCTATACTGAATTCGCCGATCATGAAGCTATTGCTGGCGTCAGTTAGGTGGATGATCCTGCTTTTTGTCTTTATTGTGGGAGGCGTTTTCTTTCTTTGAAAGGGCGTTTTATAAATTGGAATATATGGTGAACAATTCTTTTAAGTCGGTTCAGTAATAATCTAAATCTATCCCTAACATAATAGTCCTGTAGCTAGCATTGCATTTTTCATCTTATTTCTTCCTGCTTAATTTTTTTGCGCTTTGTGGCTTGAATATGGCTGATAATTATACCGACTGGCCATATGGCTTTAGTTATTCTAGTTTTCAGAATGGTTACTATCAAGGTAATGATAAAATTTTCTAATCCCAGCCCGACGTGCGCTTAATACGTACGTTGTTAAAGGCTTCTTTCAATGTCAACAAGGCTGCAAGTGTGATAATTGAGATAATTTTAATATAATGTACATACCTATGTATATGTTACAGGCAAAACTAGTTCTTAGGATAAACTAGTTTTCCCTAGGCGAGACTAGTTGCTTTGTATGCCCAAAAGTATGCAATCTACTTTTAATGCAAAGCATTATAGCATATTTTTTTGCATTAAAGCTTCATTGTCCATTTTTAGGCTTAACGGTAACTGGTTTGGCCTAAAACTCATGAGTAGCAGTTTCTGTTGATCTTCCATTGAAATAATCATGTTGTGATTTGTAAAGGAGGTGCTGCCTAGTGTTTCTCTGATATAATGGTCTATTATCGTATCAAGTGTTTTTACTACAAAGGAAAGTAGTTTGAAAGTTAAACAGAGCACTTATAAAATTTGAATGTTGTTGTATTTAATTAGCATTCCTTTACCACAAAAAAAAAAAACCATTGGCCACTAAGTAGTATTTTCTGGATACTCAAACCGACTTTGGTATATTAGTTGATATTAATTAAATAAAAAATAATTCAAATCCGCCCACGACCAATTTCTATATAACGAAAAAAGTTTTAAGAACAACAATTTTCTTCGTATCAGACGGATTTCAAAATAACTTGTTACGAAGTGATCCTCACACTTGACGCAAGAAATTGTGTGCGCGTTTTGCAAATCGTCGGTGCCGTGTTTTTTTTGAATATATATGTTTGCTTAGCTTAAAGGCATACTATAAATTTCTTAGTAAACTGTGCAAAAATATAATTTATTTCGAAAACACTATTACTTTTTTACTTATATCAAATTCATTGGATATTGGACTCTGAATTGATTTTAAGGTTTAAGTCAAAGTTCTTCTCTCCTAACCATGAGACGGATGCTATTTTTTGGCAATTTTCTAAAATTAAGTTATGTATTTGGTGTAAATATTTTATATAGTAATTCCTCTAATAATCACAAAAAACATAACTTCAATATCTTAAGTGGAACTCTTGTTATAATCAGTAAGCGTCGTTGGTCACAAAAATCTGTTGCATACTTTTGTCAAAGTAAAATACAGTGCCGGTCAAAGCAAGATTTATATATATAATTTTCTTACTAGGATGCAACAAACGAATAAATGCTGTGTTTAATGCAAATAATTAGATATTAAAGAAGGATATTCCAGTTTTGGAACCCGTTGGAGTGCAAAGCTTCCTGTGCCAGAAAGTGACTTTCTTCCTTTGGCAAAAACGCGGATGTGTAGTTTCCGAATGATTTCTTTTGAAGTTTCTGAGGGTCTGATTTGTTAAGCATCCCAAAGGGTATAAAACGGAGAGCATTAGAAAATAAATATCGATTCCACTAAAGCGTTTAACTGAAGGTTTTTCTGTTCGACACAGGGAGAGTTACGATCCAATACCTTCCAAGTCCGAAATATCGTTCTTTAATATTTAATTCGTGATTATTGTCACAATTTTAGCCCAACCTTATCAAGAAGCAATTGGCAAAACTGACCTTCAAATTTGTGCTTGTTAATGTATTCTGTACATTTGATGTAAATCGAATGACACAATCAACAAATTAAGCACTGCATAAGTCGAAAAGTTAAACAGATAGTAAGCATAAAATCATTTAGTTGTAAGTTTTATATATACTTTAATTTCACACTACTTCATTTGCTGTAAGCTGCTGCTACAGCAACGATCAAACAGTCACCAAATAATATGCAAGTGGCAGCATTTGAGTTTCGAGTCGACTTGTGCAGTCCTTTAATATCTACTACCTTACTTTAACATTTGATTCAGTATATTGCACTCCTCTAATAAAAGTGTTATATTTTGATTTTATTAAGTAATGTTAAAGATATTAAGTTTGTTTTATTTTTCAAAGGACCTTAAAACATAAACATACATAGGCTTACGCTGGTATATGTAATTTGCGAATACAACCATAATAATTTATTTTTTACAGGACGACTCACATTCCTCTTTGGTGTCATAATTATTATTATTAATCTTATAGCCACCTCCCCAAATGAATTGCTGACATTCTTTTGCTTTGGGATCATACCAATAGTTTACGAAGTGTGCTTTTCCATAGCCCTCGTGCAAAGGTGAGGAACAATCTAGAAACACAAATGCAATAAATAATTGAAACAGCGAACAATAAATAGTTGGTAATTAAATCAAACCTGGTTTATCTCCTGGACTTGCGCTGCACCATAACATCATGCTAAGAATAGCAGATATTAGAAGTACATATTACATCGTTATTTTCTTCACCGACAGTACACGCAAGTCTACAAAGCTCTAAGCAACTTTTACTTAGTTCTACCGCGTTGAAAAATTACTATGATGATGTAGCTAGGAAGTCTGAGTATTTATTGGTGATTTGTCAAGTATTTTGCAGGTATGTCGATAAGAGGAAATCACTGATACCCTACCTATTGTAAACATTCTAACGTTTTCTTTTATATTAAAAATCTGTGTTTTCTATCAAAAATTATATTACTTGTATTATTATTGGGAGACCCTTTATGTAGCGAAGTACATGAGAAATTTTCATAAAATTTGTGGGTTGCTGCAAATTTACACAAGATCGAAATAAGATAAGATCGCAAAAAAAAAAAATAAATAAATAAGTCGGTAAGTGGCCTAGAGCGTACCAGCCACAATTATATCTCACCCTATATGTGGAAAGCCAAAAAATTAAATTTTATTAATGACTCTGGCCAGCTTGATGAAAATTATTTATTATGTGTACATGTGTTATACTATTTTTTTTGTGAACATACCTGAACAACACGCGTTTCAAATATCCTATAAAAAATTGTATTTTCAAAGGTCTTCAACGAAGTAGAAAAACTTCTTAAGATTTCCAGTTTTGAAAATACCATGGCATTTAAATTATGAATTTCAAAGGAAACATAGAAACAGAAGTAAAATCAATTCGTTACAAAAAATATATAATTGTAAAGTAATGGGTTTGAAAGATTTGTATAGTTTACATAAATTTAGATATATATAAAACTATCGGACCGCCAATTCCAGATATTCCTTACTCCTCTCTCCCTACATTCGTACTGTGTTATAATGCTCCAAGCCCTCCCTTCCCTTGACAAATGTTTCCATTTTAGGCTTTCACATATATTTTCACGTTACGGTAGGATGCAATATATTGTATCTACACACACAGACGTTTTAAGATATTAATGGTGGCAGATTCCATACCATACCATTTAATAAAAAGTAGGCGTTCAAGATCAGATTGAACAAAAATAGCCAACAATTTCAATCAATATATTGGTTTCATTTGCTTTCGACCACTGCAGAGTTTTGCGGAGGTTATAGCTACAAAAGCAGGATCATCTTGGCTAAGGAGAATTGTCGTATCCAAAAGACACATAAACATTTATGCAGATGCTGAAGTTGTCATTAATTTTCTAGAACTTGTCTTCGAAGACTCACTATTGGCCTAGAAATGTAGCTCATCTCCTAATGAGATGGGTCATCATTTTAACATTCACCTCATCTTGATGACTGAGCATTGCGACTGTCTTGGCAATAACAAAGCTGACGAACTAGGTTGAAGGGGACTACTTTATAAATCCCCCAAAACAAGAAGATGTTGTGTAACAATTCCTATCAGGAAAGCGCTACGAAAATCACCTTCAGATTTGGCTAGGAATGGTGGACCCTATTACGGACAGACATGTGTGAATCATATCTGGATCTAAAAGGTGGAAACGGTGTATTAGTTCCGGAGGAGGTATGGGAAAAACCAGGCATATTGCAGCTCAGTCAGGGAAAGCCTTATGAAATTTCTTTCAGTCTTGATTATTTTTGCCAAATCATGAACGGACCTGGATGGTTATGGTAAGCACCGGAGCTGGCTAGTTTAATTTATGATCTTTTATGGAAAACTTTATTTGAACTTATACAAGCCAAATCAAGAATAATTCATGCTAGTCAGATCAGATAAGGAAGAGTTTTTTGCAGAAACACTAGGGAAGGCCTTTTGAAATTTCTCTCAACTCTGATCGGTTTTGCCAAATCATGAACGGATTTTTAAGTTAAATTTGTGTTAGGTACCATTGGCACCGTGACATAATTTTTGGCATTTGTGAAATATTGGGACATAATTTAATAGGACCATTAGGACCATAGCTTCAGCTTTTACTATCGGGTCGGAAACGTTGTTTAATTGATGAAATATAAAACAAAAGTATGTATACTTCTACTTTTTTTTTGGATTTGGCATTCGATTTAGTTTTCATAACGCACACATACATAAGTATAAGATTTTATGCCCTCTATCCCTGCTCACAAAAAGTCCCCTCTTCAAGCACCGGCGTGCTCAACTGAAATCATGCGTGCTCTTTACCCATATGTGCTGAAATTGGCATAACTACAATAAAGTATTGAGTTTATGGTTACATTCCGACAAAGGGCAGTTTAATGTATAGCGTAAAACATCTATTCTTCGTGAATAGATGTTTTACGCTATATATTGTTTCACCACGTCTAACTCAAGCTAACGTTAACTTATTCGCGCGAAAAGTAAATACTGTAATTTGGTCTCTTCAAATTCATTTTGTGCATTCTCAAAAAAAAAAAACTTGTTGACTCCCAGACTATTTCCATTTCTTCTTTTTGGTCTGCAGAAAAATATCTTTAAATTACTGAGTTGAAGGAGGAGGGCTTTTCAAAAACAAGGGATAAAGTAAGAGTCTTAAAAAATAACCTTATGTGTGTTGTCTGTTTACAGTTCTGAAATTGGCATAACTACAATAAAGTATTGAGTTTATGGTTACATTCCGACAAAGGGCAGTTTAATGTATAGCGTAAAACATCTATTCTTCGTGAATAGATGTTTTACGCTATATATTGTTTCACCACGTCTAACTCAAGCTAACGTTAACTTATTCGCGCGAAAAGTAAATACTGTAATTTGGTCTCTTCAAATTCATTTTGTGCATTCTCAAAAAAAAAAACTTGTTGACTCCCAGACTATTTCCATTTCTTCTTTTTGGTCTGCAGAAAAATATCTTTAAATTACTGAGTTGAAGGAGGAGGGCTTTTCAAAAACAAGGGATAAAGTAAGAGTCTTAAAAAATAACCTTATGTGTGTTGTCTGTTTACAGTTCAATGCTTTTAAACACTTATTTATGTAGACTATCGAGCATATTGAAGTTTTGCTTAGTTTTCATGGAAAAACTGAGCTTCGATAAATTACACAGCTCAACAAAAAACCCTGACGTGCTAGAGAAATTTGATTCAGATTATTACCTTCCACCGATAAAAGTATTGCCTTTTGAATTTATAAAGTAATATAAATATTTTTAATATTTTTCAATGGATTTTAAAACACAAACATCCATATATATTTTTGATGCGTTATATATTTATTACGAATTGAATCATAATTGTTTATTTTTTACAGGCCGACTCACACAGCTCTTTGGTTTCATAATTATTCCCGTTGGATATTCCTCCTCCCGAAACGAATGGCTCACATTGTTTTGCCTGGCGGTCATACCAAAAACGGTGAAAGACCATGTGAGTTGAATTTAGGTGAGGAACAATCTAGAAACACAAATGCAATAAGTAATTGAAATAGAGAACAATTAATAGTTGGTAATTCAAACCTGGCTTATCTCCTGGAATTGCGCTGCACCATAGCATCATGCTAAGAATAGCAGATATTAGAAGTAAATATTACATCGTTATTTTCTTCACCGACAGTACAAATACGCTTACAAAAGTCTACGCAAATTTTACCTAGTTCCACCGCGTTGAAAAAGCACTATGACGATGTAGCCAGCAAGTCTGAGTATTTATAGGTAATAACTCAAGCATTTCGAAGGTAAGTCGATTAGGCAAAATTGCAGATACCCTACCAATTTTTGAAAACAATCTAATGAATACGCGATGGAATAGAAAACTTCTACTGTACAACGAACAGAAACAGCATCAATAGCATTAGAAAATTTAGAATCGGTTTATTGAATGATTTAATTTATGGATTAGATGCATCGAAATCTTGACGTAATGGAATAGTTCTGAAAATTGAATCACCACACATATGTGCCGTGCATGAACTTCTGTTTTGAGAGCCTGTGGTAGCATAATTTTCGAAACATTGCAATCTTAAAAATCTGTAGTTTTACGTTTGTGTGAATTTTTAACTCAACAGTACTGTTGATAAGCGTTGTTGTAGTTTGCGTTACATCATAATGAATTGTTCAATAAATCTTTAAAGCTTCAGTGGTTATATTAATTTAAAAAAGATATAATGTGTCAGTTGTATTCCATGAACTTTTTCGTAAAATTGAAAAGATAATTTATTATTGCTATTATTCTTACGTTCACCCACGGCTTGAATGTGAAAATTCAGCTACTCGCAAAACAGTCATAGATTTTTAACAAAACTATACTCTATGAGTCAGTAAAAAATTTTAAACTTTCAATTAAAAATCTGTGTTTTCTTTCCAAATTACTATTTGATTGGTTTTTAAAACATTCTTCATATATGCAAAGTTTTTCAAGATCAAAATTCGACGAAAATTGGGCATGGACGCGCCACCAATTAAGCACACATAGGAGCAATTATTACCCCACCATAAATGTAGGATACCAAAAATTAAATTTTAGTAATAAGTCTGTAATAATATAGATGTTTTTTTTTTCGTTTTTTGTTAACAAACCTGAACAACACGTATGTTTCAAATATCCATTATATGCTGTTTTTCAAATGTCATCATTTAAGCGGTAAAACTTCATAGGATTTCCGTAGCTCATTAGCTTTTTTATTTTGAAAATATCATGGCTCTTAATTTATGAATTTTATAGAAATTATGGAAACAATAGAAGTAAAGTCAATTTTTTATAAAAAATATATAATTGTAAAGTAATGGGGTTTCAAAGTTTTGTAAAATTGACATTAAATTAAATATAAATATTAAAAACTAAAGCACCGCCAAAGGGTCGTCGACATAAAACGTAATGCAAATTCCAGATTTTTCTTACCCCACTTCACTACAGTTGTACTGTTACAAAGCGCTTACCCACTTCCAGCTGCAGAAGATTGATCTTCGCAGCTGTGGAGAAATGTCGTATCCAAAAGAGACATAAACATTCATGCAGATAATTAGGTTACAATTTATTTTGAACAATCAGTCTCCCAAAACTTACTAGTGGCCCAGAAATGAAGTTCGTCTCTGTATGAGCATAGGGACTGTGATAGCAATTGCAAAGCCGACGAGCTGGGGGAATTCACATGCCACTTACTACTTGCAAAAAGAGATACATCTGATGAAAGAAGATATGCTGAAATTGGGTAACACACGATGAGCTCAACTGGCAATAGAACAATGCAAATCTGACCGAGAAGGTATGTTGTTGATGATCTCTAGAACTAGACACAAAACACTTGATTCGATTTTATTTGATGAGTTGGATGATCTTAGGTCAACTACTTAGTTCTATTATGAAATTGGGTTGCTTCCACGATAGGGTATAGACAAATATCCCGTGGTATCATAATCAATCAGCATTTGGCACGAAAATGTTTTTACTGTACATAATACTATTCCTGCAGTAAAATTTTATATGAAGTTATGGACCATAATTACACTCTATATATGCTCAAAATAATGATCTAGAATTCTTCGAGAACATTCGAAGTTCGAAAACTTATTAATATTTGAGTTTGTCTTTATAAAAAAAATACAAAATACTCCTAGGGTTGATACCAGTGCTACAAAGAAAGTTTTAGTTTAATGACAAAAATTAGAGTTTTATCTAATATAGTTTTTTTCTTTCAATTTGCCTTTTGTACACATAAAGGAACATCGTAAATATCCTTAGCGCTGTTTTGTAAGCCTATATATAATGGAAAATCCATGAGTTCTGCGCAAGTAGACCTTTTGTTTTATTTTGCTTCGCTTAAACCCTTTACCACTATCACTATATCCATCTTCATACACTATAAAACGAGATAAGTACTCACGGATATCCAAAAAGGGCCAGATACGACTTTATAAGAGTTTAAACCATCGTTTCCTCAAAAGCTATATGTGATGCACAATTTTTGAGACCGGATTCGCAAATAACGTGCAAAAATCGGTCTCCTCTGGTTAGCACAACCCTTTTATACCAATGTTATCAGAAAATGGCTGGAAACATATATTAAGTAGGGAGAAGGAGGTTAATGGTCAACAATTTAAGATATTAAAACCAATTTCTGCATATCTTTTAGTGCACTTACTCTGGAAATGCAAATAACACCTTCCTTGTTCAAAATGAAGTTACTCATTTACTTCATTTAATATATTTTTATTTTACAAATTATTAATCAACACAAATAGAAAATAAAATCAAACCATTACATGATTAATTAAAAATACTTGAGCGTATAAAGCTAAGAACTCTGCTATAAAAATCCATTCGCTTCTATAGGGAATTTATAGTTGAGCTCAAGCATTAAGGAAAGCACCATGCAGTGGATATCATTAGTTCTTTTGCTTGCAGCATACGCTGCAATCATCATAACAATTAGTAACTTAATTGAATATATTTGGTTTCATAGCTCAAATTTTGATTATGAAATTTTTTATAGCTACTAAGTCTGTTCAGGTTAACAAACTCTGGAAGCTATAAGCAAGTGTTGAATGAAGGTCAAACATTGTTGGGTAAGCTACTTAGTTCCTTACACTACACCATTTAAAATTTGTTCATCAAGTTAGAAAAATAAGTATTTAAGAAAATAAATAATAATAATAAATAAATAAATTAACAAAATAATGAATTTTTCTAAAATGACTTTAAGCTGATTGAGAATAATCTGCAAACATTTGGACATAAAAAAGCTTTGAGCGCTAGTAAAATATAACCTTACCTTCTTTTTACAAATGCGTAAGGTTATGCTGTTCAGCTGAAAATAAATCATTTTCTACTTTAGTGCGATTCGGTTTAAAAGAAAACCATTATTTTTCAAAAGTTTTTATTTAAATTTAAATAGATTTTACTTTTAAGTCTTAATGCATTACTTGTCAAACGCTTTCATTTAACTATGTCAAGTGGATTATACAGAGTAATGTCATACGCCATTTTCAGGTGTGCACTGTATTGGACTTTGAATGACGCCACGTAGCATATTGTGTTCTATAGTGTGGCTCACTTAAACAAACAAAGTTTTGAAACTCGAGACTTGCGGAGCTATTTAAATACAATATGCGCTGTGAAATCAGATCGGATCAATTGATGCCAAATTTTCTGAAAGAAAAATTGTTAGGAAAAAATTTTAAAGAAAATTTGACTAAAATACTTCATAGGGATTGCGGCATGCTGCTCACGTCTCTTCTTGAGGAACAACTCACCATCTCAAACACCAAACCTCTCAGACTTGAAATTAGAAAAGACTTAGAAGAGCATGTAAGACCGTATCAAAAACAGGTCAACTTACCATAATCTCGAAACGTTGACTTGTAGGGCAAAATCTAGCAGATTCAAGCTTAACAACCTGTAGCGAAATTACTCTAAATTTATATCAGTCAATGTTTTTTCAGCACTTAAGTCTCAGTTTTACGCACAATTTTGTTGTGAATCGCATTGGAAAGTCTTTGTAGTTGCTCTGGAAGAAGCTTGCGAAATTAAAATATTACTAACACAAGTTTCCAAACAACTGGTCGTATACTCAAGGCGAAGCTAAAAAAGAGCTCAACTATGTTCAAGCAACATGCAGCAACCAACCAACTATGAGAACAAAACAAATAAATTACAATGAATAAATAAATTTGATTCTGGCTACAGTGTCCTTGATTCATACTCTTTCTATCCTGTAGCAGCCAGCATGGTAACGCTATTAATTCATTCATTTATGCACGCAAACACTCAGTTGTTGTTTCGAGTATTGGCGGCATAATTAGACCATTAATTGCAGAATATTCATGGTTGAAAACTTGTGTCAAACATTTTGGCAACAGCAGCGGCAGCAACAGCGTTAGCAAGAAGAATCAAAGAAAGAAATAATCAAAGTTAGTACAGTGTAGAAAAATAAGCACCAACTGCAGCAACAACGATAAATAAAGTTAAGGTATTGACAGCGGCAGGTTTTTGTGTTTTTGATGTCATTTTCTTGAAAACATCTCTATCAATTTTTTAAAACCTTACTCATCAAGTCTAACACTGGATATAACGTAACAGCTGCTGGTATTCAATGTTTTAAGCAGAAATCATAGTCCGTACTATTTTATGAATATTCAAACTAAAGTTTTTAAACATTAGTCAGTAACGAAAGGACTTGCATATTTTATATAAAATTCACTGTAGACTTAATGTAATCCATAATTGCTTACTACATACGATTACAATTGCTTGACCATTCAAAATACGTATTTAATATACCAAAAAAAAAAAAATATCTGTAAAAACTTTTTCAGTCGGCTGTAAATTTATTGAGCAAAGTTGGAAAAAATTCTAGATATGGGAGGAACCACGCGTGCTTTTTAAAATTCATCTATTTTTTGTTCAAACGACGTTTGTGTCCATTTAATAAACTTCAATGAAAAACTACATTAATGTGGTCCTATATATCAGCGATGGGCAAAATAGGAAAATTGAGCCACTTTAAGCTCTTAACAACAAACACGTCGTTTTTCTTAAGAAAAATAACCAAAACAACAAATATATGCACACATGGATTTTTTGTTATACGCGCTGTGCGCAGGACTTGTAAATATTATTGTTGTTGTTGCATCGTTCAGAAAAACACAAAAAAACCGAAACAGACGAACAAGGAAACAACAATCCGTACAGCTGATCATAGCTTCTCTCGTTTCGTTTGATCAGTGTTATTTCTACACTCATGTTGGTCATGATTTAACTAACATGGTTACTGCACTAAAAATTGTTGCCTCTTTCTCTTATTTTCCTTCCACAGAATAAGTCAAAATCGAGCAAAACAAAAAGGTCAAAATTTTGTCAACATTTATGTTTCGCATGTGAATTTTGTTTCAAAAGTGTTAGTATTTCTTAAAAAGTGTTTGTTTAATTAAAATAATATGCCGAATTTTTGCGAATTATGCCGCGTGGTTGCGTCGAAGGAAAATATTTCCTTATTTCAAATAAATATTCAATGTGCAGTCAAGTCTTGCAAAAATAAAATAGCATTCAGAATCAAACAAGAAAAAAAAGCGTTATATATATCCGCGCAAAAATCTTAATACTTCCATGTCCTTACCCTGTACAGTCACTTGTCCAGGATGCAGCGTCAATGTGTAGGCATACTGTAACTGTTGCACAACATACATTTCTGCGCTTTCTTGCAAGGTCTCGAATGAAACTCCTGATATACGGTTCACCTCAATACCACGGCCAGTATTAATCAAAATTTCTTTTATAAAGCGTCCAAAATGTAAACGCGGTACTAGAAAATCTGTGAAAAAAAAAACATGAGGCACTAAAAATCCTGGCATGGTGCATCAAAGCGTTCTTACCTGTAGTCTGCATTAATTGAAACTAGGTTCGAAATTGAAGTGGCATGCGCTGTTTACGACGACCTGCACCAGATTGCCGTTCCTTAACTGACGAACGGGTAGGTGTCCGTTGGTGTTGCGCTGCTGGTGTCCGTTGGTGTTGCGCTGGAGGTTGGCTAGTCTTCTTGCCATAGGTTGTTTATTTATTGACACATACTGAGCAGCTCTGCTTGTTGGTGTCTATATGGGTTTACGGTTCGTCCTGTGAATTCTAGTCCGTAATAAGTTGCATTATCCATTTCTTCTGGCGAATGAAATTCCTGAGGATTCCGCTGTGTCGGAATCACCGAAAGTTGGTTGCAAATTTATTCCAGCTTTTCTCGATCTTCGCGGCATGACTTTTCCTTCTTTTAAGTAGTTTTTAATATACATATTTGCTCCAAGCGCAATTTAATGGCAGAAGCCATGGCTTTTGCCATATTGTAAAATTTTTTTTGTTTTGTTGTGATTATGATTTTGACAATCGCTGTGGACTCTCTCTGTGTCACATTTTCAAATTTTGACAATTTGCTTTTACCTTCTATAATTCTACCATGATGTTGGTTTTGTTTAATTCTTGAAATTGGCAGATTTTTTTTTCGCTATTCAGATCGTTTTAATGGTGTGGTTTTTCCTATTGTTAATTTTGCTGTAAGTAGCTCCTGGTTCAAAAAATTTTGCCAATCTATGGCGCAAAAAATGTTTACATAAAAATTGTCAATTCAAAAGATAGTCAGATCTTGCTATAGACACATAAAATCAGGCAGTAATTTTAAAAACATTAGATGATATACGAGAAAATTGTTTTTGTAGTATTTTAATTCGTTTTTGGCTACGGTCGTTTATATGTCGAAGCAAAAAGAATCACATGGCAGGCTGAAATGTTTTACACTTAGAGATCTTGCAGATGGAACTGTTGCGGGAACCAGAGCTGTGCTTTGATATGTTGACATATTACAAAATATAAACCTTATGGTATTTTTTTTTTGGAATTATATGAAAGGAATATCACAAAAAATAATTGATTAATGAATTATTTCTTAAAATCGCCAGATTTTCTTTAATTTCTATGTTACTAAAAAGCTAATGCTTCCCAACGTGCTAAATATGTGTTATATATATTTCTATAAGAAGCGATAAAACATTGAGTCACAACGCTTACGCGTGACGTTACAAGAGATTCAAATGGAATAACAAGTTTTGTTCAAGCGTTGTAATTCAATTAAATGTTTTGAATAAAATATACGCTATTAAGAATATGAAAGTGGCAAAATTTTGCTTATACCATGAGGTATGTATACATATTTACATACCTGAATGTATGTAAAAAGAGAGAGTGTAAATTCGCTTACATGTTAACATGTTAGGGTAAACTTTGAAATTATTATGCGGAAGCATAGATCTCAAATGGATAGTATGAAAAACCGAATTTAAAAAGATCTGGGTCACCTCAAAAACCTACAACCAAAAGTGGTGAACGACCTCTACATTTTTCATTGCCCTTATTACAGAACTTCGAACAGCAATGGAGAATATCAAAATTATGAACCAAAATAAAACAATAGGGTGCAATTTCAATCTAAAGCTAAACTTGTTTTGACTTTTCAGTTGAATAAAAAATTTTCCAATAATAATATGTAAATAGATATAAATATATTTTGTCCAATAGCAAATATTACATTAGCTTACAAACTCAAGCGGCTGAAAACAGACCATGATGGTTGGAGGTATATTTGACGTTATCTCACACCATCAAATTGTTCGGCTAATATCTGTTTAGGTCGTCAGTTAAAAAACATAAGTCTTTCATAAATATTGCAAGATCAGTTAATTCGGAAAATATGACATATTTAAGCAAGTAGTACATATTTTGAAGACAGTTTTTATGTAACTGATGATATACACAATTGAAGAAACATTTTCGAGTTATAAGAATAATTTGTGCTACTTTTCTGTAAAATGGATGTCTCAAGACAAATTGGCGAAAAAAGTCTCTAAGCCATTTTGTCCAACTTTTTGCTATGACGCCGACCTCTCTTGATGATGATAGCACAGCCCGACAAAATTTCCTCAAATCTCTGGTTCTGAAACCCAAATATATTTTATCAATTGGATTTGACGCGCTCGATTCCTAAGTGAGAATATCTCTATGGCTCCGGATTTCTAACCTAAAAGTGAAAAAATCTCTATTTTCGGGATGTATTACACCGAAAGATAATTTTTTTTTAGCGATTGCATTAATGGAGTTCCAAAGAACTACTCTTCTCTTCAAAACCCACATGTTTGGAACAGAGAGAGTAGTTCTTGTGGACGGTTTCATAGAAAAAATTATCTTTCGATTAAACTTTTCCTCAAATATATTGCACTCTTAGGTCTTTCTGGCTCCTACAAAAAAAAAAAAAAAAAAAACTTCAACTAAAAAACTATTTTTTCTTTTATTAAGTTATTATGTTAAAAAATCGATTTTGACAACTATAACTTAGACACAAAATTCGTGTAGTACAGTGTATACAGTGTAATTGGGGGTTGCTGGTAAGTGATTTTTCATCAATTTCTACAGCTTGTCTACTTAATTGGTTAACGAGTTATATGTGCTACTTATTCTAGTATAAAGTGTCACAAAACGTTTACCATTTTCAGTACCAAATAGCACATAGTTTTAAAAATTCACTTACCAATTCAAAATTATATACAACTTGGTTATTACTAAGTACGATAAGATCGCTCGATTCAATTTGGCTGCTTGAGTTTGAACAAAATTGGTATTTGTGAAGATTTATCAATTTACTTCAAGAATACTTCATAAATCAATAATGGCACTTGGGTTTTTCGGAAATGTGCTTTTTGGATGACAAATGTATTTTTTGTGAAAAAAAACTAAACTTTTAAATAATTTTTATTGTTTTGCAGGCTAGTGTTACCTAAGCATATTTAAAATGTCACTTAATTAAAATTAGTTTCTTGCCATTAATTTTAAACGTGATTTTAGCCAAAGAGAATTAAAATTATAAAATACAAACATAAATTGGTATTTACCCAAAATAAAACAAAAAGATCTATGGAATTTTCATAAGCTGGAAACTCACAACAATGTAGCGCTTATGGAAATAAACATATAAACAACTACTAAATTATAATATAATGAATAGAATATAATAATTATTAAAATAAACAATACAAGAGCGTCTAGCCGCTTAGAAGAATAATGTTTGTGTGGTCCGTAGACAGCTTTATTAATAAATGCTCGCCGCAATCGCTTCGGAGTTGGAATTAGTTTGTTAATAAAGACCGTTAGTGATGGTCGATTGTTTTGGAATTGAGATATAAATAAATGTTAATTTTAAAGATTTTTAATCAATTTTTTTTACCAAAAAGAGAAAAAGTTTCCTTAACAGATTTCGTTACGTAAATAAATTTTGCCTAAATATGTTGTTGTTAGATAGAAAGTGCTATTGGTTAGGTTATTTATTTTATTTAGTGCATTCATTACGAATAGTTAAGTCGCAAGAGTTTTACTATGACATTCGTCCAGTGCAACGACAACAGCAGCAAACTCAGCAACAGTTTTTGTAAGTTTTTTAAATAATTCATATTTTCGAAGTCAGTACCCAATATAAGGTGCGTTTGGCAATTATACGATACTTCATTTATATGTTGTTGGATTATAAGCTTATCTGTATTTAATTTATTTGAGAGGAAAAGGAAATATCGTTTTATGTGCAGCATTTGAAGGAACTTTCTAACGTTACTCAGGTTTCTATGCATATCACAGTTGGGTGAAAAAAGTCTTAGCCCTAGAGTTACATCGCTCCGAAAATTTATGGCGCTACGTATTCAAGGTACCTCACTGACGATTTTTCTACAAAAAATAAAAATCTCCAATGCGCTTTTTTTAGGTATACCGTTTCTAACATATGTATATTCGGGAGTATAGTATCCGAGAACAAATTTGTAACAAAATTTGTTGCGGTATATGAAAGTACAGCTCTTCTTCAAAATTCACTTTGAACTACATACGTCAATATCTTTTTTTTCTTTGAAATATCGAAAATTGAAACAGTTTCTGAGCCCATCTCAACATTTAGAAACCCTTCAAAGCCCAATGAAAATTATTGCATATTATTTTTGCTTTTGTTTTAAAGCTCAACAAATTTTGAGATGCATTATGTGCTGCAACAGCCCATACCATCTACAATAATTATGTCACCACAGCATCAACAGCGACATCAACAGCAACAATTCACAATTAGCTACCAATATCCAGATCAACAATCACAAAGCCCACATGCACAACCACAATATTCTCTAGAGCAACAAACATATCTACAACCCTTTAAGCATCAATCACAAAAATCATACGAACAATCCATAAATGAATTTCAGCAACAATTGGTTCATGAGCAAGAACAAAAAAGTAGCCAGCAAAGTTTTAATACACAAAGACAACAGCATCAACAGCCGCAGCAACAAGAAAACTTATTACAACAACATAATCATTATCGAGAACAGCATCAGCAGCAATCAATTTCCCAACAAGATGATCAAATAGATGAAACACTAAATCAACAACAACAATTTGTTCGGCCTAATCAGCAACAACAAGCTGAACTTAGTCAGCAGCAACAGAAACCCGGTCAGCACCATCGCAGTCAGCAGCAACAACAACAGCAACAAATTTTGCCAGTCAATCAAAAGCAACAGCAATTTCATCAACCGCAGCAACAGTATTATCAACAAAACCCACAACAACAACAACAACAGCAACAGCAACAACAACAACAACAACAGCAGCAGCAGCAGCAGCAACAACAACAGCCGCAGCAGCAGCAGCATCCAATTTCACAACAAAAGTATCAAAAAAATGAAACATTAAAACAGCAACAACAAATTGTTCAGCCTTATCAGCAACAACAGGCTCACAGATTTGTGCAACAACAGCAACCTATTCAGCAGCAACATCAACTTGAAAAACAGCAACAACAAATTTTGCCAATCAATCAAAAGCAACAGCAATTTCATCAGCCACAACAACAGTATTATCAACGTCCTGTCGCGGAACAGCAACAATTACAATTTACTCCAAGCACCATGTTGAAAACGACTTCGGCAGCAGTTAAGACACCAGCATCAAAACCATCTGGTGGCACATTTGGACCATTGGTCTATGTAGAGTAAGTAAGCCTCTTTATTTTAAACTTTAATATAGCGGAGTTCAGGTGTATATATACTATATACATATGTAAAGAGGTACAGTTTGTTTGTTTGTCTGTATGTAGAGGGTAATCTCTTGAATTACAAAACAGAACAGTACATGAGCAATGCTTTGTTTTTATAAAAATAAGGGGCGTGGCACTTTCCATGTAATTAAAACTTTTTAAATGCCATAGCTTGGGTCCTATGATAGCAGAAGACCTTAAAGTTGGTGCTAGTATGCTTTAGGACTTATGCTAAGCACCTCACAAAGTAAAGGGGTTTAGAAAACAGGGCGTGGCACCTTGCATACAACAAAAATAATTAAAACGCTATATATGGACACCTATGATAGCAAGAATTTTAAAATTTGATACTAGAAGTTGTATTGTCTCTACTAAGCGCCTCACGAAATTTTGAAGAGATGATGCAATGGGACGGGGCAATTTTCATACGATGAACACTCAAAATGCCATATTTTGGCTCTTATAATAGCAAGAGTCCTTAAATTTCGTATTAGAATGCATATAATTTATGCTAAGTACGCTCAAAAATATGGAGGGGATTAGATGATGGGGCATGTCACTTTTCACACAACAAAATCATTTATAACGCTATATTTGGTAACTTATGATAGCAAGGGTTTTCAAATTTGGTACTATGGTGTATATTGCCTTTTCTAAGAACCTCATTAAATGTGGACACAAATAGACACAAATAGACAACAGCGTGAAACCTTCCAAACAACAAAAGCACATTAAACGCTATATGTTGACATTTATAAAACAGTTAATGCTGTGAAACTGGAAACATTGTTTTTGCCAAGCTATGCGAAAAATGTGAACGGGATCAAAAATTAGAGCATGGACCCTAAATGGCTATTCATGGTGCTTATACCAAATTGTAAAATAGGGTGTATGGAGCCAATACTCTGCTGTAAGGACTGCGTAAAATGTAAGCGAGGTTGTAAACACAGGGAGGAAGCGGCGAAAGCCGTGGCAACAGCTTGTATAAATAAAACTTTTAATAATTTACGATTATTTTCCAGTGGCATATTGTAGACACTTGACATCCGGGGCAAAAAGATGATCTGCTGCCTCCTACCAACTTATTTTGACTTTCCCGTGCGCCAAATGATTGTGCATACTAATTGACACCGCCCTCCTCTTCCCTACCTTCTAGGTACGCCAAAGTGAAATTGTGAGTTTGTTTGTTTATATAGTTGGAGTAGATTCAGGAAATACTGCACTCAATTTTTCAACCAACAGCTATTCAGCCACACGAAAAATCTGGGCGTGGTTTGACAACAAAGGGTAGCACCTTCCAAACAACTTAAATACCTAAGACGCTATATTTTGGCACATAAGGCAGACTTTGTTTACGTTTTAGTAAGTCGATTTTTACGCAAAACTTCAACAAAATCGAACACAAACTCCTTTCGCCATGTTTACGGGTTGGAGCTAGGATGCTCAAATTTTTAGAGAATTATTTTCAATCCTCAAGCATAAAAATAATAAAAAATAGTTCACAAAACTTTCATAATAATCACCCTAATGTACATACAACACTTGAGAAGCATAGTTCTTAATCAATTTTTTAATTTTTCAGCCCGGAATATGAAGATGATACAAGTTTACCTAATTACAACAACACAAACGGCACTACAACGTGTAAAGTTTGTTGTCATTCTATGGAGGATCCCTGTACGTCCTGCTGTGATACGCGGCCGCTGCTTAATATTAAGACTCTTAAGACCACAATTGGCTGACAATTTGACTGGTCAATCAGCTTAACTTATAAAGATTAAAAAATTAGTTCTAAGATAAGATAATAAAATTAACTGATAGTGCTACGAAGTTGCTGCAACTCGTGTTCAATAATAAAGTTATAATTGTTTTATTATAAAATAATAATTTCAAAAGAGTTTCTTAACATTTTGCATGGGATGTTCTTAATAATGTGAAGTGAAAAATCTTTCAACCAAATGTCAATTTGACCGTTTGACTTAACTTTTGTTGCCTGTGTTCTTATTTGCCTAAAGCTACTTGTTTCTGTTCTATAGTAAAGAATAAATGAAATCAGAAACAGCTGAATGTTAAATTTATATCAATTTCTTGGATTCGCTAAAATCCAACTATCGTAATACTACACAGTTCGTCTTTGTATTTTCTAGAAACTGCCGCCAACACTTTGCGGCCAGAATTTCGAAATTCATTCACCTCAAACAAACATAATCATTTAATACATACAAAATAAAAGAACTTTTATATATACGTTGCCACAAAAATAGGAGCTTTTAGGAATACAACATTTAGAGCACGAAATACGGGTATAAAATTCTCTGCATTACACAAATCCATGAGCTTTTTAATCGTTGGAAAAATAAACAAAACGAAAAGTGTCCTTACGCTACACAGACTGCAGCAACTCAACCTCATTCCCACTAATCCCCATGTCCACTTAAGTCAACCGTTACTTGAAGTCACGATGTGTCTTCCCGATGGAATTGCTTTTATGTATGTATGGCTCTCTCCGTCTAAGTGTTAGTGAATGAATAAGTTTGTGTGTCATATCTGTCATCACATCCTCAAGCATTTTGCAAGTATGAAACATAGAAAAATGATAGCAAAAGAAAACAACACATCTATGTACTTCAAGTTGTATAGAGGAGAAAAAAAAGATAGAAAATGAAAATAAAACCCTTTATGAAAAATAATTCTGTACTCTCAAAGAAAAACTGCAACATGTTTTGAGTTGAGTGTGAAAATTAAAAACAAAATACAAAAAAAAGGATCTACACATACATCTGAGATAGCATGACAAAAAATAATGAATGAAACAAAAAAAAAAAGAATTAAACTTAGGCATTCACATACATAACATCCCAGTAGGCAAGAGCAGGAGCTAGTAGCGCTTCTAGAAGGCCTTCCTTGGTAAGCATAAGGCCTTGCCATCAACTTTCAAACTGACTTTCATTTTTATATGAAACGAGCCCATAAAACAGGCCTTCCTAAGCAGGCCTTCAAAGATCGCTTGCCGTAGCAGGGCTCATAGAAGTACTTGGAATAAATTAAATCAATTGTTGTGTTGATTTTTTAATGTTTATTTTTTCTTTATTTATAATTTGACGTTAAATATCGCTCTACCATCTTCACATAACATGAAACAGGAGACCAGCCTAGCACATGCACACCGTTCCATACACCTTTTTCTCGGCAGGCCTTGCTCAATTCCCCGCTGGGATACGACAGAAAAATTCCTGCACAATCTCAATAGGTGTGAAAAATTTCACAATTTTATGTGCGTTATTGTGTTCCATGTTTTTTGTCTATAAAGAGGACGACAGCGTTGATTACGCGGCTGCTGCTGTTCCCGTTCGGTAGACTTTAGAAACAATGACATTTTCCAGGCGCCTTATGAACCAACAGGGAATTGAATAGTTACTTAATGTTTTTTTTTTAACCATTTCTTGATTTATAGACTCAAAATAATTACGAGATACTAATAATCCAATGAAGGTCTATAGCAACGAAGGAATTCAATGAGTGTCCTTTCAAGTTCCAAATTAACTAGTCCAATAACAATTCCATTCGAAAATTGTAATCGATTATTGTGAAAAAAAAGTCATGGTAAGTTTTTTTAGCGAGTTACAGCACAAACATTAATTCAAAGGATCTCGATTTTGGAAGGAGATTGCAATGTATAATATGAGTCGAAATCAGTTCAAGGAGGCCAATATCTTGAAATGTTATATGTAGTTATGACACAAAGTAATGGACAAAGACTAAGAGCCAGACGAAATAAGCAAGGCCAAAAACTAATAGAAATATCGGCGAAAAAAATTGAATAAAAATTAACTCATTTATGGAGAATTTTGCTAATGCTCGTACGTCTCTTAAAGAATGAACTAATATGTATACCCTACGCAGAGTATGCCGCACCCTAATGTTTTCTTTGAGTTTATTTGAAAGAAAAAAGTATCAGTGATGGTTTTGAGAAAATGTACTGAATCGAGACTTGAAATGTACCTTTTACAGGCCGAATGTACTTGTTTGTCTTGAAAACTCAATTTCACTAAAACATTCTACATATTTCTGCAAAAAAAAGGTCCTCACTTTTGCCATCTCAAAATCCCTAGCAAAATCCCGGTACAAATGTACCGAAAATGTGCTGAAAACTCGCGAAATGTACTAAAAATGCGACAAATGTACCGAATGTACTGAAAACTTTTCGAATGAACAGACGACGGATTTTCAGGTCGGAAATTTACCGGAAATAGTACCGAAAATGCCATCACTGAAAAGTATTCGTTAACAAGCCAGCGACCATCCTCTAACGTAAAAATTAATCATTATTGAATACGTTTCTTAGGGGTTATAGAAATTGTGTTGAAAAGTGGACGAATGCTGAAAAGGCCAACATTTGCGAGATACAATGTTTCATGCTTAAGCCAATCAAATTTTCAGTATGAAAATATTTTTAAAAAAATGATAGATAAAGATCATTATGTTAATTTGAAAGTTAAGAATAATAATAAAGATCTTCTTCGAGTGGTATATCAATCTATGGAACTTCAGTCAAAAGGTAACTTATTAATTTTAAATTAAGTGCAGATACTCGTAGTGTTTTCACAAAAACTATAATTTCTAAGAATATTGGAACATCAACAAGAATTCATCCTGTATTATTCTACGGTCAAATAAGATCTCTGCAAATCTGACATTTTCATTACATTCAAATCTCTTGCATAATGCAACTTTTATTTCATTTCCTTGACTTCAAGCATAAAATACTCATCATGAAGACTTATGGAAAAAGTATAAGAAAACTACATAAAACCTCATTAAAATAATGTGATTCTTGATATTTTTTAAATATGACATGCTGAAGAAAACTAGAAAAATTAAATACTTTTGCATATCAGCCAGATGTCGCTTTGCGCAAGCTCTTGAATTCTGATTGAAGTACTACAAAATGAAACAAACTTTCATTTGTTTCAATTTATCTTTTGTTATTAAATGTTATGTTTTAACTTTTTCTATGAGTACTTGTTCTAATTTAAGTACACAACAGCTTAGAACTTTAATGTTTTATTTACATTCCTGCTAATTGTAAGCCATCGCTGAGCGAATACAAAAACAAAAACTTTTTAAAAAGTCCCTGACTAAATTGTGCCAATTTTTACATTGTAAAACGCACGACTGACTTAGTTAAACTTTTCAATTGGGCGATACACAGAGCTGCATTCGTTATTTGTTTTCAAATCTGAGCCACAACTGCTGAAAATTGTCGCAAGATGTTGGAGTAATCAAGTCATTGACAGCCGAGTGAAGACAGTTAGAGGAACTGAGGAATCAACTTTTCTAACTTTATTGTTTGCAATAGAGGTAGCGACGTAAATTTGTTCCCGCACTGCTTCAGTTTGCTTAAGTTTAATTAAATAAATCAATTGTTTCAATAAAACTTAACAATAGCAACAGTTTGTCAGATGTAAGAGTGAATGCTGATTGTTGTTGCACCTTGACAGATGCCAAACTTGAGCGCTTTTTGGTTTTTTTTTTACATTTGATTTCAACAAATATACGTTGATTACAATTGCAAAGTTTTGTTTTGTTTGGATTTCGTAATTGTTAAAATATTACAAGGTATATGTCATCAATTTAATAGTAACTCTATTGGTTGTTTCTTTTTAAAGAAAATCAGTAAGTTTTTCTTTAAGTCAACAGTTAAAAGGATAAAATTTTGTCAGGTGGTGTGTTAGTTTTGAAGGAGAACACACAAGAATCGGAATGAAGCGGAGCTATGGTGTAAAATGTTTTTATAAAAATAATTTTCAACTTTTCAAGCCTTTGAACTTCGTAGCAGTTTCACTATTTATGTTGTGCCGAAATCATATACTTTCTTAACACTACAGGAAAGCTCAATGTAGTGCTAAGTTCAGAAAGCTCGAAAAAATCTCCTGAAGAGTAGAAATAAGTAAGAAAAGAAGAAATCTAGTAAACAAGGATAGCTTGTTGCCATGCCTAAGCCGATAATGCGTCTATGGACCTTGACTGGGAATGATAGGACTTTTCGGATCTACACCGCAAAGCGATTTTGAAGCAGTACTGCATAGATCACTTCTATACATCTTAATTTAATTTAGAATGACGCTTAACCATCAAATCTTCAGCGTTTGCGGTAATCGTCGATATTTATATGTTTGTAAACATCTATCAGTACCTTCCGACTGTGCGTCTTTTTTCGTTTAAATATGGCTTTGTTTATTTGTAATGTTAAGGCCTATTACGTTAATTGTTGCATCTTCAGCAGATTAAGTATACCTTTTCAATTCGATAGAGTTTTTGACATTTTAATATAACATCATGTTATGTTTCATTTTGTTATTTATTTCCTTCATTGTAGAAATGATTGTAAAGACGTTTTCTAGGACGGGGTATACTTCGGTCGGCTTCCAGGGTCTTCTCTGAAATATCCTTACAAAAAAATTTGTTTCACTTAGTTTATTGCTTATTCGTTTTATCCTTAGCATTACTTCAACAATATATTCCTTATACGCTAATGCTTGGATATTAACTATTTTCTATCCTTAAAAGGTATTTTGGTGAAAAGAGTAATAAATATTTTTGCGGCTCTAAGCGTTGCGTAGTGCGGTTTGATTACACGTATGTTACCAGGTCTGAGCCCACGTGGTGTCAATATTGGTGTGAAGTCCTGTTATAGGTCTCTCAGCCACCAATATTGCGAAGTGGTTTACGTGAGCTCATAAAAAGAATGTCCACACAGTAATGACTGAGCCTTCCTTACCAAGCAGTGAAGCTGTACCTACGTTATGTTTCGCATAAGCCAGTTGCAGATCATAAGCACGTTGGATTTATTTTATTCCGGATAGTATCAGTTTAAGCATATATTTTAAAGAGATAGTTAATAATATTAAAATCTAATACTTAAAATTGCTTATATAATCTATGTGGGCGTTTTTTGATCTACTCATTATCGTCGTCATATGATATTCCATGATCTCTCTGATATGAAAGCTTATTTTGGCACGCGATTTTCAAAATTTTTCACATGTATAAAATTACAACAATTTCATCATCGATTAATAAATAAAATATAATAATACATGCAACAGCAACAACGACAACAACAACAACAACAACAACAAAAGCAAAATTACACTTACACCAAAAAACTAATACAACACAAAATGCAGCGGCAACAAATCATTTACAAACACTTAACAAGTAATGTAAGCAAATCTCTGGCAAAACAATTGAGCGACTTATTGACAAACAACCAGACTACTATACCCTTTGGCACCTCACTCTTACTACTCACTGCTCAACAAATGTCTAATATAATATAAAATTTATAAATGTACACAAGCAAAAAACACACATTTGCCCCAGCAAACCACAAATAACTTTGCCCACATATAATAAGGTTCATTTAACAAACAAATACTAAATGCAACAACAATAGCAACAACTGCAACAACAAAAAACAGGCAGCAACAACTGCAGCGTCATCTAAACAATAACATGACATTAAATGTTCATACACCCTGAAGGGCTGTACTCAATCCACCGATTTCACTGGCTATAGAAAATTTAAATAATAAATTTAATTTAAATTGCATATCAAATGCACTCAAATTGACCAAAATAATCCGATACAAGCGACAACATGCACAATACAAATGTAATTCAAACATTGTATGTGTATGTATAAGTTTATGTGTGTTTTCGTATTTGTAATTGATGATACCCTGTAGTTAATCGAACCAGCGAAAGAGTTGTTCTAAGCTAGTTCGAAAAAGAGCTATTTCCATTTCTATCTCATACCGTTTAACATTTGTTTGAGCTACCGCTTTTTCAGTCAATATACATTACTTTTAGATTAGTTTTAAGTAATACCTACGTGTACAATTGTCAAATGCTGATGACGCAATTTTTTGTAGCCTTTACATCTAATAGTCTAACACTAAGACTTAGATCTTCGCTGGCTAAAAACACTGAAAATCTTAAGGAATTTTTAAAGAAAGGATGTTCAATCGTTGATATGAAAACTTTTGACCCATATTGGATAGCGTTTTCTAGTTATGTACAAGATAACGATTAAAACAGATGAGCACTAGACCATTTCAAGTTATTTTATTCATTAATTCAAACGTAGCCAAAATTTCTTCGATGATATTGCCTTTCATGCCAGGGAACGGCTCTAATACTATTACGAAAACATGATCTCGGCGCTAATACTGTGCGACCACACTTCAACCCTGCGGTATACCTCTATTTACTTATGATACAACTTTCTAATCTTAGCTCGATGAGGGCATACTGCATAGTTTTGGTACGTACGCTTTTAAAATCTCTTTTCATATCAAAGAAGGCTACAAGTGTGAATTGACTTAAGTACTATGAGCTCTCATCGGTTGATCTTCCTTTGCGGTAACATAACTATTCAAACCAAAACGTCTTTGGTTGCAAATATTTGTTGCATACTTTTGAAAAGTTAAAGTCAAAGTACAGTGCTGGTCAAAAAAATATTTACATATATTGTGACAGACGACGTTGCCTTATAAAATGCTACAAAAGTGAAGTAAATGAATCAGTAATCAGCAATAATTGCGTGCTTTGCAGTATGGTGTTTAATATAATTACAAGATATAGCTTGAATTACTTAGATATTGTCATTTGATTTTATATAGTAGTGCAATTATATGTTTTTAGTTTTTAAAGTATGAATGGTAATAGGAAACAAACCGTTTGCGCCGATCACAGGTTTGATCTAGGAAGCTGAAGTTTTGGGAGAGTTATGGAAAATTTTTGTGTTTGTTAAATTAAATATACTTACCAATAAGAAAATAAAAAAAAATATTAATATAATTTTTAAGGGTCTACTGACTCTCCCAACACTTAAAAAAAAGTATGATTTTTGTTTACATATACCCCTGTTTATACTGACCCACATTAACCTTTTTTAAAAAAAAAAAAAAAAATAATTAAAACTTACCAAGAGTTTATCTGTAAATTAAAAGCTAAAATTACATAGCTTGCAGTCAGGACACAAAATTTATAAAATTATTTGGAATTGTATGAGTAAGAGCATTTGCATTCTGACACTCCAAGTAAAATGTAAGAAACGTTTGATCCAAGAAAATCAGAAAATCCTTCTTTTTTGAAGCGTGAAAGTGTTTGGTGGGGGTATGTAGTATATGTAATATGGCCAAACAAACGGTGAGGTATAACTCCATTCAAAATCCAGCTTCGACTTCTGCGCTTCATTTGGTGCATTAATTTTTATTTCTTAAATGAGGCCTAAACAGATGAAAAGAGATTTCTACATTCAAAATCAATTTTCGCCACTTTTTCATTGATTTGCACCAGAAATTGTTTACCTTCAATATAGCTAAATCACTCCTGGATATACTTTTTGCCTTTTCTTTAAAAGTTCATTTTAACTTTTGAACTGAGACCATTTGTTAATTATTCAACTTGACTTCAAAGTCAAAACTGCAGTTAATACACTTACACTCTGACATTTTATTTTGAAAGCTGAAGTGAGGACATAAGGCATACTGAGATTTTTGGAACCGGAAGAGGTAGCCACATTTTGATAGCACCAAGCGAAAGTGTACGATTTCTTTATTATGTTAGCATACTTCACTCATTTTCGTCAAAAATCATGTTAGAGCACTTAGAGCTTACAGAGCTGACAATATGCAGCTGTATATAATTTACAAATTGAAATTATTTTTTTTTGCAGGCCAGCTCACACAGCCTTTTGGTTTTATGAATATTATTGTTAAATTTACGACCTCCTGCCCAACGGAAATAGTGGCATTGTTTTGTCTTGGGGTTATACCAATACCTAGAAAGGTTTGCTTCACCAAAGCCATATTGTTTAGGTGAAGAGCAATCTGCAAACAAAAATGCAATCAATAACTGAAATAGACCTCAGATAATAATTGGAAATCTGAGCAAACCTGGTTTAGCCCGTGGCTTTGCGCTGCTTACTACTATCGTACTAAGAATAGACCATATAAAAAGAAAATAGTTCATCATTATTAATTTCACTGACATTTCGAAACAGCTTACAAGACTCCAAGCAATTTTAACTTAATTCTACCACGCTGAAAAGTCACTATGATGATGTAGCTAGCAAGTCTAAGTATTTATAGGTGATAACTCAAGTATTTTGCAGGCAACTCGATTACGCATAAATGCAGATACCCTACCTATTTTTGAAAATATTCTAACGAATACGAGTACTAGATGGTAGAAAAATCTCTTACTGCACGACAAAGACAATCAGAAAAAATATCATTAGAATTGATTTATTGAATGATTTAATTTATGGGCTATGTGTCTCGACAGCTTGACGTGATGGAATAATTCCGGAAATTGTAAACGGCCAAGGTTGTTATAAAATTCGCAGCACCAAAGGTTAGTGGGATCGTATAAGTAGGCGTGACATCATCCAGTAAAGTAATTCTTTTTAATATGAACTCTAATCTTAATCCTAAAATCACAACAAGAAATCGAAATGAAGGTAATGACCGATTTTCTGGTACATTAATATATAAACCAAAGTTATTTCGAAAAAAACGACTCTATTTCATTTTGTATCTCGCTAATCATACAGGATATTGCAGTAGATCACAAACATCATATACGTATGATATATCCAAAAGGTGTGGTTTGGATGCATCGCACCTTTCAATAATCGATAAAATTTGATTCAATTTGCTTGAAAATTGCTTGATTGCTTTTAATAAAAATGTTTGGATGATACCAATGTAATCAGTTAGCGATAAAACTCATGGAGGTAGGTCGCATTGCCCACAAAATTTTAAAATGATATAATGAGCGCTATTGAAGTAATCGCTATCAAGTTTTCTATGCAAGATTTACGTGTCATGACTCATGAGGTATCTCCAAATAATGTAATTCTATGAAATTTAGTGAACGTGACACCACCATCTATTGGGTTAATCGCAAATCCACATTAAATGTGAGATACCACGAACTAAATTGTATAAGTACATAGTTATTAATAATTAATAAGCCAGTGTTCTGGCCAACTTGATGGAAATAATTTTTTATAAATAAAAACTGAACAACGCGAGAAACATCCATGACGAGATGTTATCACATGCTATAATTTAAGCGGTAAAACTGCTTAGGATTTCCGTAACAACATTCATTAGCTTCGATTCATGGGCTAGTTTTGGTTCCAGATATAATCCAATATACTCGTAAAATTTTCTAAATGCTATGGCTCTTAAACTATAAATTTTATAGGAAATCTAAAAACAATACATGTGATGGAACGGCTCCAGGGGTGAAAAGACCATATAATTTTCTACATGGATAGCTCCAAACTATAGCAAAGTGGGTTATGGTACCAATCCATTTTTCATTTTGATGGTGCTCATGGCACCAAACTGTCTTGATGTGCTTAATTAAGTGCTCTTCTTCTATGTTGGTTTCCATACCCACTTAACCAAATGTATCCACTTTTCCTTTAGACTGTGGCTGTATCAGTTTGCACCATGTTTCATAACAATTCTTTCAGCAATCTTGATTACAAAAAATGTGCGTTTATGTCTCGCAAAAAATCACTTAACAAAATGTGGGCGTTTAATCTTAAATACAACAAAATAGCAAACATTTTGAAAAAAGATTTCGGTTCAATTGGGCTTCCAGATTTTTTACCTAGACTAACTGTCCGACTGATTTCGATATTGCTGGAAATACCTCCAATCGGAACAGTTTATGCTTTAAGTGCGAAAAATCTTTAAAAATCTGTTCCGGCGATAGTCATGGTATTTCTTATACTCTGTAAAAGTACATTCCCTTCAAATTAGTTAACATTTAAAAACCTGTTGGTGGAAGATGGGGGCTATCCTTTCGTTTCATTCACTGGCTCTACATAGCGGTCAATCGACTGATTCGGCATTGGTAGCCGTTTTTGCTGCGAGAAAAACGATAGTTGAATTCACTTCCGAGGTCTCTACACAAATCTGTAATAGTTTTTGGTAAAAACAAATTTAAATTTCTATTTTGAAAACAAAAATTCTTCTGACCTCAAATGTCTTTTGGCCCGCATCAAATTCATTTCTTTTTCGTATTGGTGGAAATATACCCTTAAATTTTTAGTGAAATTTTTTTGAGAAAATCAACCTAGTTTCTTTCCACAAGAGTGGTCGTAACTGTCTCAATTTCAAACATTTTAAAGAGTCTGATACCTAATGAGAAGAAGTTCCATTGGAATTAAATAATAAAAATGAATTATTCTGATTCGAATGGATATTCTGCTTTTTTAAAAAAGAATGCGGCAGTTTTCGGTTTTTTACACCTCAACTTCGTAAAAATGTTTTTCATTAAAATCGGAGGGATATGTGTCATCTTGCTTCCTCTAAAAAACAACATATTTTATCGGGATCTAATTCTTCAATTTTAAGTCAATGGATTCGGTCTAAAATACAATTGCAATCAAAAGATGTCTGACCAGAACCATCTGACCGACGGAGGATTAAGACTGATATGTTCCTCTGGAAGTTGGTTACTTGTGACCCCTTCAGCTTATTTGCTTATTTTCTTAGAACCACAAATAAAATCCATGTATTTTGAGTAACTTTACTTGATTTTAAATTTACCTTGACACAATTTCTTAATGACACACAAAATAAACAAAGTGACTTAAATTTATGGTTGAAAATTACATGCACCCTCATATCCACCGAACTGCTATTGGGTAAGGCTCTGTATTTTTAAGTGAAAGTCTTTGACCTTATTAAATAAAATGCGTTTTTTCTTCACTTCTACGAAGTAAATATTTAAAGAACAAATACAATTTCCAAAAGAACATAGTCACCAAATACTTCACTATAATTGAAAAATACTACATACGAAACAAATAACAATGCGGCATTATTTAATAACCTGCGGTTAAGCGCCAGACCTTTGGGAACATAACGCTTGATTAAAAAATCCAAAAAACTTATTTGTGTAATTTTTGTTTTTGGTTTTTTTTTGTTTTTTTGTTTTAATTTTTGCTGCTTTTACAGCCACTGTTGCATGCCTGACGTAAAAAATGTCTTTGATCCCGCGTTAACAAAGCCATTTGTAAACAATTTACTTTGCAAGTTCACAAAAAAAAAAAAACAAAAACAAAAAAGCTGAAAAGTGAACAATTTTACTGCCACTGTTGAAAAATTGAAAAATAATTCAAAAAATGCTAAAAACATTGTTGGCAGGCATTACAAAAACAAACAAGAAATTAATATTTCGCTACAGTCGGCCGAGACGCTTTGTTTAAGTGAAATTGTGTAGTTGCTTCCCGACGTTGTCTGAACGAATTTATTTAAAAATAAAATGTGTCCTTTTACAACTTCTTGAAGCAAATCATAAGAATTAACGTCACTAAAGAGGAGATATTTTAACCTCCAGGATCTTCGATACTCGACGGTCAAAGTCATGATATTTCAGTTTTAAATTTTTAAAAATTAAGATCAAAATATGTATGTAGATATTGTGATGCCATTTTGTATAATTTTTGAGTCTTTTTTGGCAAACATAAAATAGTTAAACCAAATATAATATATCATTTACTCTTTACAAAATAAAATGTAGAAAAGATTTCAATAGAAGTTATTTCAGAGAAAACCAAAAGATATCGATAAAATTTAGCGTGGATTTTAACCCCTGACCCCATTCATAATTTTATAAAAAAGATTACCGTTTGACGTAATATAACCATAAATATCTCGAATTCCACTTTTATGTTTGAATATCTTGAAAGTAGGAATCATCAGAAAAATTCTGATCTCAGATAATTTTACCACTTTCTATTAAAAAAGGCTGGATATGGAAATCATGAAAATATGATACATCATTTTGAAGAAAATAATTAAACTTTCTTTTCATGCTAAAAACATTATAGGCTTATGAGAGATTTCATCAGAAAAAAAAGATTCTTTGAAAAAAAATACCGAAAAATTTCAGAAAAGTCGTCATTCGATAACCAGTGAATAAATTTCAAAGATTTAGTAATTAATGTGGTAGCTCCTTTAATGGTCTTTCTTATAAAACCAAATATTTTGGATATAAATTCTGGAACTTTCAACTTATATTGATTCTTAAAAAAGCTACATACCTAAGCCATGTAGAGCCAAGCAACACTTTCAATTTAGATCTTAAGTATCCGGAAACTATAGAAAATGTTTACAAAAAAAATTTTGTTCAGAAAAGAATATTACCTAGTGAACATTACTTAGCGAATATTTAAAAAAAATATTGTATTCAATTTGGTCGGAGTGTTAAAAAATTACTTTTAAGTTCTGAAGAAATGTTATCTAATTTTTACAGTGAAAAAGCACAAGTAAGTGCGCGCCTTAGGATGCTAAAGAAGACGTATTCTCCTTTTTGTGTCCTTTAGCTCCGCACGGAGCATAGAGACTTCACAAAACTCTTTCAACGTACACAATTTGTAGCGTGTGCCTTCAGTTCTCCCCAACATTTTCCTGAATCACGTATTTCCTGTTCTAAGAAACCTTTACTACGATGATTTAGGACGGCCTCATTTTTTACTACCCTGAGGATACCGCCCTAATGTTTGCGGACAAACCTCAGTTAGTGGATTTCGCAACGTGTGTCCAATTTTTTTCCATTTTTACCGTGTTATTTGAATGAAAATCAGGTCTTGACGGCATCGGGTGAGCAAATCGAGAAGAAAACGTTTTATTGCACAAAAAATTATATCGGACAAACTTCACATAGCAAATTGATTGGCAAAATCAAACTGCTACCCAAAAAAATGTAGGATATAATAAGTCAAACAAAAAAATCATAAAATTGTTGATAAATTTATTTGCAGCGGGAGATTTATTTCTGATATTTTATGAAATGTGCGGATACGCAAAAAAGTTTTTGAATTTTTGCTGTGGTTGTAGTTGTTCTTTTATTCATTCAATGTACAAGTTGATCCTTTATTTTTTTTTTGCGGACGGACTTTGAAAAAAGTTCGTATTTAGTTTGGCGCGTTGACTGGGTAAATCCCAAAAGGTAAATGAAATTTCACTTTTTTTCTGACTTTGCAATGTAAAGGAAATTTTTTCGGAAAGTTTTTTTTTATATTAATTTTTTACAACACAATATAATCGGCCATAAATATTTTAATGAAACAACAAAGCGATTCATTTTCAACCTGCTTCGTCCATTGAAGTGGGGTTTAATTTATTTAATTGACCCATAAATGTACATATATATAGTATATATATATATATATGTATATATATATTATTATTGAACTTATTTAAAGCAATAAAAATGAAATCAGTAAGCTGAATTTTATGAGTTAATTGGCAAGAATACAATTTTATAGGGATTTATTAAGGCAAGTTGTACGTCTTTAAGTAAATTGAACCAAATTTTAATTTCTTATTAACTTTGAGCTGGTGAACCAGTAAAATGAATGTCATTAAGATTTTCACCTTACAGTTGTGATTTTATGATTTGCATTTAAAAATTATTATTAATTAAATTTCTCGTGATGACCGCCTGGCTGCTATGTGCCTGAAACTATGTTGCCCATAAAAATTAGTGCTTTAAAAATTATGGCCCGTAGTTATAGTCACAAAATTAAGATCACTCCAAGTTAGAACTTAGTTTTTATCTTAAATCGAATATACAGAGTGACCCCATAAAAAAAAAGAAAAACTTCCATTAAATTATGAGGAAATTTTTAAAAATATATTACCCTGTATTATTGACACAATACATTGTAGACGCAATGCAGCGTGGCATAGGGGTTAGGACTATGAACTCATATCTCACAGTGCGTTAGTTCGATACTCGTAAATCCAAACGCTTTTTTTCTAAAAGCACGTTTTAAATTTAAGAGCAGGCTTTAAATTAACATTTGTTTTCGTTCCCAACGGGAAACGGAAGCGCGCACAATGCTCTTTAGATGTACTTTAAGGGAAGCAGTGAGCTGCTTCCAATGCACTTCTCACTGCTTCTCTTTTTTAACATTGGGTGTCATTGCGGGAATGCACATCTTTGGAAGCTCATGAAATACGTTTCCTTGGATATTGAACTTAAATTGAAAAAGAAGCTCAACTGATTTTATATTTGTCTCCCATCAGACTAGAACTTAAGCCTCATGCGTTATGCCAATGTTCTGAGATGCGTACATCTTAACAATATTTTTCTGTCATAATGAAATTTTGACTTTTTGATTTCTATTGTTGCCTTAATATAAAAATAGTTGGCTGATGTTGTTAAACTGTGCATGTAACAGCATGAAGTGCCTAGGTTTAAACCTCAGTGGATGCACAATGTAAGTTTTTTTAAATTAAATAGAATTTTGAGCTAAATGCTTCCGAAGAAGCACATCTGACGAACTTCCCTTGGAAGCTGCTTTTAAATTTCCCGTTGGATTGATATTCATATCAAAAAAACATTTTGGACCTACGAGAATCGAACCCGTGAACTGTGAAATATGAGTTAGCTGTCCTAACCCCTATGCCACGTTGCCTTAATGATTTCGAAATACTCTTGAGATTGTGGAGTACAGCCAATGCTGTATGTGGTGTAAAATCATTTATGTTGACCTGATAAAATACCTCACTAGCTCTTGATTACCCAAAGGCAGCATATTTTTGCAGGTTAAGTTGCTGTGTTGATCGCATCAATGTTGAAGACTTACAAATGTTTTATAAGATTTCTCAAACTATTTGGAGTTGCAGGTGAGGTACAGTATTTAGTATAAGCACCAAATATTTCAGAGTTCAACTTCATTACTTAAAGTAACTCCCAAAACAGATAAGCTAAAATCTTTACTTCATCATCACTTGAGTTGAAAGCAAAAGTGGTCAATTTGCGCATTTAAATATTTACTGGCATAAATTCACACTTCTAGAATATGGAGAAAAGTAAATATATAAAAAACTGCAGCTGTGTGCGCTCACACTTTACTGAAACAATAAATTTAATAAATTACAATTCGATAATAAATAATTAAATTACTATATTCAATTAAATTGTAATAAATTATGCAAAACAATTGAGCAACACATTTGGTTTGGGCTACTCCATTCGGTTGTCATAACGATTTCCGATTTAAAATGAAATTTTAATCCGGTTACATTGAGTGTTTAATCCTCTTGTCAGTATAAACCATAATATTGCTAATACTTTTTTTTTTTTGAATTCATAGTAATTGTTTAACACTTTAATGCCTACTTATGAGAATCACCTGTCGAGTATATTGATTATCTAGTTAATTTTGTTGTTGTTGTAAGTAGTATTTATATCGCATCAAATATTTTGCGCATCAATCATTTATTGTTATCAATAATTATGCAAAATCATTTAATAGCTTTAAATTTTAATTGAATTTGCAGTTGAATCCTTTTTAACCTTACCACAGACACTTTTGTATAATTTTCGACACCATCTACTTTTTTCCCTACACTTTTACATTACATACACATTCTGTGGTAAATTTCCTTTTTGGTCATTTCTTCACGTACGTAACACAGTGCAACACTAAATTGTTTGCCGGAATTTGACGTTCAAATGTGGATGCCAAATGATAGCAAAGTTAGCAAATGATACGACTTAAACTGAGTTTCTTGCGATTTTTGAAGTAATACTTCTCTAGTGTCCCCGGTAGGTGATATCGATGTAACCCTAAAAAAGCCAACATTCTCTGTATTTTTTTCGAAATTTGTTAATATTTTTTATATAAAGATAAGTAGTACCCTTGTAATAGATTCATTAAGAGCATGATGACACCTATTAAGTTGCATATAAAATATATCAATAAATTCCAAGTTCATAGAATGAATATTGATCACAACAGTTTCCACTAAAATGACACAATCTATAGCGCCTGAAATTAAGTCAAAGACTGAATTTTTTGCCTTGTTTCCAGAGATTCGATGCTAAGTTGTAAATAGCGTGCATTAAAAAAAGATAAGGGTGTATCAAAATTCAGGCAACGCAACCCGTAGCTAGTAAATAACTGCTGAACTTCTTCAACTCTTGAGAAAGTATAGAAAGGACTCGAAATACGAGCAAAATATTCTAATTTGAGCTTTTCAACAGGATTTAAAATGTTTTAAACGTAAGAGGATCAGTTAATTCAGAACTATTTCTACGAACAAAAATAGTTTCTAAATTTTTTTTGATTTTGAGAGAGTTTTTTGACAATTTTCGATAATTTGAAACTTATAAGGACTTGTCGATACTTGCTGATACTCTTCGATACTATTCGACATATGAGTATTCTTATAGACAATTTCGATACATTTCATTTCTTCCGATCTCTTCAATACTATTTGATACATTTCGACTTCTATAAGCTTTATCCATATTACAAATTTTGCTTTTATGAAAGTTCTCAGTAGTTTCTATTCTATAAAAAGATATTATTCAATATCTTTCGACATTTCTTAATATTATTTTGATACCTTTCAGCTCGACTTAACTGCTGAACATTTTTTAGAATTTGTAGCACTATGTAATCCACTAAGGGAGTGTGTACACATAATTTGCCAATGCGGCAACACTGCTACCATCTTACATAAGTTCATCTTTACTTTGGTTACCAAAATGAATGCAATTTCGTTGCAATTTGCGGTTAAACTTAGTCACGCTTGCTGAATATTCAATGGCTTAAGCATATGTATATAGGAAACTATTGCAAATGAACTTAATTTTTGTGTGTAATCGAGATAAGAGAATATTATGCGAGATTCATGGAGTCTTAACCAACTGAAAATTATTTTTTTTTAGTATAATAAATAGTCAACGACAGTACAAAAACGTTCTTATGGATAATATTATAAATCTTAATTTTTCGTACCAATGACACAGCTGTGAAAATTAGTGGGTCAGGTATGTTTTGCGTAAAAACTTTCTCTAAAAATGGGCTAACAACAAAGCCTTGCCATGTAATTATTACAAAGTATTATTTTTACATAATGGCGATCTAATAAAAAAAAATCTCGTGAAAAATTACTTAACATGAACTATCTTGAGAAGTAGTCGCTTTTAGCGAATTACTTAAAATTCTTCAATGTTATGCAAATATGAAAGCTTTCACTATAACTTTAGTCAGGATAACTTCCGCATCTTATCGACTATTTTGAGACTTCTGCAATTTTCAATATGTTTCCAGCAATTGTAAAACTTAGGTATTTTCTATATACTAACTATTTAGACAGGCGATCCTCACTTGCTATTACTGAAAGCAAGAATTTATTTGATCGTCATAATGGAACTGAGAATGATGCTGAATGAACAACAACAAGATTCTCTTCTGGATTCTTTTCCTGACACATCTTTCGAAAAATTTTTAAAAATAAAATTTGCAAAGTTTTCTTGTATCTACTGTACCTTTAGAATATTGAAAAGCAAACAAAGTCAAAAGGTGTCATAAAGATTACAAATTTCACCATTCTGAATTTGATGACGAGCCCTGAACGGATGTCCGGATTATCCGCCGCTAAGGTCACCACTACCTATAACCTAATGACCAAGTCTATTTTACGCTTGGCTACCAACAAATTATCCGTAGTTTTTAACCATTTCTTCATTCTAAGATCAGTGCCAAGAGGTAAGATAATTGTCTATTAATATAATTATTATTATTATTATAATTATCAAAATTTCATATAAAAAAGTGAAACAAAAGTCTATTGATCTCTCACGTATTCAATAAAATGGAATTAGTGCTGAATTAAAAAAGTTAAGCGCACACTAATTAAGTAATTTATCAGACGATTAACTTGAATTATGACTAAGTTTGTTATTGTGTTCTTCTCAGGACTGCATCCATATGTAAATGTCACTGAGCTTGCGAACAAACTGCTCTTGGGTCACAACTGTAATTTCAAACAATTGATATTTATTTGAATTATTGAAATATATTGTTTTGTTTTTATACCATATATCATAATTTTAGGGTTTCTCGTATAAAAGAATATACGGTTTTTTTTTCGAACGCCAATTCTGATAGATGAATCATAAAGTGTCCATCACACTGTTGTATTCGGAATGTGTGTCAAGCTATGCCGAACAATGTTTCCTAATAAAGCAATTTAACAAAAACCACGAAATAATAATAAGCAAGAAAAAATACCAAAAATGAAACAAAATATAAAAATTAAATTAAAAAATTCAATAAAAATTGTAAGCAATCAAATGTTCATCAAATAAAAAATTTACATATTTAGAGAAAACAAAATTGAAATCTTAACTGGTTCGGTGACAACAAACCATAATGCATTTCTCCCAGTCCGGTTCACTGAGTGACGCGGATATTGAAGTTAAATATTTTTGGGTTTCAAAGCTTTGTGATAACAAATTCAGATGTAGTGGGCCATAAACCTGATCTGCACGTTGCCCTCAACTTTGTTGTAACTTTAGTGATTTTTTCTTTTCTTTTTTCAGAATTGGCGTCAGAATTTGATACGCAGTGAATATGGGGAATCATTAAAAATATAAAGCACAGTTGAGTTTGGTGTTAGAAGCTAAACAGTTCTGAAAGAATAAACACAGCACGCCACACAGTACGCAAAGAAGAAGATTATTTTTTTAATAAACGAGAAGTTGAAATTTTAAGAAAGTTTGAAATAAATTTAGCAATCGAAAATATTAGGAAGAAAATAACAGAATGGTAAGCACTTAAATGAAAATTGAATTCCGATTTGTTTTCGAGATCAAAGGAATTAAAAATTGAATATAACTAACTATAACTTTTAATTTTGTTCACAGCATACCCATTGCGCTTTTGTCGTTATATCACTTTTGATTGCAAGCACATCCTCAAATCCGCTCTATGATGTACAAAGCAAAGAATTCAACCAAAAATCACCATCAATTGATCCACTCTTGTCGGAGGCAACTTATGATTTACCAATGATACACAACAATAATTATGATATGATTATGCCTGATTATTATGATAATAATGCAGCAGAATCGGTGCAATATCAGAATTTCGAAAAATTCTTTGATTCACAATTGGCTGCCAGTGCCGAACTAAAAATGGAGGAGAGCCAATTTTTAAGGAACACACCTGTACGTGAGCCGCAACCATTATCGACTGATGAACGTCGCATAAGACAACGCTTGGAAGCAGTTGATTTGGTACGTGAACGTAAGGCAATGATGAAACTCAAAAAGGGTTCGACAAAACCACGTCCCGGTGCACATCAATGGGAACAATTTGATTATGATTTATATAGTGTTAATCCTAGCGCTTATGGAAACAAATCAAGTTGAAATCAAGAAATAGTGATGGATTAATTAATTTAGTATAGCAATTGTGATAAAAACTATTTATTAGTGATAAAAAGAATAAAACCAATATAAATTTAATTTAATTATACAAATTTGTCATGAGTATGCTGCGTCAACGTGGTGGACTAGAAAATGCGACACTTTCAGTTTCTTTCTATCCATAAATAGAAGTAGCTACGCAGCTATACCAAGCTGTCTGAATAAGCTTTTGTTGTGTCAAAGTTAGTTAGTTAAAACTAACTCTCAGAACAAACAAACTTTTTTGACAGCCTTTATATTATGATCACATACTCGAATAGCATCGTTTAAAGATTTACTTTTCCCGTTGGGGGCTTACACTACATGACTTACTTCTTTCAGCTAGGGTGGGCACGTCACATCAAATGGAGTCAAATTTAATGCTAACTAATTCATTTTATTTTTCTACTTCAATGGAAAGATTGTGACTAGAGCACACTACAGACGTAAAATTCAATTTTTAACTTTCTATTAAAATGATAAGACCTAAAGAATTACAAAAAAATTTAGAAAATCAGACAAATGTTTTCTAAAAAAAATGTGCCTGCAGTCGGCAAACTTTCAGTTCAACCCTTACACGTACTTTTTTTGAACACAATTAAATATGAGAAGGTGACTCACAAAATTCACTGATGTTGGACCTTGCCATAGAATGTTAATGCTAATAAATTTTGATTTTGTTTTTATACGACACTGTCTCACTAGATTTCACTGATTATAATCTTAATTCAATAATATTAATTTTTTAGAACATACCAAAATATCGAAAGAGACAGATAGGAAAAATCATTGGTGCCAAAAAAAAAAATTAATTAAAACAACTGTTTTAACAGTTTCATATCAGGCTTCATAACTGAAGTCTGTGGAGCTGAAATGATAACTCAAACATGGGAGAGTATTTCAGATGTTAGATGAGGAAAACAGACAACAGAGGAGCACATATCTTGTCATTGTCATGGTTTAGCAAAAGTTAGACTTTGCCACGGTACGATATGCTGGCCATCCGCCTTAAATTTTAAAGGACAGTTCCATATTATTTTAGCTACTTTAGTTCCTGTACACTTAAAACTGTGTAAAAGATTGTATTTCAATTATAGCTCTTGAGATGACTAATGGATGAAATCGGCTGACTTACACGACTTCTGCTTTTTCAAACAAAATATTTAAAATGCTCTACGAGAGAGTTACTTCTGGTAATGTTACCAAATTTCATTTATTGTTCCATTTTATTTGTTGAATCATGCTATTCCGACAATTGCAAGAGCATGGATATAATAAAATTTGCTTGTGGACTGCTGATGAATTGCGAGCCAGCCTGGAAGTGGAGGAGCATTTTATATGTTGCGTCGAAATAGTTCCCATACAATTCAACTTGTATGTTAATTCAAAGAAAGGATATGATTTTTTTGTGTGCATTTGATGTTATGGGAATGTTTGAGCGGAAGATATACTTAAACAATAAAAATTAAAAGCCAACGCACACTTTGGCTGTTAATGCGTTGTACTCGTACATGTTTACATTAAAGTTTTTACAATTCTTACAATAGATATTCTTATAGATACGAAAATTTCTGATTTTTGTTCAAATCAACATCATTATATCGAAAAATTTTGGTTAAAATGAAAACATTCTCGATGACGCAAAATATTCACGAAATTCCAGATTGAAATCAGAAATTCCATTAAGTTAATTGATTATATTCGTGATATTAGAATCATTATTTGGCAATAATAAAATAAAGCTAAAACAAAACAAAAAAATATTTATAAAAAGTTGTTTACAAACTTAAACAGCGAAAGAGAAACAAAAGGAATAATTTCAAAGCATAAAAAACAAAAATTGGAGGAAGATAATACCACAAAAAGAAGCAAAGAATCAAAGCAAAGTTATTAGAACAAAACAAAAACATAATTTAAAATTCGTCATGTTGACATTCTGTACCAATTAATAACTTTTTTTTTTTCTTTCTTAAAAAAAATAAAAAACCCGAAATTATGTTTACGCTTGAAGTCTGCCTCACTCACAGGCATTTTGTGACAATACATTAAATGAGTTAAGCATAACCGGATCTTCTAAGTAAGTTGTGAATAGTATAAACCAGATATAGTAAGTAGCACTCAGAAATGTTGTTCTATTTTAAGTCAAGTCAGACTGAAAACTTTTTTATTCTAAAATAAAAGTTACAAATGTCTTGTTGACTTGCAATGTTTGCTTCCGGTTTTCTACAAAAAAAAAGAAGACCAGAAAACCACAATATTTAATATTTTATTGTAAGTATATTTGTTTAATTCGAAAAATTTCTCTCGAAAAATCTACATTTCATTTACTTTAATTCTTTAGCAGGCCATTACTTGACAACGAAGTCCTATTCAAAATAAAAAAACACCTTCTAGAAACACAATTACGCCGAGAGTGAACGCACGTCAAAATGTCACAATTTTTTCGTTGTCCACACCTCTGTCCATCAACTTCTTATGAACCCAAAATTTTGATTTTCACACAAATCAATTAGTTATTAAGTTAATCGTATTGTAGTTGGTTTACAACTTAAAGTTTTTGATATTGATAGCTATGATTTCTAATTAAAATTTCCGTAGCATTTGGGATACTATCTATATAGCAGACACTAGGTAATACTTTTGCTATAGGTCAACTGCTTGCACCAAGCCATTTCAAGATCCCATGAGAGTAATCAACTACGGAAGTCAATAAACAATTCCAGTAACTTTTTTGTGAATCATTAAATTCATTGACAGTACAAAGGCCCCACACAATTGTTTTATGTAGAAGAATTTGTTTACAAAAAATGTATACAACAGCGAGCCCAAAACTGCCCCATAAAACCATATATGTACTCAATTTGTTTCAAAAAAGTAACCAATTCTTATATAATAACAATTAAAACATTTAAAAACTTAAACACCAAATACGGATTGCCTATTATAACAGAAAGGTAGTTTTAAATCATTTTATATATCCTGTTAAGGAAATCGTTCGATATTTTTCGTTTTCGGTTCACTAATTGAGCTGTTGAACGCTTGCCATCTTCTTGCATTTTAACCGAAAATAATCTTTTCTGACGATGCTCATTTCCAACTCGGTGGCTACGCGAATAAACAAAATTTTCCCATCTCGGGTACAAAAAGATCACACATTATTGTTGAGAAGCCAATGCACCCTGAACGAGTAATTATTTGGTGTTATTTCTGGATTGGCGGTGTCATCTTTAAAGATGATAAAGAAAGATACGTTACAGTGACTGCTAAGCGTTACCGCGCAATGAAAACTGATTATTTGTGACATATTATCGATGATATGGACTTGTACAATATTTGGCTTAAGCAGAATGGCACGCCGTGTCACACAAGCCACTTTTTGCGTGCGAAGTTTGACATTGCGTTATTTGCCATTATGGCGATGTCCTTGCAGGACTATCACTTGTAGGGAGCCGTTAAATATAAGAGCTAAGTAAAACATTCCGCCATCGATAAAATCCAGCTCCTTACAATTGAAAATGAACCTGAAAAATTGGTAACATCGTATGCGCTACAGCAAGGCCAGCCGAAGAAATCATTTTAATGAAGTATAGTTCGAAATAAAAAAAACACAACAAAAAATTATCTGTTTTATATTTATAGTTATTATAAATGGTCCATCCTTTATATATGGGACATTTTTTCCCAAAGTATAAGAAGTTCCAGCGCAACATAGGATCGACTTCTATAGAAATAGTTTCTGATTTATCAACGATTAAGATCAACAGAAATAAAAATAAAAAGGACACCTAAACTGGAGCACTTAAGGTCCAATTCCTTTCGAGTTGACAAAGAGTGACCAATATATGTATGTACATATTTACTTTATTTTTTTTTTTATTCAAAATATTTTTTATCACGAAACACTTCATTGTATGGTGCTAAACGACGATTCAGCGGTCGCTTCCGTCTTCGTTCTTCAAAGTACTCAACGCCATTGACGTCGTTTTTAGCATCACACTTTTGGCGCACGTCCTTTGATTTCGAATCATGCAATTTAATACGTTTTACAACACCCTTTCGCCTTGAAGCTTTATGTAGTGAACCCAAATCTTGATGTTCAAACTGGGAGTCTAGTGGAATTAACATTAAGTTACTTGCAAGACTTTCGTTATCCTTTGACGGATATTGAAAGGGTATCGTAGGTTTTTCATATATATATCCATCGAGGGTTTTCGGCAGTAAAGACTTCTCCAGTTCACTTTCGATATCAGCAGATGTGATTTCTATACTTTTATTCTCGCATAGAACTGTATCCACAAGTAACGCGCTAATACTGCAGCACTACAATAAAGATTATAAATTTACTAAACTAATTTGTGTGTGAGTGTGCTTGTTTTTATTTACCAAAAATATCGAAATCCTAAGCATCTTATTTGACTATGCTCCTAAAATTCTTATATTAACTGTTTACTATCGGCACTATATCTTGACTAAATTTAGTTTCTGACTAATTTCATAGTGAACTTGTGGGTTTTGTTAGAATAAAAACAAGTCATGAAAACTTGGATTATTTTAAAGAACCAATAATAAATTTTATGTTATGCATACACTGTAAAGACTTTTGTTCTTATACAAAAAGATGATATGTCAGTTTTAATTTTATATTTCTTCTAGGCTTTGCGAGCATAAGCAAAAAATGTTAGGCTGATTAAAAAACACATTATCATGATTCAACACAAATTTCAACATTTTATCTGCTGAACGCTTAATTTTGTGTATTTCTCCGAAACCATCATTGCAAAAATGCAAAAATTTTAGCAGTGTACCCATCATAAAAAGAAACAACTTTATCATGCAAACTAAAATTACGTCAGAATTGTCAATGCTATCGAACTATTAATTATACATTTACTCGTGCTAATTAAAATTTCGCATAAGGGATCGAAAAAACTTCAGCAACATTGTTGCAGGCAAGTAAATGTTGCAATATTGGAATATGTTGCGATGTCGTCTGAGGCTAAGTTAAATTATTGGCGTCTACTTTTAGGAACGAAGTTTATAAAAATATAAAAATTTGTTGTTCTCATCATAAGAAAGAGTGCAAGCGATTCGGGGTAAAAAGTGTAAGTTTTCTGCGTGTCCTCGATTGTCAAACTACCATCTTTCTCATTGACATTGGCTTTCAACGAATATATACCATTTACAGATGCAAGCAATAAAAGATCTAAGACCGAATTTGGTAAATTTAGTAGTTCACTTTTTGATGTTACGAGATCTACTAACAAAAACATAAATCAGAGCTGCCATCTGAAAACCAAATGTTAAATATCTCCGTTTGATTTTTGGCGTCATCCACTCCTTCAGTCAAAACTCTAAACGCTGCTAAGCTTATGCTACACGCAAACGAAAACTTCAGTGGGGATTTTCTGTTACTTATTAAAAACCTTTGACACATTTTTTATTAAAAATCACAATCATTATTAAACTAATCATAATTATCTTATTGTAAATAAAACTAAAAAGTTTGCTATAAATTAATTAAAAGGATCCTGTTTCAAAACGACTTCTGAATATGCGAATAAACGGCGATCGAGTGGTCGAACTGGTCCCTGAGCTCCTCCAGATCCAACAGCACTAGGCGCACCGTAATTACCATCAATTGTGTTTGTTGCTCCTGTAAAACCGCCAAAGTTACCTCCAGGACCAGTTGCAGGCGCAGCATAGTTTCCTCCCGGAGGTGCAGCATAGTTCTGTGTCTGAGGCGCAGCATAATTTGGAGTTTGAGCAAAACCATTTTGATTTTGAGTTGCATAACCTGCAGCATCAGCGTAATTGGGTCTCGCACTTTGCCCAGCATATGAATTACCTACTGGTGGTGCAGCATAAGCACCTGAAGCACTTGACACGCGTTTTGCCTCTGCAATGCGTTGACACTTATCTGAAACTGGTACAGTGTGTGCACGCGCAGACACAATAAAATGCTGATGTCGTGCATCAGCGTTTTGGGTTGATGATCCACCATCGAGCGTTGAAGGTTCACACTGTCCATTGGGGTAGCAGGTCTTAATAATGCGCTTATAAGGTCGTGGATCACCGCCAATTTGCTTATATGGATATCCATCCAGTTGACCAGACTCTGATTGAGATATGTAGTTACCATTAGCACCACCAGCTTGCTGGGAGGGTGCACCATAATTTCCGGCGATTTGTTGCGCCGTATTACTATATCCACCTTGGCCAGGTGCACTGTTGTAGCTGCCGCCTGCTTGAGCATAACTGCCGCCTGCTTGAGCATAGTTGCCGCCAGGTTGAGCGTAGTTGCCGCCTGCTTGAGCGTAGTTGCCTCCTCCAGCACCTTGTGCAAATTGATTGAATGGATTTACTCTAGCGGAATAGCTAGCTTGTTGTGCGGTTCTGGCATGTCCAGTTTTGCCCGGTTGCTGGTAACCCGGTGGCGGTGGTGGTGGCAAGTATACACCTTGTGGAGCAATTGTATGATATCTTGGTTGATTGTTGGGTGGTAACTGCTGTTGATGTTGGTAGTTAGCAGCTGGTGGTGGTACAACATGCGGTGCTGGCACTGGTGGCAACTGCTTAGCTTCATAGACCCGATGTGAGCTCGTTACACCGGATACTACGTAATCACGTGCTGTTGGACCGTATGTTCTTACTACAGCTGGTAAGTTTGCGTGACCTGGCGATGGCGGTAGCTGTTGAGGACCACCTTGTGACGGTGGGAAATAATTTGCTGAAGTTTGTGCGTGGTTTGCTTGACCAGTATAGAATGGTGTCACTGGCTTGTCGTAGTGATATTCTCGGGAATTGGAATTTTCCAGCAGAAAAGTGTAGAGCATTAACTAGAAAATAAAAATTTTTATTAAAAAATTAATATTATTTTCTATGTGTTTATCGACGCTGAATCTGGTATTCGTTTATTTCTATCATGCGCGGATTTTGAGATAAATGCGATCACATATATCATTTTCCTTAGAAAAATTTCTTACTAATGAAGAATAGAGAATTTTTCTTTAAAAACAATTAAAAAAAAAAAACGCAAGGTGACTAAACATTAATCAACATGGTTGCACGAAAATGGTCGAAGTCTGTATTTTTGACATATTTGCCTTAGATATCTTAAGAGCTGAACATGAAAGCAACACTGAAACCAGATTTAGATTAAACGTCAGTATATACATAGATAGTGATCAAAGTACTTTATGAAATATTTATATGAAATTCGTGATATCAGTAAAAAAAGTTGTTCCAGTTGAAAAACGGATTCGATCAAACTATTGTCTATAATTTGCGATGCTATGTCGAAAACCAGAGTCTGTTTTTTTCCATTTCGTACAATTTTTAATATTAGAAAATCGTATGACTAGCGCATAAAAACTGAAATTTTCAGGTATATTATGATGTTTTGATTTTAAGAAGAACTCGAGATATGCGATTCGGATCAAAATCGTATTAAAACTGAATAAATTGAATCGCATTGGCTTTCGAATCGCAACGCATTATAGAGTAGGGCCCCTGAACTTAAATTCGTAACAATATTGGTTGGGTTTGTTAGGGTGGTACCTTTGCGTTAATAATGAATCTTTTAAAGTTTAGTTTTTGTGTAGTGTCATGAAGATAGTTCCACAATGGCTTTGCTGAGTGCTTGTACAATTCACCAAACGGCGCCACATTTACTTAAATAGCTCTCAGAAAGTTTTTTTTTTTTACACCAACTTTTCATAATCCGTTCATTTTTTTTTAAAAGTTTCTTCGCATCATTCCTACATCAGTTGCATACCTTGAAGATATGTCGTCCGGGGCGAAGAAGCAATCCGCTGATAGCTTAGAAAAATATATTACCTTTCCTCCCTAAAATCTTCCTTTTACTCTAAAAAAGGGAGAGGCAACTGCTCCACGCACTTACTTCTTTCCACTTTTGACCTCTCTTCAAGGGCAGCTACAAACAAATACTTTATGGTCAGATTTGGGTAAGTATGTTGATATTTTCACACATAATTGTTTTATTGAATTTCATGTAGTACTGACGCAGGTATCATCGCACACATTCTACTAAAGAGACACTGTGCATCATATCTATTTGCTAGCACAAGAGAGATAAATTAATTGTTTGCTCTACTTTGCTGCCAAAAAAGAGTTACGTGCTCTCTTCATGTTGCAAAGAAAATTAGGTTGCAATATGCAAAAGCGTCCTATTTTTAGTTGCGTCAGAGAGTTAAAGCTGTTGTAATCGCTACGATCAAACCTTCTTCCAAGTAATCCACACTTAATGTGTGAAAAATAGTTCAGGAGCTCTAAAAAATGATTTCTCTAAATTTCAAAATTTTGAGTTGTGTCTCTTTAGTGGAGTGTGTGCGACTTATGCACTTTTCCTACTTTCTTTTGAATATATGATTACTTTTCTTTACTTGGAAGCGAACCAGAAGTTGTACTATTCTACTTTTATTTTTGGAAGCGGGCACAAAAGATCTTACAGCTTGAGGACATCGTGTGTAAAAATAAATAACGATAGAAAGCAAAACAGCCCTTTTACATGACTGCTTCAATCTACTTTTGGATCTTTTCATTATTTTCGATGCTATTCATATTCTCAGCTACGGCTAAGCTTGTTTTTCACTTAACGCAAAAAATTGTGAGGATCGATACAATATTTGCACACAATTTTATTTTAATCAAAATTGTTAAATTATTTTTATTCCAGTCCGAAATATTGTAAATATGCGCATGTACTTATGTCGAGTGATTGATTAACCTTTTTTCGTTATTAAGAATACATTTTTAGGCGACACAATTCCCATTTCTATGACGGCTTAGAAGGTCACTTATTTGGGTCTCAATTCATAAAAGATATTTTACACTAAAACCAAGAACATTAAAGTAATATTTTTAGTTTTCAATGTTGATGGAGTTGAAAATTGTATAAGTTATAGCTACCATATAAGGTTTTTATTTTTCTGCTCAAAAAATACATTTTGAAACATATGTGATGCGATTTGCAAAGGGACCTTATCTTGCCAGATCGAAAGTTTCAAAAGATCGACAAATCTCGTTCAGTATTGAAATTGTCAACTGCCGCACAGTGTGCACATGACTTTAACTCAAAACTGGAACTCAAAGGTGCACTAGGCTCGATAGAAAAGAACAAGATAAATCAAATGTTATAAGTTTGAAAACTTTAAGCTTGATTTTCTTAAAATTACTTTTTCTGAGCTCAGCTTTTTACAAATTCATTATTTGTACTTTTTAATTTTTGCACTGATGTCACGTTTTATTGCTTTTAAAGTCCTCTATGAGAATACGGCTAAGTCTTAATTTTCACTTCTAGCATAATAAGGTCCCTTTACCGTATCACTTAAGAGACATTATATTTTTATTTACCGTTATAAACAGCCTCATTTTAATTTGATTTATTTTTAGTCCCTAATTTTAAGTTAAGCGTTCACTCCCGATAACAATGGTTGTTTAATCCGCGCGCGACGATGGTTTCACTTTCGTTGTTCACAACAAAATGTTTAACACCGAAAGCCATCCAAATAGTTGTGACCATCGAAGACTATGACTGGGTTGGTATAGCATCAACAACATCAGCGGCTACCACCGCTTAAGAAATTTCCACACTCATCAACTCATTAAGCAGACAATGCTGTGGAAATGCTGAATAGAGTGGCACAAATGAACAGAGAGATGGCCAGATAAATGGACGGACGGATGCTTGGATGGAGGGCCGCATGCGATAATCACAATAATAATATGTTATATCTTCTATGCATTATTTTAATATGGTTAAGTTGCAAAGACACTAATGAAAAAGCGATTCATCGCTCGAAATTATTAAAATTTAAACTTGTTTTAAAACATCTAAGTCTCGATTTTTATCTTCACATCTGCCGCGCGTTTCCAAACTGAATGAGAGTAAGTTAAATGACTGTTGATTGACCCCAACTACTATGATGCCATTCATCAACATCTCCGGCAATGTTACAACCCATAACGTAGGGCAGGCATAACTAACACTATGTGGGTATCTTTTTGCTAACATCTTAAGTTTATGGTACATTGAAAAAAAAAAGTTTGTTGTAAAGTTGAAATCTTATGGGAGCAGTATGTTTAAAGTAATTATGTAGTCATGGTTTTCTATCTATTATAAGTTTTAGAATTATCATCTAAAACATTTCGAATGAAATGAGTCATCGGTCTATTGCTTCATATGATTGCTGCTAAAAGGAGCTTCGATTTGTTGTACAAAAGTCAAAGTGAAATAAGCGATGATATACAAACATCAGTTCTTTAGGACAATATTTTAAGTACGAAATATAGTATGGCCAAAACTGACTAAAGTGTTGCTGAAATAGCTGAGCTTATGAAATATTCCCGAAAAGTTGAATATAATACTCTTACACATCTGCTCTTCGACATCTGAGTCGAAGAAATCCCCTCTGGTTAAAACGGCACATCAAGAATCGCTTAAGTTTCGCTAAGTCTAATAAGGAAAGGGGTCCAACTGTTCGGATAAATGGAAAAATGGAATGACGTTGGTATTAAGATAAACTCAAAAATAAAATGGAGTTGTATGTTTCTGAGTTTTATGAATTTAGAATAATGATTCCAATCACATGGCGAAGGTCACAAAGAATTGGCTTGAGAAGAAAAGATAGAGGTTCTGGATTGGCCAGCGTAAAGCGCTGACTTTAAGTCAATTGAAAACAAATGGAATGATATAAAGTCAAAATCTCATACCAAATCTTTAAAAACTTTGATGATTTGTGAAGCAGTACCGACAGTTTTCTACTTCATCCCAAAGAAAGGGTCCAAAAGCTTCTCGAATGTATGGTATGCCGATGTGAAGCTGTAATTAGAAATCATGGATACAATACAAATAACTGATGCGGTAAGCACATTTCTACATAGCTTATTTTTGAACTTAAAAGTTTATTTTCTTAGACAGATTTCTATTGTGGTGCTATTTGCGACTTCTAGTCATAGTAAAGGCAATTTTAAGTTCACCGACAATTTTAAAACCTTGTCAAATATTATTTTAATTTTTTATGTCAAGTTATTAGATACTGAATAAGTAGCAAATTGAGAAGTTTTGTTTTTTTGTTACTACTTTTTTATGCAAAAATATATATGTGACCTGGTCTACGAAAAGGGTCTTAAGTGTCAAAAAACCTTTTTCATCTTTTTTGCTGATTCGGTTTGTTTACTTTTAACAGCTGTTTTCTAAAAAAATTTGTTTTTCCACGTGAGCTCCCTTTTCATAGATCAGGTAACATACAATTTGGTTAAAATTGTGCTATTTGCATGGCCACGGCTACTGAAACTTAAATTGTGTTGGCATTTTTCTCTACTTCTAAAAATTTTATCATATATCATCAGAAATAAAATTTCTCTCCATGTAACAGTGCTAACAGTGCGTTTATCGTAGACATTTTTTTGTTGTTTTTGAATGAAATTCGATAATCGTTTACAGGGAAATGAAGAAAAAGTGAAAGAGACGGTAGTGTAGGGCAAGGTAGCGGAAGCCGATAATAGTGTTACGATGTCATAAAAATTTTAAAAACCTGAAAAATGTTGCATGTAGCAAAGAAATTCACAAATTTCGTAAAATGATTGGCAAAATACTATGCAAGTTACTGTTAGCGTATTTAAATGATTAAAAAATGCGTATTTGTAACTTGGTATGCAAATTTAACCATTTATCAGACAGAGTGTCTCAATAGGGACAGCAATCTCCAAAGGGGTTTCGTTGCTGAACTGTTTGTTGTTTCATGTTGATGATTTCAACATATTCAGCAATTTATTTTAATTAATTCGGTTCCATAATCGTTAGGTGATTAGTAAATGATTTATTTGGATTGGATTACATTTTTACATTTGATTTATCTATGAATATTGTTTGTTTATTTGGTGGCAATGTTTTATCTATTGGTTAGTGTTATAACTTCGAATTTATTTGGGATGTATATTGTTTCAAGAGCTTCACGGTATATTGCTGGATTTTCACTTAACATAAATATTTGAAAAACATCGTTAATAAACATCTAAATGATAATATGAAACATTAATCAGTTTGAGTTTAAATAATGCAAAAATTCGATTTCAGTAATCTAAGTTGAGGAGAAATTGTATTGTGTAAGAAATTTTTAAAATTTTAAATGCAAATTGTTAACAATACATGAGAAGAAAGTTTGTTCAACCAAAAGTATTTGATGTAAAGCAATTTTTTTCTTTTTTTTTTTTGAATAATAATTAATTTTTGGCTAATATCGCATATTCATCATTTCATCTTTGAAGACAACGCACCACATGCCACATGTTCGCAAAGTTTGTAAATTATTGTAATTCATCTGTTGCATTGTGTTGTGGGAAGATGTTTGCAACGTCATGGGTCAAAAATAATTATCCAGATGATCAGAAATTTATTGTGGCAGTGAATGTAAAACTTATTTTCGAATCAGATAAAAGAAATTATAATATGTTCGCAATCTTCGAATGCGGATGGAATGAGTGGACTGCACTACTTAACTTGTGATAATTAAAGTAGGCGCTTTTTAAGATGTTATGCAACTGATCATCAATCTTAGGTTGCATAACATAAATATTTCTTTTTTCTGTTGACATGTTCAATTTTTAAAATCGCTTCAATTACGTTCAATTGAACGATTGATTGATGGTTTCTTAGTTATGGGGCTATTGACTAACCTTTGAGATAAATTGAGCCTCTAAAAAGGTTAGACTTAAGTAGCTCTAACTGAAGGGCTACATTAAGTACTCGTTATCTCATAGATAAGTGTTATATGGCCAATTATGTATTTGAGTGCAGTTGTAATATTTTAAGTCACAACAAACATACGAGGGTGGTCTAATAAATATGAGTTTTAATGAACCTACGTGAAAAATGCTGTAATTTTTGTGAGTGATCATTTTGGAGTACCAATTATTTTTATCTAAAGTTTTCAAGTCGATTAGCAAAAATAAAGACCATACCAAGCAGTCCATCGAACAAAAAACTTTCTGGTTTGGTTTCTGTTCCAAAAATCGAACGTAACCGATTGAACACAAACTTGTGCAAAGTGTTGTCCTATTGGTTGGTAGTTATATCCAAAAATATTTTTCTGATTCTTCAAAAACTAGCTGATGTTAGGTGGATGATAATGTGAGATTTTAGGTTGACACCCTCTGTTTCGTGTAAGTAATTTGTTTCGTGAACAAAATCTCAGTCTTATTTTCCAAGCAGTTTGTGCCCTTAAATTTTTTAGAAAAAGTTTAGCTACAATAACAAGCTTTGCTCTGTGCTATAGTTACTAAGTTTTGATATTATATTTTTTTTTTTAGCATAACAATAGTTTCGAGTTCACTTTAATTTGATGTTCTCTAACAAGTTTATAGTTTTTCTTATACTTTCAGCTTTCTATACTTAAATTATTTTCGCGTTAAGTTGCAAAAACAATCTGCCATTATTAAATTCGTTATGTTTTTTCATCAAAAACAAATTGAAGATGTGTAATGAATAAATAATTGTAATGTACTTAGATAGAATGTGAACTCATAGAAAATGATTTGACTTATTATACTTTGCAAAGCTCATTAAGAGCTTGATTTCCCTAAGCTATTTTTACACTGTTTAATGAACTTGTAATCAGTATATACGCGGCATGTTTACGGTGCTCAAGAACTGGTCACAAATGAAAAGTTGTTACAGTAAAAGTTTTTTTAATTGAAAAAAAATATTAAAATAATTTGAAAAACTGCTCGATTTGTCAAATATTGTCACATAATCTGACATTGAAATTAGCATAGTGAGAATAGGGCCGACCTTTAGGGACAGAATTTAGGATGGAATTAATTTATTTTTTTTGTACAATTTTTTTTTTTTTGCAATCCACTTCTTGCAAAATACATTTTTGGCGACAGACTATCACTTTATGTGTTTTGATCATTTGTTCCTAATAGGAGCATTTCTTAAATTAAATTGCATTTTCTGAGGTTTTTGTTAATATTTTTATAAAAAACGTTTTATGTCTATACTGCTTAATTTTTACCTTACAACGTGATACATCACGCGACAAGGTTTTTATGCAAATATTGTACTACTCATGACTTCGTCCGCGCGTTTGTTGATTTTTTTTTGTCATAGAAAAATAACTCACAAAATCTGATAGCTTTTTTACGAAATAAATTTTGATCAGTTGATATGCTGTCAGAGGTAAATATATTATATTTTTGCACCTAAAAATTTCAACAAATAAAACTTCTGCAGAGTGATCTTAACCACTATTCTTGGTACTTACAACAAGTAAGTACTGCAATTGTGTGTAGTAAGGACTCTGTGAAATATAGGTGGGGTTGTACAACGAGCAAAAGCCACGGGAGCTTTAATTATTTATAAAATAATGAAGAATCATCACATAAATACAGTGAAATCTTGCTTTCATGATGGCAATGGCAAATTTGGTGAGAAAATAAAACAACACAGCAGTTCGTTAGCAACTTCCTTTGACTTTGACCTTTTCATATGGGCTTAATGAAAAAAAATTTTATGATCAGACAATAAACATAAAAATAAAATAAATTGAGGTAATATTCACACCAAAAATCTGCATTAACATTTTAGAAAGAAGCTGAACAACACCAAAGTGTAGATATTTTCATATAAATTGGGAATTTTTAATTGCATAGGATATATTATACTCTCCTGAATACATTCTTTTTCTAGAATATTTTTTATATCATCAAACGATTGGAATAGTTCGAAGTGTATTTTTTCAACTTTAATGAGTTTGACCATTACCAGTAATTTGGACTATTGAAAAAAAAAATATAAATTTCGGATATGAGCATACCCAGGATGTCCCTAAGTCTTTTCAGGGTATATTGATGGACATTGTTTTCGAAATTGTTTCGAGTAATTTCGAGAGGGACTGAAATATGTTGGACATTACCAAAGTAAATGATTTTGCAAAAAACTTTGTGGCATCGAAAGCAGGCATGAACAGACATGCCCCGATACTGAAACATACATTTTGTGCATAAGAAAATATAAATTAGAGCTGAATTTATCGAAAAGGTCAAAATTTTTTTTCTTTAAAAAAATATTTTCTTTAAATCGATAAATTGATAAATATCAAAAAATGAGTTGCTCCTCTCAAATATCTAGCGCGCAGTGTGAAAAAATTCTGTGCAGAAGTTCAATTTCCAAATATAAGTAAACTTTTCACAGATCGAATCACAAATAATGAGCCAATTTCAAATTCCTAAGTTATTGTTTTATACAAATCGTTAATTGAACTTTATCGCGAATAACACACCTCCAACACTATGCTATGCAATTATCTGAAAACATTGAATTTCAATTGCCTTAAAGCCACTCATAAGCGCCAAACAATAGTAAATGGCACTCATTCATTCATCCATTGAAACAGACGCACAAAAGCCATCCCGAAGCACGCACAAATCCAAGAGTTTTCTATGTGAGATCAACTTCAAAGGCACACACATGCACAATCTAACACGCATACACTTAAGCCAACTTCAGTTGCAACAGCGAAAGTGGCCAACATTGCGTTTCAGCGCACTTGTAATGTGCAATGCAACAAAACCGCGATATTTCCTTCCGCCACCGACAAAACTCGGTCCACACATTCACATGCTTTGTTGCACGCTGAATTTACGCTGCGGCTCAATTGCAGGTAATTCAGGGTTAAACTGTAGGGTTTCTTTAACCAATTGAGAGAAGTTTTACACGCTTTCGAGACATGTCGCGCCGGAAAATTTATACGTGCGTAATTGAAGCAAAAGAGGACATTATATCTGGGTGTTGAGTTTCTGTACGTACAGTGGAGAAGACAAAATGAGAATCACAATAATATGAATGAATGCATTTCACTAGAAGGACGTTACTTGAAAAGGTTTTTTTTTTCTCTGAAAAACAGCGAGTGATATTCCAAACATAAGCAAATATTATTCTAAATATTCTTTATATATCATTTAAGTTTGACTTTCTGCGATCATTTTTTTTTGCCTGTCTTTGTAAAATTTTTTGGGTGATTTTTAACTTTTGTGCCATTTACGGAAACACTGTACAAACTCCCAAATGAAGTCTCAAAAAATTATTAACACCCAAAAATTTTTGTAATAAATCGGGTGATTATATACCAGCGGTCATCATCATCATCACTAGCCATCTGTATGCGCTCGAATTTTCGATAAGTTTTTTAAGGAAGGTATCAATTTTGTTTTAGGATATATTTTATAGGTGCCACAAAAAGAAAATATTATTCGATATTTACATAATATAGTGCCACTGTGCAACATGTTTATTTCCAGCTATTGCAAGAAAGCTGCAATTGAGTTGAAGATGCAAATGCAGTTGACTTAGATAGATCACGCGACACGCCCGGCCTTTGTGAGTGAGCGTGTGTGTGCGTATGAATACGTGTGTGTTTATTTGTTGAGGTGCATTCATGCATCAACTGCAGTTGTTGTTTTTGTTCTAATTTTCAAATCGCACCTTAGTGCGCTTGAAATGAGAGTTGTCTGTGCGTGCAAGTACATAGATACGGTGACCATATATCTGAAAGCAAAATATAGAACAAAAATAATTTATTTTTTCTTTATAAATTTTTTGAAATGATTAAAAAAAGATTAATAAAAATATTCGTAAAAAACATAATTAAAGTGTACGTCCGTGTATGCATTTCTTGCGCGCCACTAGTCACTCAATTTATAATATTCTTTTTTTATTGGCCATCATGGCTCAAGGAAGGCAAAAAATTATACCCTGCGTGCACTTTTCCAATTGCATAGGAGAAAAGTAGGCCAGTTTCGTCTGATGTTCAAGGGAAGACAAAATGAATGTTTGCACAACCATTGTTTTTGATGAAAAATCAACATATTAAAATATCGATTGTTACAAAATTGTTGCACAGATAATGACACACTTGAATGGCAATATGTCGGATAGTGAAAATATTCAGTTACACTCAGAAAAAAAATCAGGTAAATCTAACCAAAAATTTACCAAAACTCAGGTTAAAATTTTCTAACCTGATGCAACAGGAAATCTGGTTAAGTAGTGCAGAGTTAATTTAGATCTGTTTTATGGTTGTAAATACTAACATATTTCACTGTGTTTTAAGAAATAAGGTAAACATATTTTTTCACCAACAATGTATGTTCCATTTATATAGTTTTTCCCGGAAATGTATTCTCGCGCCAAGCATAGCCAATGGAAAAATTTCACATATATCCCCTTCTGACAGGTACGGCAAAGTTTCCTCATCAATTCCGCACTCTAATATAAAAGTTGAAGCACACATTTATTAGCAGAGGCCAAGTTTCTGCTGCAAAAAATCAGAAAGATGCAAATTTAGGAGCACCTCTCTGTTTTAATGCGGCAATGCAATAAATTATATTACTTACCTGTCAATTTTTTGCAAGATTTCCTCTCCTAAATCCATTTCTTTTATAATTATGTCCTTCAATTCCATAGTAAATTTTGTACTTATATGTATATATTTATTTTATGGATATGTATTTTTTATTAATTTATTTCAAAAAATAAACGCAAGCGATGCTTTAAAATGAAAACTCACTGCACGTGCTGGCAAAACTTTCGATTTACTTAAATTTTTTTGACAGAACCTGGTAAACTTAAAAAAACTAATGTCAAAGGCTACTTAGATAAATTTGTAAATTTTGTTTTGTTTCCATAGAAAACTTTTCAGGTTAACATGTTACCTGTCGCAGGTTAGACATTTTTCGTCTGAGTGTAGTTTTAAGCGCAAGACAAGATTTTTTTTGTCAAAAAAATCCCATAAACTAATTGAGAATTATAAAAAGAATAAAAACTTAAATCAGAAATGTAAAACTGGTTTCAATGATGGCTCTACTGTAACGCCATCTCTTGGCAGTTATAAAAGCACTCTTTAAAGATCGGTGTTGTTATAAATACAAAATAAAATCCAGAAGGCAAAAAGTAAGCATCGCTCTTTATAGTGAAATAAAATACGGATGGTCACCGTATGTATACAGGACATAGATATCACGTGACACATTAGACACTTCATAGTCATGTGCATCCTTGCAAGACTACAGTTGGTGGCTGCAATCTTTTGTGCATATAAATGCAACAAAACTCAACGTGAGCAGAGGAGTGGCAGCTCGTCTGGCTGCGAGTTAATTAAGAGTCATGGCGTGAAAATTTGTGAATAAATATGAAAACTCTGTTTTCCGATATTTTTGCGCCATTTTTTTCCATTTTAGGTTATGTCGTGTCAAGGGATTTTCTTATTTTTGTGTTTTTTTTGCTTTTGCTTTTCCTTGTTTTTTGTTTTGGTAGACTTTTTTTATGTTGTCAGCAAAATTTCAATTGCAACACTTCTAATGACGTTCCTAACTTGGGCGAGGGTTTAATGACACCTTGCATATTCAAACACAAACACATACACATACACACACACACACACATGCACACACACACACACATGCACACACACACACATACAAGTGGGTACTCTTGCGCCCACATGCGATGACACTCAGACATACAGTGGTGTGCAAATAGAAGGCATATTCAAGCATTTAAGGCAGGCAAAAAGAAAAGAAATAAAATCTAAAAAAAAAGAAATTAAAAATAAAATGAGTACGAAAATTTGTCGTTAAAATATTGTAGAAGAAACCGTAGAGAGTTGGACGAATACGACAACAATCAACGGCAGTGGGCAAAGACAAAACAGTGGAAAAAATAATTCAATTGCTTAAATGGCGCATGTGTTAGTCTCAAGTTGTTTTATTTTATTCAAAAAACAAAAAATGAGTAACTTTTTTAGAAAATTACAAGCACACAAATATCAACCATTTCCATAATTGGAGCATAAGGGTGGTTTCAAATAAAGCATACTTTTAACACTAGATATACCAACAAATTTACATACCTATTTATACCAAAACCAGTCAATTTGACTGTATATGACAAGTTCTATTCATTTATATTATAATGCTTTATCGTTTGAGAGAATTGATGAGATATATAAAAATTGGTTCTAAGGCGAAGCAAGGGTTGTTTTTCCAATAAGCGGGGGGTGTGAGGGGCAAGGCCCCCCGCATTGATAACATTGAAATTAAAAATTTAGGGATTTAATATCTCGGTTATTTATGAAATATGCCCAAAAAAATATGAAATTATATCCCAAAAATCAATTTATGTCACAGGGCAAATAAGTAATGTCAAAAAAAAATTGGGGCATAACTTCCGTTTCAGTTTGAGGCATAAGTTCGTACCCCCATAAAAAATAAAAATATAAAAACTCATCAATTATATTCCAGTTTTATTCAGAATGATCATGTTTACATGCTTTACAAATACTAACTTTTTTTTCCACGCATTTTCCGCACACATATTTCTTACAGATGTCACAATTTGTAGTTGTCTTGTTGTTATTACAAAGTCCTATTTGGCACCATTTACGTACTGGCCGGGGATTCTGGGTTGCTGGACGGAGAATTTCACTTGCCCTCCCTTGGCTTGATGACTTATATTCAGATGTGAGCTCTTCAGCTAATCGAAACAAAAAGTCTTTCCTAGAAATATTCTTTCCTGTTATACTTCTATACAAAATCCAGGAATTGATGCCGGCCAAATCTAAAATATTGAAAAATACTTGAAGTGGCCACCTTCTGGATCCTGATTTCACACTATACTTTCTTGCCATTTGATCAGTTACATCAACACCGAATTTGGTTTTATTGTAAAAAGATATAGTTTCAGGTAGTTTCTTGGAACTGGTATCAATTTTGACGCCTTTGTGTTTAGTACTCAATAAAACAACCTTTGTGCATTCATTTGTTTCATATAGATGCGTTGAAAAACGTTCCATACCATCTTTTTTTTCTTTGCAAATTTTTGGAAGCTCCCGTTTGTTGCAACGTACTGTACCAACCAATGCAGTATTTTTAGCTAATAATTTTGAAGCCAGGGGGAGGCTGGTAAAAAAATTGTCGGTTGTCACACACCTTCCTTTCATGATATAAGGTTCTAGTAGTCTTGTTACAACAAATTCACTGAGAGGAGTTGACGAATTTCGTTTTTCGTCTTTTCCTAAATAGGGAAAGCCATTTATAACATACTTCGTTTCAACATCAGAAGCCAGCCAGAATTTTATCCCAAATTTGTCTGGTTTGTTTGGCATATACTGGGTAAATCGACATCTAGCCTTCGTTGGAAACAGTTGCTCATCTACTGTGATAAATGCTCCTGGTTTGAAAGCGTTTTGACTATTCTCGATAAATTTATCCCAAACAGTTGATACCAGCGCAAATTTATCCGTTTGCAAGCGCTGACTCCTCTCATTTCTTTTATCAAAGCGAATAAAACGTAAAATTTCCGTAAAGTCATTCCTGCTCATATTTTCGGAAAAAAAATCAGGACCCCACTTTTTGTTCCATAAATATGATAATTTCAAACCTTTTGCTTCGTATGCACCACGGCCATACAATATTCCAATAAAAGCCTTCAGTTTTTCCTGCGAAAGGGTCCACTTCTTACCTAAAACTCGAGAGGCTTCTATTTCAGTGCAATTTCTAATATGTTCTAATATATGATGATCAATCAATAGTAAGAAGGCACTGCTTATCTCTTCTTCCATAATATTTCTTCTAGCATGTGCTGTAGGCCCAGGTAAATCTTTGAAAATGCAATGACTTGGTAACCTTCCAACGGCACCCCCTTCTTGTATTTTTTTCCAAATTGTTCCATCAGCAGAAACTTCAATTTGCATATTTTGTGTGTTTTCCTCTTCAGAACTCGAGGAAAGCCGCATACATCTTCGTTTTTGCGTATTATGCTGTTGTCTTATGTTGTCTTCTTCGTCACTCGATTCGCCTCCAACATTTTCATCAAATTCCTCGTTATCACTGCTTTCAATATGAACACTTTGATTACCATCATCATCCGTATCACTGTCGCATCCCAAAAACTCATATTCGCTATCACCACCATCAACGTCTGATAGATCCGAAAGTATATCTTGTATTTCTTCCAATTTCAAAATTTTTCGTTTTTCCATTATGAGCAATTTGTATGTAGCAAAAGTAATAAAATTATTTCTTACTGAACAGAACAGAACTCAATGAATAAATAATGGTTTATAACAGTTTCCTACGAAATTCTTGATAAAAAAAATAAATAGGGAGATCCCCGAAAAATATGAAATTTGAAAAATATGCTGTTATACAATACTATTTTACCAGGGATGTGCAAACATTTTTCTTTACACGCCATTTTCCAAACAAGGGAATTTCCTAAAAGTGAAGAATATAAAGCATTTGCACATAGAACTACAAAAACGTGTACCAGGTCAAAATGACTGGTTTCGGTATAAGTACCAAAAACAAAAAAAAAATTTTTGTTATGAACACAAAATCAAATTAACTTATCAAATTATTTGTATTTAATTGTTGTTATAAAAGTCATATAATAGTTTCGAAAAAAAATAAATATACATAGTAAATATTTATGAAATAAAAGGTAAAACCAGTCATTTTGACTGGTATGGTAAATCTAGTGTTAAGAGCAAAAGTGGGGTATTGTTATAAGTATGTAATCGGGAATGGCGTTTGCACTCGAGAAGTATGGAGCAGTATCCAAAAGTATCAATGAGTCGATCAAGCCCGAAGAGTATAGAACAAGTTGGTGAAAGCATCGGATCATATCGAAAATGTCCATAAAAGTCGAACAAATGTTATCGTAAAGTATTGAAAAAGTAATCTCAAAGCTTCGAAAATAAAGTAAAGTCAATAAAATGCAAAGTCTATCATTAAGTCGATATAAAATTAGACCAAAAACGCATATTTTTGTTTCTTTAAAATGAAAACAAAAAGCTGTCCAAGGGCTGAGTGTAGGCTAGGGGGGGTTAAAATTGGTTCATCATTTAATTTTTTGATAGGACATATCTTTAAAAATCAAAATTAAAAACTACCTAAAATTGTATATTTTGGAATTGTTTAGGGAATTTTTAATTTAAGTGATTTTCAAAGCTCAAAAGTTGACATAAAACTGTGAATTTTATTGAGTGAATGCATTTTTCCCAGCAAATCTTTCAAATCGCGGAAGAATTTTATTCTGATAGCAAGCGATTTTTTGTATAGCAAATTTAATAAAATTCCTAAAATAATAACTTACTACTTCTAAAAAAGTTATAAACTTAATACCTGAAGATTCAAAAACCTTACAAATGTTGACTGGGTTGCAATGACTGCAGCTGAAGCTGTTTTTCAAAGGAAGCCATTGAAGCGCTGCTGCTTCACTGTGTGTGTAAGTGAAAAAGTGAAGAGCGTTTCCGAAAACGGATTACAAAGAAGCAAAATTTTCCCGCTCCGGAGTTTCTTTTACAATAAATACAAATTATTCTACCTATTTTTGACACAGTACAACGTTAAGTTAAGCACCTTCAGTTTTATGTGAACTTTACTTTGTTGTTGTATTTGTTCTTCTGTCGACTCCAGCTTAATTATTTTCATTTTGTTTTCACAGCAAAAAAAATTCATTTGTACGGTTTTAATGTGAAGGGGGTAAAAGGGAGGGGGGGGGGCTTGTTACAACGGACATTGTTTTCGGCGTTGCATGTTTGACACAAAAGTGATGCGATACCTTTTAATCTGCTTTCAAGAACAATAACAACAACAACAACCAAAGCAATATTGGCGTAATCTATAAAGGAGTCGTTGACAGGCTTAGAATGCATTTTATTTATTCTTGGGGTGTACTGAATGGTATATTCATTGTGCTATTCATTTTGAAAAGCTTTCAAAAAGATTGAAGTTGAACCAGTGAAACAATTGAAATCTTTTAATACACTAATTTTTAATGCATTTTTTTCGAAAATTGTCATTTTTTATATCGTCAAAGCCCATTAATAAAAGAAACTGTGTCAAAAATATGTATGCGTCAAAAACTCCCTGGTCAAAAACTCGAAATGAGGTGTGACAACGGCAATATTTCGTTTTTAAAATTTAGGAAAGGGTGTGTTTACACTTTGCCAATTTTCCAAGCAAAACACTATAAAGGAATACATTGGAGTCCATATTTTCTATTATATATTTCAATAAGGTTTTAAGATGGTAAAACATTCTCTGGTGTCCTTTTTTTTCTCAAGGAGCTTAGAACCTCTACAGACTTTCCATCAGTGCAGTCCATAAGAAAATCACATAATTCTCGCATACATTTTCACCATTAACCTATATCTTGTTCCAGTGATAATTTCCAAGACTATGAGTTGATAAGTATTTTGCAGCATTCAAAGATCAGTCTATTGACCTCTATGTGCTGAAAATGAAAATAACCAAAACAATCAGCACTGCTGTAGACTGTTATTGTATGCGATTATCTGTAATTATTTTTGAATTATGGACAATTTTTGTTCATTTTGACCAAATTTTTTTCAATATCCACAAAATTCGTTTTGTGCAATTACCTTCAAAACAGTTTCATATATTTGGCAAACGACTAAGTATTTAGGTGTGTGAATTTTTGAAATTTTTCAGAACACAAGCAGAAAGACTTTTTTGGCATATTTTTCCTAAGCACTTTCAATTCATTCCGTCAAGTTTCGGTAGCCTGACGTTATAGGAAAAAATTAAGATGATATTGAAATTTTTAAAAGTAGCAATGGCACTACATAATGGTTACGGCCCTGGTAATGGTTCAATAATTGAGGCTGATATGATTCCACGGGTATCTATTTTCTCAAACCTTTTTTTTGCCCTTCAAATGTCAAAGTTAGCTGATTGAGATGGATAAAACAATGGGCCTTGATAAGATATCTGCAACAAAACATAGTGGGGCAGCAGAGCCTATAGTAAATGACACAACTACGTGCATTGCATAAATGGTAAAAAATTTTACGCAACCAGGATAACAACACCGGTATAGTACATACCTAAACATAAGATGAAATTGATGAAAACATATTAAAAACAAGATGATGATAAATATGCAATATGAAAGAAATAAAAATAAAAACTAAAGGGAAACGTTGTAGTACAGAATAATCTCAGCAAGGTTGGTTGCAATTTATATAAAAAAAAAAAAATCGTTGATGAAACCGCCTGCGAAAGGATGTTAATGAGAGAGGGTGTCCTGTGCATGCACATATGAGCACAAATAGAAATCGAGTTGGTGCGTTGTATGTAGCTTCATAAAAATATGAAGCTAAAAATCTTCTCATGTGATGTGTGCTACCGTGCTTTAGCTGCAGTGACATCGACACCACCAACTGAAGTTGAAGACGTGCTTCAGTCTTGTGAGACACTCGCTTTTTTTTTGCGTCTCGTCGGTGTTTCTTTTTAGGTTTATGCTGCCTTCAGGCCTGAAAGAGTATAGAAGTGGGGCACGACAAGTGGCAAATGAAGGCTCGTATGTCTTTCTGTTTTATTTAGGTTTACGTTATTTTGTCTTTTTTTTTGGCTTCATGTTTTTATTTCTTCTTTGTCATACATCAAACATTACTGCTGGTCTTTATATCTACTTAAGTACGAAGAAACAGGGGCTAAACCTAAATTTGAATAATTTATTTTATCAAGAAGATCTTAAGCATAAAGTACAAAGGTATTTTAGCAGCAGAGTTTGAGATTCATTTGGGCCTTTATTGAGTCTTCATTTTTGTCAACACCAACAGAGATCAAAATCTATGAGTCAAACTTGAAGCCAGCTCTTTTGTGTAGCTATGTATCCTGGCTTACCAACAGCGCTCTGTTTCGCAATTTACAGATGTTCATCAACAATTACTTATATTTGTCGAATCCTGAAAATTTGGTGACCTAGGACCATTTATAATATCGAATTTCATAACAAATCCTCTCAAGATTCGGATTCCATTCAAATCAAACGGCAAAAGTCGTAGATGAATAACCGATTTTTAATAAGCTTAATACACATGGAACACATTAAAGTACTCAGAGTCGCACCCTGTATTTTTTAAGGCGGGTTGTAACCGAAATCTACAATGAATATGCCATTAAATAACGGCTTTAATTCTAAAGCTAGGAATAAACCCTTCGCACAAATACAACGATGACAATCCCACATACAGATGTGTCGTCAATACTAACATCATCATCAGCAACAACAACAACAACGTAAGCAGGAACAACAAAAACATTGCGAACCGATGAATGCAACGATACAACGATGTCTCATTAGAATCTGCAACGTGTCGCCGGCTTGGCAGAGTTGTATGAATGTATGCGTGTGTGGATTTACCGAAGTGTGTGTTAATATATACGTTCATGTGTTAGTTGTTGTTGTTGCTTTTCAACCTCTTCGCTTTTTGCATTTGCTGCATTTGTCTTCTTTTCCATTTTTATTTTGATTTTTGTTTTTATTTTTACATTCGTCAAATTCATTCATGTTTCTTGCAATTTGGCCTCTGCTACTTTTTTTAACTTGCATACTCCCCCACCATTTCGATGGGGCATTTCGAGATACCCAGGCGATAATGTGAGGCATTTAGCAGTGATATATATTTAGGAAAAATCATTTAAAATATCAAAAGATAACAAGGGTTTCCTGGTGGGCTTATCTCGTATAGTCGACATAAGCGCAGTTTGAAGAATATCCATATTTCAAAAGTTTTTGGTGTGATGAATACAGCGTTCTTTCGGTGCCCTTATTTTGACACATTGTTGGCAAAGATGCATCATAAATTGAATGGGAGAGTAATATATGAGTAGGCGTATAGTGTACTTCAATATCCGGTTAGGTACAGCGTCCTTCGTCTGTAAATAATTGGTGGCACTGACAGATATCTCATTTTGGTCGAGTTTTTGAATGTCAAAAGTGAGGACCATTTTTTTTTGCTCGACAAAATATTTCGATACTGAAAACAAAAATCCCTATGTAGTAGATAGGGTGCGGCATTGTAACTGTTCGCTCCGGTACGCCTCTGAGTGCGGATGCTTGGAGAAAATAATTTGACCGAGAAGCTAGAAACCTTGGGCTGTTGTAAATAATTACCAGAATAAATAACATAGTGCTGCTATCCTCAATCTCAGTTGTGATTGATGGAGTAATAACAAGAACGAGAAGAGGTAGGGTAAAGCGTGTGCAACATACTAATACTTGAAGTAAAAATGCCAAAATCAGAAAATTTTTTATGGCTTCAGATTTTCACTGAGGTTCCAAGTATTCAGCAGAAAAAGGTTGACATTTAAAAACTGTAACGCAATTTTCATAAGGAATTTTCAACGAAGAATTGAACATTCCCACAATATTTGCAGCACTATGACTACTGGGTAATGTATAACAAGAAATTCAACTGGGCATTTACATTACTTACATTTCACACACACACCGAACACATCCGATTCTCAGCCTCATTTTTAACCAAAAGAAGCTGAATCCACTGTCACCGCTCTCTGAAGCTTAACCGTCTCTCTGTTTACTTAGGCTTGCCTCATTTTTATGGTCGTCAACATTCTCAACGTCGTTGTCCTCACCACCACTACCACCATCATCATTGGTAACGTTTGCAATGCAACGCATCGCACCGCAATGACGATGACGGTAACTGCGACGACAACGACAACGACACAAGGGATTCAAAGGAGTTGCCAACTCTGGTGACGGTAGCCGGCTCCACAGTTTGTTACCGTGCATTGCATAAATTGGAGGTTGTATTTATTCCGTATATTCGATGTGTGCAACCGAGGTGCGGGCTACAGTGGGTTTTGCTATGGTTGTTGTCACTGCAACCTGAAATCAAGTTGTCTCTAAAGTTATGATTTATGTCAGTCGTTGTGTATCGCTGTGTGCGGTGAGGCAATTTTCGGTACGTTCGAGCGGGAATCCTGTTTTTTTTTTGCTAGTGCGCTGCATTTTTGCATCCGTTGGACGGTGGACAACATTTTTTTTTATTGTAAAAGAGTTTCAAAATTTTTCTAAGGAGACTAAGTGAACTTTTTTGGTCCGTCAAGTTTGAAACGTTATTTCGTTATCGTCTGTTGCTTTTCCGGTCACTTGTGGGCGCTTTTCCGCCTTTTGGTCACACTTTGGTTGAATTTTTGCAAAATGTGTTAAATAAGGTGGGCCTTTTGATTGTGGAGGGTGCTGAAATCAGAAATGCTTACAAAAGGTTTCTTAATTGATGAGCTTATCAAAATTAAAGATATACTTAATAATTGCGATAAGTTATTTTCATGTGATGCGTTGTCATATACAAGATTTTGGTTTTAGAAAAAAAAAAAAAACTATATCAAAAGAAATCTTATAGTTATACGATAAGATCTGTACTGAATTTTGAATATTTTATGTCTTTCGGGCTTATTTATTTCATAATTCACCAAAACGAGCACAATTTTTATACATTTTCGAAAGTATCACTCATAGCAGACACGAGATAATGAAATCTTTAAATAAAACTTTTTAAAAGTAAAAGATGACTCAAAACTTTTTCATTAGAAGATACGGAACAAAAATCACTTTTCACTTATACTTCAAAAAAAATTAGAAAAGATTTTGGAATTCACTACTGGTATTTTTCTATCAAAACTCTACTACACTAATCGATGAGAAATGGTTAAACATATATTTTAAAAGTCGGGGCTTGCCCAACCCTTCTGAGAGAGTATATACTCCTCTAAGAGATGAGTAAAGTTCTAAAATAAATTTTGAAAGTCAATCGTCACAAAATATATCGATAAGAGTTCTATTGCACTTATCGGTAGGAAAAGGTAGATAATTGATTTTCGCCGTCACCAGCAGGGTATCCGAGCCCCAATGATAGCATGTTCGGTACGTTTGTAAATTTTTTCAGTACATTTGCGTCGTGAAAAATCTTCGTCAGTACATTCGATAAATTTTTAGTAACTTTTCAGTACATTTCGACTATTTCTAAAAACAACATTTTTTTAATTAAAATTACCATGAAATATGCCTGGAGTTCTTAAGTAACTTTTTTATGTTCATGTCGAAAAAGTATATTCGACATCTGAAGAATACATTTCAAGTCTCCATTCAGTACATTTCTACAAAACCCAAATGTCATATTTGCCGAGGCCTTAAAGAACGTGCTCAAGACTTATTTTCTTAAGTCTAAAAACAACAGATTTGGGCAGTTTAAAACCTGCTTTAGAGAGTTTACCAACAAGAAATAAATGAATTATTATGTATGATAAAAGAGAACTGAAATATTTTTGAGGAAATGAAGTAAAGTCTTGTAAAAACTTTTTTTTTTGAAAAATTTTCCAAGTACTTGAGTAAAAGTACACTAAAACTCAAAAAATTTTTTTTCTGAAAAATGTTCCAATTATTACTATATAGTGAAAGTACACTACGAACTCAAAACAACTTTTTGAAATTTATAGCACAACTTAAAGGATTTGTATTAGTTGAAGTTTCTGTAGAATTGCGCACACATTCACATTTGAAGACTTTTCAAAATTAATGAAATCTTCAAGTGAATAATAATTTTTTAATTAAACCATAAAAACCAAATAAAGTCCACTCTAATAGACAACGGTTGCATTTTTGTTTACTACCGAATTTTGAATTTTTTAGCGTTTTTTTGTTCGTTCGCTACACATAACGAAGCTGCATTTTTTTTTTGTTAAAACTCGCGGAGTGTGTCATAATTACCAGCTACATACGAGAAAAGTGAACTACAACAGCAAAATTTTCTTATTGCACCTCTACCATAGCGGTGCTTCTCCATAAAACGTTGCAACAACACAAGTGTTTCCGTTTATGGCTCTCAGGTTTCTTGTAGCGATTTGTTGTTTTTGGTCCTAGTGTACGCAACGTTATCCTGTTTGATAAATGTTTTGTGTTCGCGCGTGATTTTTTTCGCATTGTTTTCTGCTCTAAATCAAATGGAATTTTGATGTTGTTTTTGTAGTGTGCAACCTTATCAGCACGTTGCAACAACATTTGAGTGCGACGTGAAAATTGTTGAGTAACTTCAAGAGCGTTCAGTGAAAAGAAACAATTCAATTTAATTGTGATGACTAAGATTTAGATTTAAAATAAACGTTTTATTCAAAAGAATATAAAAAACGAAAAATAAATGATGTAAATTTATGATCAATTTTCTAAAAGTTTATAAAAAGGATATCTTATAATATATAATGTAAAAAATTTATAAAGAAATATATATTTACACTGAAAAGGAATACGAAATACTTTCACGAAAGGATAAAACATTTTGCATTAAGCTTTGCTAACTAAGGTAAGACACTCTAATTTGAAAACACTTATTTTAAACATTATAAAAACTATGTTCATACAAAAAAAAACACTTAACATTTTGTTAATTATATCCACAATAGTTTGTAAGAAAAAACAAAACACCTTTATTTCAAGGATAAAAAATTATAACTTGATAATGTTCCTACTTTAACAACATTTCTTTAGGCACATGGGAAAACAGCTCTTATGCTGATACATGGGACTTAGGCAGTTTTGTTTTTTTGAAAATTTTAAACTTTTATTTATGCCGTATTTCTTCCGGTTATGTGTGCGTGTTTTAATTTGTAGTTTTTAAAATATCTATTCAATTTCTCGGTTAATAATTACATTCCTTAAATACAACCTTAGCTTATAAGTAATAAGTATGCATGCTTCAAACGAAGTAATCGCTGTAGTCATGTGACCGGAATCATATTTTAATGAGCGTTAATAAACGATCATTCAAATGACTCCAAATAAAAGATAATCCAACAACTGATTTTTAAGCGTTTGGTTTTTCAAATTTAAATAAAAAAACAGAATCTTGCAACAGTGAATAAAATATTTATTTGGAGCAATACATCATTTCCTTTCATTTACTTTATGAAGATTGTCTCATGAAAAAGTTGCCCGCGGCTACACCTGAGGTGGTTCATCCGTAAGCTCCAATTTTGCATACTTTTTCCAGGATTTCTCATCAACGGCAGCTGTTATGATGTCTTTCTGGGCTACAATTATGGCTGAGTTGTCTCTGTACACGAGAGACTTCACGTTGTGCCTAGTGGGGTCAAATAGCATGATATTGGTGCTGATCCAAAATGTGAGATTAATTGCTCACCAAACTCACCTCTCAATAGGTCCATGGTATTGCGTGCCGTGTGGCATGTGGCACCGTTTTGTTGAAACCACATGTCAACCAAGCCCAATTCCTCCATTTTGGGCGAAAAAAAAGTCGGCATTCATCTCAAGATGCCTTGCTCCATTAAAAAAGAATAGTCCAATGACGCCGGCGGCCCACAAAACGCACCAAACAGTGCATTTTTCAGTGTACATTGGCAGCTCTTGAACAGACTCATGCTGCTTTTCACACCAAATTTGGCAATTCTGTTTGTTGACGTACTCATTGAGCCAAAAATTATGATTATGACGACCATAAAATGGACACAATTTGCGTAACACATTTCTCAGAGAGCACGAATTTTGATAACAAAATTCAATAATTTGTAAGCCTTGCTCGTTTGTTAGTTTATTTATGGTAAAATGGCAAACCTCATTGAGCATTTTTGATGTTAACATATGTTACAAATCACGCTTGAAGTGTCAAAAAGTTTACACTAAAAAAACAAATAGATAAAAAATCACCCTTTAAAGACATATGTTTTCTTTCAATGCAAAGTTTCTACAACTACAAAGCAAACTCCGATTATATTCTCCTTAAAAAATCATTTTATTACGCTTTTTAACTTAATTTTCAATTATAAATTATTTATTCTATTTACTTTTGGAATAGTTTCCAATTCATTCTCTACTTTGCAAGGGAAAATGTAACAATACTAAATTTTCTCACATGCTGTATAAAGTGTAAATAATTGCAATCCCCATTATCATATGTTATTGAAGCTTACTGGCTTTTAATCCCATGCAGCACCAACACCAACACCAACACCAACCTCAACTTCGGCAACAAAAACACAACAAAGAGTGTAGATTTCCACCAGCTGAAGTAATTAATTTCAATAAACAAAAAACAATTGTCACATAATTTACTGTCTAGACTTTGGAAAATTTAGTATTTTCAATTACCATTTTGGAGTGGCACAAATGGGCCGGCTTTGGGGTAGGACTGCTGCAAGGTAACAAACGTCAGTCGGCGGTAGTGTGGCTGGAGGTTGGATGTGAATTGCGCCAACATGCGTTTAAATGCAAACAACACAGAACCGAACTGAAATTGCAGAAAGACAAAATGAAATAAAATAAAAATACAAGAATGAAAAAGCAAAACAGAGAAACTGGAAAATTAAAAACGCATAACAAAAAGAATGCAATGTAGAAGATGCACAAATGCAACCCTCATTTTTTTTTTTCTTTCGAAATTCAACCTCAAGCTGCCATTTGTTATGCCAGCAAAGTTATGACGGCGCGTCTGCCGACGGCACGCATAACCGACAGCACTTGGTCTGGCTGGTTGCTGCGTGGCTGCTTGGGTGACTGACTTGCACCCCGACCAAGGTTGATGCCGAGGCCAAGTTGAATGCAGTTGGCAGAAAAATTAAACTTGCACAACATGTGACAGTGCTCAAGTTGCAACAAGCAGCAGGATTACGTCAAGGATACGATTGAGGATATGGGTGCACTTCTGTGTTGCGGTTTTGAAAAGAATGAGCTACGGTTTCATTGCAACATGATAATAATACAGAAGCCATATAATGATTCGGAAGAATATAATTGAAATACACAAAAACTTCATTCTTACTAAGGGGGTACATACATGATATGCTAAAATAATCTTCAATATAAAGTTAAAGCTTATTTATATAGATTCCTCTTTAAAGAAAGTGTTGATCAATTGGAACACTTCGAGTAAATATATAAAGCCTTCTTTTCAAAAATAGAGCATTGTATACTCGAACAATGTGCTGGAATCAAACAACATTTTTTGAGTGTAAATGTGATTTTTTTTTTTTGAGATTCTTTTTTGCAGAATATAGATAGAAGTTACATTTAGTGCTGTAAAAGTAAGGAATATAGTGATAAGAATAAGGTAGATGAGAAATATTTTAGGGATTAAAAACAAAGTCTACCCAGAGGTAAATAAACAAAATTATTTCAGAAAAGAAAGAGTCTGCTGCTCTAATAATTCCTTTTGGGATAGTAAAGGAAAGTAAATCGTATCCAAAACCCCAATTTCGGGCAAATTTATGCGTTTATATATTTTAAAATCACCAACTTTAAGTGAAGATTTTCATCCGGATATTTTTGAGTGCACTTGTCTCGCTGAATATGCCTCTCGTCTTACGCTATCTGATCTTGATTTCGAGATGTATGGCGAAAAAAGTTTCAAAAACCCCACTTTCAGCTACCTTACACTCAGTGTAAATACATTTGGTCATATGTTTGTAATTCTTTCAAGGAACAGCGTCACCAGCTAAGTCAATTCAGCCATGCACATATTTCTTCCTGTGGGAAAAACGATTACGGGGAAACCAGGGAGAATAAACGGCCCAACATCATGCATCACTTTTGATTTTGATAATAGCCGAAATTGTTTTACGGACGTACACGCCTACACAAATAAAACATCTAAAAAGGTGCACTGAGATAGTTGTTTGACACGTGACCACCACCAGAAAAAAAATTGTGCCCATTTTGACTATGGAACGTGGCACTTCCTGCACAAGCACAACTTTTAAGAGCTGTAAGGAAGCTGTTCAAAGTAGTCCAACCATATTTCACACAAATACTTGGGATAGTTCGCACAAGCTCAAGACAGAATTCAAGCCCTAAATTTCCTACAATGTGTTTTTAAATTTTATATAGCTTGAAAACCCGTCTTGAATCTTTGCGATTTTTCAGAGAAGTGGTGAAAAGCCGCTCTACCCCAACTGTACCCCTACTCCAGGCATCACCTAGAACAGCAGATTCTCATATTTTTTAAAGTCAATCCTTTGAGCCATTTATGTTTACATTATTCATTTTTTAATTTTACTCTACTAGTTCAGCATTTAAAGTTCAATTTGTCTGGCGAATGTGTGGCGGACTTTCGACCAAACAAGAAATGCATCCACAGTGATTTCAATGTTTTTACAAGATGTCGCTTTACAGAAAATATACTGCTATTAAATCATTCTGTCTTCTTTAGTTTGAGTTCGTAAATAAATTCTCTAACTTCAGAGAGTTGTGGATACTTTCTAGAATAATTATCGGATTATCATTGCTAAGCACTGAATTATAAATAATTTGTTTTTAATTTTAAGTAATATGGATCAACAACTTGCAAGCAACCGAGTTTTTTTTTGCCCAAACCTACTACCAAAAAAGTTCTGTAAAAATTTAAAGATGTCTTTTAAGTTTCCAACAGAATGATATCGACTGAAGATCGTATGTTTATAACAATAATTTTAACAAAAACTGTGAGCAAAATGTTCCATGAACAGACCTGTCATGAAGGTATGAAGTAATATAAAATATGCAGCTTGTTGAAACTGTGTAAATCAATTACTTAAGAAACATTCTAAATATCAATATCAATAGAGTATTTTGAACATTTCACATTATAACTTGGATTATGTAAGTTCTTTATCAAAGAGATTTCGTACAAGCTCATTAAATTGAAATGTTTAAAATGACACAGAAAATGCAAGCCACGTTAATATCAACTCTTAACAACCAACAAACAATAAACGATGTATAATCACTGGGCAAACAAATACAAAATCATGATTGTGAAACGATAATGAGTATCCAGTAGGAAAATTGTTATGTAATGCATCTCTGAGGACAAAATATTCATACTTTAACATATATTATATATTCTTTTGATATACTTTTCAACGATACTGTCAACAGAACTCATTTAATTTGTTTACAAACTTATTTTGGCAGCACGGGCGTGTTTAACTTTTTTGTTTTGCGTGTTTGAGACAAATCCGTCCATGACTTCCTAGAAGCGGCTACGGAGAACCTCTCTTTCCTAGCATTTAATACATTTACACACACTTTTAGGACACCTACCTACACAAATCCCACATAGGTCTGCGCAGACCTGGATATACCAGTTAGCGCCGAAAAATCCCTGAACTTCTTAGGGATGATTTTCTAAAAGAAAAGATTCCTGAAGGAAAATATTCTAAATTGTGTTCTAACTTATGAAAAAAAAGTTTATTGTATCAATTGATACAGGAAGTCAAAAAAAAAAAGAAAACAATTGTAAAACAATTTTCACAAACGGTGACTTCCGAAAATCTATTATCGACTTTTTTCCATCGAAAAATCGATCTCTGCTGACTTCCAAAATCTATTTTCTACCTTTTCCCATTGATTGGTACATTATCCTTTTTTTTTTGAAAATGTGTCAAAATATAACCCTCTGATAACTTCCGAAATCCGTTTTCGACCTTTTCCTATTGCATAGTTGAACAATCCCTTTTTTTAATTGTTTCATAAAACCTCCTTAGGGTGGATAGGGTTCCTCTAAAATTCTTTTCCCACCATTCCAAATCGATTGGTGGAAAAACTCTTTTTTCTTAAATTTGGATCATTTGTACCAAAGACACCAATTGTTTTGGAAAATTTATGAGCACACAAGAATGAGCTACTGAAAATTTCATTTAAATTCAATTTGAATATACGTTAAGTTAGTTACAGTGCTATTATTGTATGTCTTTGGTACAATATCATTACTTTTTTCATGAATTTGGCCCAATTTATTCAAACACCATGCGAGATAGAGAGAAGTTAATGCAAGATTCAGATTAAGAGCCAAAAGTAATATGAAAATGAAAACTGATAAAATAGATGTTCCAAGCTGTATAAAATTTTTAGGAATCCAGATCTTATTCCCAACATTTTGTGAAAAAAATGTTATTGCTGTTTCTTTCATTTAAGGTTTCCATATCAACATCGTGCCCCTTACCGAGATCGAAGTCTTTGCAGTGACCCCCAAAATTTTTTTCGACCTTTCCCATTGGTTGCTGCAAGAAAATTTTCTTTTTATTATGGATCTAAAACTCCAACTTAGGAGTGTTGGGTCAGTCACTTCTGGTAACTATCATCCATTTCAGCATTTTCCTTTCGATTGGCGCAAAGATTTTATTGTTCAAAAATGGGCTCAAAACACAACCTTAGGGTTATCAATTTGATATTTGAATACATCCTATCAAATGGTGTTGTATAATATTTTTAGAAAAATGGTTTAAAATGTAATACATAAATAGGTACATTTGTAGAATACCGAGATATTATGACTAAGGCAATTTTGCGATTATCCTACAATGAGATTTCCTAAGAATAAGTTTCTTTTTGTGAAACAGTCATCATTATTGTAGTACCCAAAGTTAAATGACTAAATAAACAAAGAAATTTCTCACTACAGGGTAATTGAATTGTTAACAAACACAAACTCATACTTTGCCTTTTAGAAAATTTACATTAAATAGGTTGACTTTTCTATAACAAGAAATTAAATGTTGCTGCTGGATATTGCTGATGTTGTTTCTGCTTTTGTAGTTTCTTCAACATTTGTGTTACTGCTTCCTTCACTTTTCATCTTCCCCAGCACGTCTAAAATTTTATTTATTAAGTGTTTATGGAGTAAAAGTCACAAGGACATAAACGACCCTTATCGGGATTAGTTCCAGCTTCTTATCATCAAGTGCTTTGTTCAATAAGAGTACAATAACAACGCGCTATGAATTATTTACTATGAGAGATTTGTTGTGTTTTGTTGTGTTGGTCTTACAATGGTTTGCTTGTATGTGTGTTTTAGTGACACTTGCTGCAATTGAACTTCCGTTTTGTTTTTCATATAAATATCTTCAGATATAGGGTGAGCTAAGCAATAGCCATGTGTAAGTCATGAGTTGAAGTTGAGCTATACGAGACTCACTGGATTAAAATTGTTAAGAAAAATATATATTAGTAGGCCATTTGAATAAATTTTAATTTTTTATATACTAAAAGCTTAAAAAAACAAATATTGTACCTTAGCCAAAATAGAATCTCCATACTACCTATACTTACTTGTATATCACAACTTTTTAAAAATTATCAACAAGGACAACATGTATCAAAAACTCAGAAAAGGTAGAAGGCTTGTGCAAAGTTAAAATACAAAAATAAATCAAAAATGAAAATATCAAAATTTGATTTTTGCTCAATTTTCAAGTTCAACACAAAATATCGTTTATCCTCGATTTTATGATAAGGCAAATTTGAATACGCATAGTAAATCTTAAAGCCTTTCCACACTGAACGCGTCCGCGTCCAATACTTCACACAGGGCGCGATATTTTTGTGTGAGCGATTCAGTCTGTTCGCTTAATTCTTTGGAAAAAGTAGTGCGTTTTGAGTTTTTTTTTATTTGATATTGACTATGAGCTCGGAAGAAGAAGAACTCCTTTTAAATTTCTGGTAGTAGATATAGGAAGTTACGGACATCAGAGCGACAGTGGTATATTCGAAAATTCACTTTTTTATCGGGAGGGTATTGATGGAAAAACTATCCTACCGCCGAAGCCACTGCCGGGTACAGACATCCCAGTTCCTCATGTTTTGACAGGTGTTGAAGGTCTTGCACTTCAAACTTATTTAATGAGACCGTATCCTAAACAAGGAATAATTAACAATACACGAAAGAAACAATTTAATTTACGTCTCAGTCGAGCACGTCGTATAGTAGAGATCGCATTTGGTATATTGGCAATGAAATGGCGGATATTTTTAAGACCAATAGAGGCAGATGTTGAAACTGCGGATTATATTGTAAAAGCAGCTTGCTGCTTGCACAATTATATTATATCAAATAATAATAACAGAGCGTGGATACCCATAGAAACTGAAGAAGAGTGTGGCCCCACACGTGCATTTGTGGAAACTACATTTACAAATCGTAGGTCTTCCATCGCTGCAATTGAAATTCGCGAATGTTTTGCTGATTAGTTTCACAGAATAAATAGTCGGACAGACGTACAGTAAAACAATTATTTTAAATTATGTATCATATGTTATTATATGTTTTTTGTAAGCCTTTTAAAATTTCATAATAAACGGCCACCCTATGCCGTTTTTTTGCAAGTGAAAAAAAAAATTTTTCATATTGTTACTTCACGCAAAAAAAAAAACATAACTGTAGTTTCATTTTGTTGCTTTTTATTGAATTTATTGCAATAAAATTATACTTACTTGTCATATTGACTTCTTTCCCAATCTCGTTTCATTCCTCCGACTTTTTTAATAAATTTTTATAATCTTCGTCAGATTTGTCGAATAAAAATCTAAATTTACGCACACTTTCAATTAAAATTTCAATTTCCTCACTCATTTTGCTTATTAGATAGCACAGCGTCAACGCGATATTCTGTAATTTTGTACAACTTGAACGCTGAACGCCGCGTCCCAAAAATAACGCCGGCGTTCAATCGCGTTCAGTGTGAAGCGAATGATTCAACATTGTGTAATACAACGTCATTTTGGGACGCGGACGCGTTGAGTGTGGAGAAGCTTTTAAAGTTACACCAATCTGAAATTGCTGATCAAAACAAAATTAAATAACATAATCCATAAAGCCAACCTTTTATCCGTGGCATCAGACATGCATCGAATAAACATTAGTGTGTTCACCTTTTTTTTCTTCGAAACTGCCCTTTTTGATTATCTCACCCTACAATTATCTTAAACTAAGTATGCACTTGAGAAAATCATCTTAAGGATCTACTGTATTTTATAACCAAAATACACGCACACACGTGTCTCTTACATTATCAACATCCACATCATCATCATCATCATCATCAGCTTGAATTACTGGTTTGCATCTTTTATTGTTTACATTTCCTTGATATTTTGGTTTTATTACTATCCTAGTGCTTTTTTTGTCATCCTCTCACCATTCCACTGTGTGAATATCCTTTTAGTAACCTTTGAGTTGGTATCGTTCGTCAATGGTCTTCTTGTTTTCTCCCGCATTTCATCTTTTATTTATCACTTTGTCTTATCATATGATGTTTCTTTGCATATTGCAATACTTCATGATAATTATTTAGGTCGATTTAATGCAATGTCTCGTCTTGTCTTATCCTACATATATAGCCATGTTAAGCCAAGTCCAGTTCACGGAATGTTGTGCAATAACAACAGCTCCTCTGGTTGCCATTCAAGGAAGTATTTGTCTATTCGTTTTGTTGTTATGTCAGGATATGAGACAAGTACATCTGTCATTTTAAGTGGCTTATTCATATGCATGCACTGAGTTGACAGAGTTGGTTGATATTGTGACTAAGGCTATGACCCATCATAGTGGCCAGGAATATCATTAAGTGGTAAACTAACAGAGTGGTATATACATACGTGATGGATAAAAATCATCGGTCAGGATATGGATGGTAGTAACTCAAATTGATATCCTTCTTGGTGTAGTCAGTCAGAAACAAATGATTATGGAATGAAAATGAATAAAAGATGAGCATAAACTTTCTTTGAAATTTTCACTTGAGAAGTGGAGAAAAGTATATGTATTACTGAACAGCACAAGCCTTAGAGAATAATAAAGATCAAATTTTAACTTTTTTATCATAAAACATTTTTAGAAATTCTTTTATTATGCTGTGCAGATTGACAGAGACCAGATTTCATAAAATTTGTACAAAATTTGACATAAATAAAAACCAATTTATGCTTCAAAAGAAGTTTCGGAGTTTCATAATATACTGTTAAAAATTACCATAGATATGATAACTTAAAACGTTTAATTCTTTGCGAGGTGCCACGAATACTTATCCATTTTGATCACCTTCTCGTTGCATGTCGCATGGTTGCCAGGTATTTTTTGATACAAAAATTTTGAAATAAAAGGAGTCGTCGTTTGCGTTAAGAAAATACAAAATTTGAAGAATTTTTTCACTAAAAAACTTTGACAAAATCAAAGATGCCGTATTTGCTCCAATTAATTTAATAAAACCAGACTTTACTTAACTTAAATTCTTATTAAACAACAGAAAAATAAAATATCCTCATCAAGAACATGTTCTAAACTTCTATAAAATTTAAATCAATGTCAACGTTTGTTTTTCTTTTATCTTTCAGCTTATTAAAATTTTTTCTACCAGGCTGCTTGAACCCTAAAACAATGCTATGAAGGCTACAATCAATTCTAGTCTCTCAAGTCAAGCCGCAGCTGCTTGTTCCAGCGCCAGTGTCAGCTCCTCCAGCTGTAACTCGACACCAGCAACCACAAATATCAGCCAGACTGATACGCCTGCTATTGCTGTAGCAGCAACAACAAAATCCAGACCACTCACAAAGGCATCCAAGGTTAGCTTTGCTCCCATAGATATCACATTACCATTGAACACGTGATATATAAATATGCCCAATAATATCGTCTGCGAGTGGCTGCGTGCCATTGGTTTCAGTCAATACGCAGAAAGTTTTATGGAGAATGGCTATGATGAATTGGAGATATGCAAGCAAATTGGTGAAATTGATCTGGATGCAATTGGTGTGGAGAATACACCGCATCGGAACAAGTTGCTGAAAAGTGTGCGCACTCTGCGTGAGAAGGGTGCCGCCATTGTTTATGTGATGATCAATGATCCGAAAGCCTTGAGTAATAGCAATGAAATTTTAGCTACCGATTGTGATACGCCAACAACTCTCAAAGAGTTAGAGGCAACGATGAAACGACATCTGGAGGCAGATGGTATACGTTTGACAGCGCATCCATATTCAACGCCGGTAAGTTATATTTCCGATATAATTAGCTTGAAACTACTGATGAAATGTCGAACTGATCTTAGAATGAGTTTTATTGATGCTACTTAAATTTTTTTTCGGATCACTATATTTTTGTTCGTTGTGAGAGTGAGTGATCGCTGTGAGAGAAGGACACGTGGGGATATTCAAGAAAACATAACATAACTAGCGACAATGAGTGTCAATGAAGGGAAATTCACAAATTGCAGAAGCTATACAGAAATGGGCCAAAATTATGCACAACAAAAAAAACGAAAATTACATAAATAGAAATGCGTCGAGTAAAATAAATTCAAAACTTTTAAAATTTAGATTAATTTTTTTTTACTGCCTGTTCAATTATCTTCTCAAAGTTGAACGACTTTAATTGAATCGCTGCGTAGACGCAAACGCAACGCTGCTTCTGTTTGCCATAAGTGCAAATCGGTTGGTGTAACAAATTGCTTGAAGTGTTGTATGCCTTTGCCATAGCAACCACTGATACAAATGAAACAATACCGCTATTTGTAGAATCTTGCATCCTTTAATTCACTTGAAATATACAGTGGGGGGCAGAAATGCTGGTACTTGTACGATTATGGAGCCACACTTGATGCACCGCGGCTGTTAGCCATTTGTCATTTTATAGCACCATACCAAAATGCAATCAATGCACTGCTCGCATTAATCTCATTCTACGATTAAAAGGAGTTCGAAATAGCATCACTTTCAATTGAATTTAGCTTACACATTAAACTCGCAAGCAAAAACTGGCCCTCAAAATGGTAACGTGAGCTCTGCAAAACTGTTCCTTTCCGCGGAACTTTTGTTGCTTTAAGTTGTTAATTAAGAATGGAGACTTCCATGACTTCCATATTTCTGCAACGAAATTAATAGAGAAAATGGTATTTAATAGAAATTTTGGAATTCTCGATACCGAATCAAACCGGGCCAAACATTAGTGGCTACTCTGTTTCCGCCTCAGGTGTCACCCAACAGAACAATTAATGATTCGATTTCTTCTCCAATTTTTCACGCAAAGAAAAGGAACAAAACCTTTAAATAAACATTATATAAATTCAGAGCTTGAAATATATATGTATCACATGTTCCAGAAGCGATAATATGCCCATATCAAGACTTATATGCATCTAAGTTCCTTAAATTTATAAGCTTTTAAAATGTTCAAACTGGGTCGAATAAGGCCATTGCTAGTATTTTCTTCTTCAATCATTGATTCTTCATGCCGTCTTTTTTTCTTCTTTATGTCTTTCACACGTCTATTACTATCAGTTTTTGCTTTAGTTTCTCTAGAGTTTAGCTGGCGTTAAGCATAGTTTTGTTTTGTTTCGAATATCTTTTTGTTCAGGGCCAAACTTATCATTTTCTAAGGGTAGGCCCAAAATTATTTGGCGCACACTCGAAAAAAATGATTTATGCTTCAAAAGCAAGAAACAAAAAAAATTTTGTATCTCGCAATAAGATCTGGCGCCGCCTTGGAAAGAACTAATTCATGCATATCATGAAGCCTGAGGAAGTCAAGTGAAAGAGATATTTAACAGGCAATTGATAAGATAGCATAACTAAAACAGGTCAACAACAAGAAAAATAAGTCATTTCTAACCAGAATTTTTAGCTCCCCAAAATCTATCATATTGCCATGGGCCTTCTTCGCACAGTATCTTAATTCCAGCACTGTTATTGTCCGAAACATTTTGGCGCAGTTCACCGCTCACGTGCACATGCACATACATACATACATATAAGTAACTGCCACTCGTACAAAATGTCCCGCAGGTTTGCACAGACAATAAATTTTTGTCTAACCAACAGAATCAATAAGTCGCTGCTCAGTTGGTGCACCGTTTTCTGTCCGGGTTGCATTGTAGTCCATTAACGTTTGCCGTATTACGTGTGATATGTGATTGTGATCATGCTGCTCCGCTTGGGAGTTCTGAGTGAAAGATAAATTTACTGCTGGTCAGCGCTGTTGGACAATGTGGTTGAAGTTTAATTTCGATATGTTTTTACTACGCTAGTCGTTAATGATTCATTTTCATGAATATTCAGAATCAAAATATAAAGTTGCAAATAAATGCAGTCATTACAGATTTAATGCTGCATAAGAATAAAAAAATGCAGTTGAAAAACTCTTCGGAATAAATTATTTAAGTTTGAATATTTTTATATGAGTTCCATGACAATGTCATCGTCGATAGATTTTACTCAAATTAAATGAAACTTAAAGTTACGGCATTGGCTATTAAAGCTTCTATGAAGGTTGTACAAAATTTACTATATCTAAGCTGCATGGATTCCAGATGCTGCAATTTCAAATAAATTAACTCAACTGTGTAATCCCAAAACAAAGTCTTTCACTCTTTTTCCATAAAGCCTGCGGATACTACATGTTTTAGTGCATTAAGCATTTAAACATCTCAAAATGATGTTTCTGGCGAAAGTCCATTAGGGTGTATATATGTAAAGTGCCATTAGATTAAACTAGTTGTATGTGAAGAACATACTTACACATGTACTCGTATGTATGTTCTCTTATACATATGTTTTGAAGCTATTACGCATTAAGACAAGTACATTTATGCAACTCCATTATAAGTGCAAACTTAAATGATGAAAATCTGTGTCAGTAGTTCAGGAGCTACAGCCTATGTATGCTAATCCAGGAAACTTTTATGCATATATGTAATTGTGTCAACGGTAATGATTTTATTACTGAACCATTAAAACTATTGATTGAAGCGTTGATTTTGGGCAGAGCCAAAATTTTGTGCAAAAGCTCAAAGTAAAATTTGAACAATTTTCAAATGACAGTTTCCTTACATCGAAACGTATTCTGTTTGTTAGATCTTAAAGGAATTATGGATGTTTCTCATTGTCCTGTTAAACTTCAGCAAAAGAATAATAAAATTAATATGCTCTAACGCATGTAGAATTTCTGCTCAATATATCTTTCATCTGATCAAAATCGTATTATACATTTCATATTTTAAGATATGCAAAGAATTCTTTTTATCGGCTCTGCGCACATCATAACTCTCAAACTTTTTCTTATTGACAAGGTATTGTTTAAAAAACTTGAAACAACAATTTGGAACTTTTAGACCAGTGAATCTATTTGGGATTTGTGGAAATGTACGGAATCGAATGTATTGTATTGTACTTTTAAGGTGGCTAATGTTTTCGTCATGACCATCAAAAATTTACTTAAAATTTAAATACTCTGTTCTAAGTTTACTATTTACAAACAAAAAAAATACCAGGAAAACTTAAAAACAAAAAAAAAAAATACCAGCAAAACTTACTCCAGGTTTTCTAGAATTTCCAAAAAAAAAAGGTCATTTTCATATAATGTTCAAATGTACTGAAAATACACCAAATGTACCGAATGTATTAAAAACTTGTAAAATGTACTGACGTTGATTTTTCACAACGCAAATATAATAAAAAAAGTACAAATGTACCAAAAATGCCATCACTGTTTCAAACCTGTACTGAAATCCGTTCGGGATTTGTCTCGAAAACGAATTGATATTTGCAATTTATTTCTGGCTTAGACAAAAAAGGCAAATCCGATAAATTATCAGAACTATAACAACTCATACTCAAAATTCAATATTATTACTCAACTCCAGACATCAATTCCACTTCAGAACTAAATCGGAATCATAGTCGGCAAAATATTGCCTTAGTAGTTAGCAAGTTTTTTTTAAACATTATTACCAAAAATTAGAAGGAAAAAATCACTCGTTTGGAATAACTCAAGGGATATATCACAAAATGTGGAAATTTCGACGAAAGTTACCTAATGTCGGCATAGTAATATATCTCGATATGAAGATATATACACCCGTATTTTGGAAGACGAAACAAGTGATTGGCTGATAGTGACACGTCCAAAATGTCCGTTTAAAACTTTTATTTAAAGACTAGCTCCAACTTTAATGTTTATTTCAACAAAAATAGCATGGTTTGAAAAATAAAGTTTTGATTCAGGCTTACACTTTCAGGATTAAGGCAGACGAAAATTCGTAATTCACTTCTTTCAACATACACAATACTACGAGTAATGATCCACTTTGCTAATTTAGAATGCATATTTAGCTGTAATGCCACATGCAAGTGATGTAGTCTACATGAGGAACAAAGTTTTCCATGAAAGCATCACCAACTTTTGTTTCTCTTTTTTTTTCTATATTTTCTTTCTGTTTTGCTTACAAAGTAAACTGTGTTCAAAAATGCATTTTCTTTTGGTTGCTGTCTTCTTAAACTTCGATTGTATGTAGAATTCTTTTTTTTTGCACAACTTGTCGAATTTAAGTGGAAAGCGGTAATTGAGACGTGCTACAACACTGCGTAGCATAAATGAATTTCGAAAGTTTGCAGGCAGACTTTTGACATACCAACATATTACATTGTACGCTTGTTTTAGGGTGTACTTAAAAAAATATTACGTTGTATACGAAATGCATGCGCGCTTAATAACTGATTGCTACAACAAGCAAACGAATTCCTGCTTGGCGTTCCGATTTTTTAGCATTCGCATGGCCAATTTGCATTATTCTGGGCTGTGTGTAGCCTATTTGCAAACCTTTGGCCATGGCTGCTCTGGTGTTAAGGTATGTAAGACTACCTTCAAACGATTTTTTGATGTAATTCTTTATCTATTGTCTCCAGGAATATTGAGCTAACTTTATTTAAGTTTAGAATAAAGACTTTAAAAGGAATGGTTCTCAATTTTGTCTTTTCCGTGCTGATTTCAGTTACCTGTTTAGCTTATGTTATGTTACAAAAATCAGCACATAAAGTTAAGCTGCAGAAAAGACATAACATCTGGGAAGCGTCTACCGAAAGTTATCAGTTGCTATGGCTTTTTTAATGAGATGCACCATGCATCAAAATAACTTCTTTGAAACTGGCACAGTGGCTAGGATAGAGTAGCGGCTTTAGTAGCAACCTCAGGACAAAGATAGGTCAATAGTGATACCACAGCTTCTAATCTGAGTCACGTGTTGCTGCAAAGTTCTTTTGCATATTGAAGTCAATACAAGATAGTTCCTCAATGTTGTTGACGACAATCTGTTCAAGTGTTTGGCGTCTCAGTCTGTCAAAGGCAGTGCAGTGACATAATAAATGCTCTACAGTTCTTTGTCCTGGTTGCAGCTTAAGTGATGAAACTTTTAAAACTTTTATTGCACCTTAACGTGTATCCATACACATCTTCATACATAGATCGCAATGCCTCGATGAAAAACCACGCACGTTCAACATCTTGAAAATTATTACTTTACTGGATTCTATATGGAGTTTCAATTTGTTAATAATGGCGGAAGGATTTTTTGTTTATTCATCTCTTTCTGTACGGAAGTGTGCATGAAGAGTTTGCATTTGATAATTAATAGGGTGTGAACAATTTTGTGTATGGCAGTATCTTTTGTGTTGTTGCCTTTTTTTTACACAATACTGTCTGCAAGAAGCTGAGCTAATCAGCACAGTTTTTAGACAACATCACTGCAGCTCAAATTGGTCTGGAAAAATGGTATGGTGAAGCCGAATAAATTACATAAGTGTTCTCATCATATGAGCTAAAGATATTTAAACAAGTTTGCGAAGCATCTAGACCTAAACTTAAAGCTAGGGAATAAGCAATTTTCAGTTATACATATGCAGATGTGGCTAAAATGCAAGACAGCATAAGAGCAAGGCAAGACAAGTTCAAAAACTGTGCCCCCTCTACCTCAGTTCATGTATGTCGAAATGAATTATTCTTTGGGGGCGAGAAGTTCCATTCAATAGGAGAACAATGAGCCCATTTTTCAGCACTGTCGAAAAACTTTTTTTTTGCCTGGGGCACTTGCCCATATATATATTCATTCTATAACTTTTGTGCATTCCTATTTAGTAAGAAATAAAAAGCTCACTTTCAAATGCTGAATTTTGAAATTTTGGATGCATTAATTCAAACTGGGAGTGGTGCATTAAAATGTACCTACCGGCTTACATTTTTTTTACATATAGTAGTTTTAAGCTTTTAGAACTTAATACAATTTCTTTGCAATCGTAACATTTGCCTGGCCATAAATTCATGTGTCCATAAGAGTGCTCTTTAAAGTGTCAATGGTTTACTTTTTACTTCTGTTCTCAGAAAAATTTATGGGCCATGCGTTTGTTTTGTTTACGCTGGTACACCAAAATTGTTTCAAACTTTGCATTGGACGACTATCACTGATGTTTTGTTTTTTTTCTTTTTTTGCTTTCTCTGCATATTTTGCACAGGAAGGCAAGCGCGGTTATCTCGAAGGTCTGGCGGCGCACTACAGCAAACACCTAACGTTGCCTTATGAGGATGTTCTCGACGGCATTGAACAAGTGCGTAGCACAAAATGGAAAGAACGACACTTACGTATTGCCACTGGTCATACGATATCACGGCAGCACCATCGAAGTAGTGAGAGAGGTGGCGACCGAGGCATTCCAACAGGAAGCAGCATCATCGGTAGCAACATTGCAAATCAATCAAACCTGCCATCCAGTCATAGTCAACCTTTGTATGTGCCCGGAAAGTATTCGGTAAGAATATTGGCGTTAGGCATTAGTTTAAGGTCTTCACCGGTAGCCTTTGGAATTTAAGCAAAAATAGGTTTGTGCTGGTGGCGGAATATAACAGAAATGCTGCTGATTTAGCACTAATGCTTATTCAGCCGGAAAATTAAGTTTTAGCATAGATTTCGTTTAATTTTTGTATTCTTCATTGTACTTTTCTATGAGATTGATAACAAATTTTTTCTTTTAATACAAAAAATTTTATAACATATAGCCCTCCAGCTGCCTGACGAATCGAGAAGAGAATGAAATTTATAGCTACACCCAAAACGATTTGACGAATCGTATGGCAAGAAATGCCATCGATTCAAAGTCGGCTGTAAATTTAAATGGAATGCAGCATAGTTATCCTGGAGCAAGAACAAATTTCTTTTATGACTTTTCGGCAACAGGTGTGTACAATTTTAATATTTGCAATTTATTTTGTGTTTGAATCGCATAGTTTTTCAGAACGTTTTAAGTTCAAAAAAATCGAAAAATTAAGCCCTAGGAAACAGTTTTTTGTTAATGGAAACTAGGTTGTGTTGCAACTGGATAATTGATATCCAAAACTCATGTTTTCTCAGATTAAGAGAAATAATTGCATTTGCCAGCGGGTATCTATAGCGTCAGACGTCTAAACAAGCTCCTCAAAAGATTTTCATTAATATTGAAAATTTAAATAGTGCCACCTGTTTTAAAAATAGTGCAAGCTAAAGCGGTTATCGAATTTTTTAACAAAATAGGGGTGGATTTCGGATTATTTTATTTTAACTTCTTTTCTTTCACAAAAATTTGGAAACTGATCGGAAAATAATGGAAAAATACCGGTTTTCTATTTTAAAATTGAAAAATCTTCCCTTACTTTTACTACAGTTTTTATGTATCTTTGTCAGCTTAACGGAATGCCATAGTCCTCGTATCGTAATCCTATTTCACAACCAATAATCCGTGTTTTTCCAAATTACCAGGCCTGGCACACCTCGAATCGGAGTTCCAAAATATACATATTAGGGTGATTTTTTTTTGGTTTAATAAATGCAAGTACATGAAAAAACAAAAATGCTGGTTTAAGGAGAGCTCATAACATCAAAATTTACTGGTGGATTATAGAGCATTTTTGTTTTCATGACTTATTAGATAGTTTCGTCTATATCTCGGGAAAAATCTTACATAAACGGAACCAAGCTTATATTGATTTTTATGGAAATTTAGAACAACCTTATTATATATTCGTAAATAACAGAGCTCTTCCGAAAAACTATGAATCATCGACAGTCATTATATAAAAATATGCCAATATATGATAGAGAGCTTAAAGCTATTCATATAGCATATTTTCACATACATACTTACATGAAAATATACATGCATACATAAGTATTCGAAAGAATTAATAAAATAAAGTCTTTAGAGCTGCTCATCTCTGGTATGATCAAAAATTAAATGGGTTTTAAGCAGAAGTAGCTCAGATATCTAGAAAAACTAGAAAAACTGGAAAAATTGAAAAAATGGAAATAATTTTTTAAATTGATCGTGTCAAAGACCCTTTCCACAGATACCTTGACAATGGAACTAAAAAAGTTTATAGCGTTGTGTATATTCGAAATTATAACTGCAATCCTTAATATAATTGAGCACCATACATCCTCGACAGTTGCACAATTTAATGACGTTGCTCTTATTTGTTTATTTTATTACTTTTTACAGAAGGTCGAAATAAAAACAAAAGACGCACAGTTTTTGAACGCTTCCTCAATGGTCTGCGTCAAAGCGGTGATGAGCTCAATCAGACGGAAGGAATGCAATTAAAAGTAAGTAACATTTTCCATACTACATCGCATTTCGCTCTTTGTTAATGTGTCCCCGAATTTTCGTATTGTAAAAAAAAAATATAATGAAAAAGAGGACATGGAAACAACGAGTGACACCACTCGTCCACTTGATGACGCTTAAAGTGCTGTAAGTGTGTCGAAAAAAATCAAGTACTCCTGCTGATGCTTTGGTGTTATTAAGATTCTTCCTGTCCATGTTTTTTAAGGTTTTATTATATTTTTGTGCTTTGACATCTATCGTGTCCTTTTTTTAATGTTTAGCTTTTGAGCGCATTTCCTGACACTTATAAGTTGGTCCTTTGCTTGTTTATGTACATTTTTTTTTTTGGCGTCTATACTCCAAAGCAATTATTGCTCTCTTTATGTTATTCTTAGTTGGCGCGTCTGTGTCTTTTCGCGTTTATATTCCGTTCAGCAGTTTATGGAATTTTTTCGTGTTTATTGCGGTTATTTATTTTATTGAAATGAGATAATTTTCTTCCATGGAAGTTATTTAGAAGCATCTATGAAAGATAATACATCCAACATTGAGATCAAGATTTCTATCATTCGTTCTTAGCTTATTAAAGAGGGTAGGCTTGAACAAAAAGTGTCGCAGAAACATCGTTCTGCTTGAAGGAGTTTGCAACGCTAGTCATCGTCTTCACTAGAATGAGTTGACACTTAACTTTTTCTGGAGCGAATTCTTATGTTGCTGAGAAGCTACCAGCAAGTCTGTAATTAATATTAACACTCGATCCAAGAGTTAGAAGAGTTAGTCTTCACTAGAGAAGGCATGGACTATGTCGTAATTTTGTTGACTGTAATTTGGCTAAAGTGCAAATCTCTTTATCTATTTCAACATATGCCCTATACGCACACGAAGATCTCTACGACCTGTAACTATTGTTAACAACTGATATTTAATGCTAATCAATTAAGATCGTTGTGCCTGAGAGCCAACTCAGTTCTCTCAGTGCCGACTAATAGCATAACATCTTTTTAGCTCATTACATGAGGTCAACCTAAACAGAGGTCTGAAATAGTCATATCAGACAACATCATTCTGTATACGAGTGAATCTGTCATGGATATATACATAGTTCTGGCTTTGGTATTTGTCCGGAAAAACGTATTCAAACGTATTTCTAAGAGAAGACTTGATATTCTTGTATCTTTGAGGCTTTATTACTATTAAATAAATAAAAAGGTGTTCAGAGATCACGACAGCTTTAATGTACTTTGAAAACACTTGTTCTTATTGGTTTTATTACTGAAAACGTTGTTCAGAACCAACAGATATAAGCTCACTTTGGTCTCGGTAGCTGATATAATAATTAAACCAAAAGCATCTTATGTATTCATTGGGCCAGGATTGACTATAGCTATCAGTTGAGCAGTACACGAGCAGACACTTCTCTATGACTTCACATCTCCCAATGAAAGTTTTCGTCCCTCTGTAGACAATTTGAGCTGTTTTTACCTAGAGTGTAGAGTATGTGGCTGACAGAATCACAGAATTGTAGCTGGGTGTGCACTATTAAGCTACCAACGCTGACAATTATATATTTGAATGACATCTGACATTGCATTGCGAGAGGTTTAAGGTTCTCTTAACTCCATTTTCTTGAATTATGCAGTACAACTTTTGAAGACTCAGACTGCAGATCACAATGGACTTCAAATTTTATTAGCCCAAAGGATAGTTTTAAGATACTAAAAGCTGCCGAGTAAATATCGCAACATGGGACAAGTGCAGCCTCTATTGGCACCGCGTTAGAGCCTTTTTCGCTTTCCCCACTTGAAACCATTGATAAAGTCAGCTAGAGGAATTCTATATCCAGTATCAATCTTCACTTTACGGTTTCAAAATTGAAATTCCTATAAAAGAAAATTCAATGCAAAGTTTTCATTCCAAAGATTTATTCACTCGAAACTCTTTTCTACACTTTTTTTTTAAATTAACGATGAATTGCATTGTGTGTATTGTTTTGTATAAATTTTTAGTCTGCTTCACTTAAACACCTTAACAGAATACTAAGTACATTGCGACAGAAAAACAAAGTAGAAAAAAAAACCCCACTCATTGCGACTAAATTTCAAATGAGTCTCTTCAGAAAATTGGCAAGACGAGTACACTGTCCAAACTAATCCACAGAAAAAAAAATCTAAATACCAAAGCGAAACCGGACCTAATGCATTAACCGTTGAAAAGAATGAATTTGCAAAGAGACATCGAAAAAGAAAGAAAAAAAGACGCACACAATTAATTTTACCACCTGCCAAAAAAAATGGTTGTACTTGGACGTATTATGAAAAAAGAGCACCATTTCTAACAAAACTTAAATAATAATTTTATAAACACAACAAAAAAAGAAACAACAACAAGTTTAATTCAAGGAAATTTCCCAAAAGAAACATTTCCGCAACAGACCGCATAATGAACAAATTCCATTTCAGTTTTTACAGACTGTCGCCATTGGCAGGAAGCATTTGAAAGGCACCCGAACTTGACTATGCAACCGAAAAGCAGCAAAAGGACCAAGAAACATCAAAAACAAAATTGCTTGAGTAAAAGCAGCGCGAACATGAACACCGAAACACAAATGAAAGCGATGAAAAAACGAACAGAATTAAAATTGTTGTGACAAGTCGATTGCGACTGCTGCTGCATCGGAAACACTTTCTCTTTTTCACTCTATTGCAGTGTCTCTTTCGTCCTGTGTCATCTGAAAATGACCACAATAAAGAGAAGGACATAAAAAAAGGACAAACTGGATGCTGTGAAAAGCATAAGAAAATTTCTATAGCACAACCACACAGGCTAATAGGGTGTTTCTAATTTGAAAGATATATGGAAAAGTTAGCTTTTAACACAAAGCACTTAGTCTAAGGGTCTAGTAGTTAAAAGGCTGAAACAAATAGTTCTTTCTTCCACATAAACTTAGAGGATTTACGTTATCGCCTTTAAAAGTTTGCAAAAATTAAGGACTTTCAAAGTTAAGTTGTTGAGAGTAACCCAAAAAAATATCTTTAACATCAATACAAATTGTGCTAAAGTATTAAACGAATGCGAAAGCCTTTTTTTAACCAGTATTTCTCAGCCAGGATGCGCACTGTTTACATACATACATGAAATATCCTTCAGAAATCATCGCACGAAATTTGTAAGTCGCATTCAATGTTTTGTTAGATAGAAAAATACAAATAAAATAATACATTTAATGCACGAATTGAAAATGTCCTTTCTTCTTTAATGCTCCGGTACACTTTAAAGGACACCTTAGAAAAGAAATTCAAAAAATTTACAATAAATAGAAAATTTTCACCCGCAATACAATTGCCATCAAAGCCGTGTAGCAAAAGTAAACTTTAACAGCAACAGCAACAACAACAACAGCAACAATAAACGACGACCACAGAAATGTCCTTTTGTGGAATAGAAAAATAATTCAACTCATAAAAAAGCTTAAAAAAAAGCACAAGAAGAGAAGAAAAAAACACAGTCAACAGCTTTTGAGTCCTGTAAAAAGTTGATTAAGGAAATTATCAACGTGCTGCAAGTGAAGTCCTTTCGAGTGTTACTGGTTGGTGGCTGTATACAAAACAAGAACTACAACACCAACAACAACAATAGAGTGTGGTCACCAACGTGAAACATTTTAAATTAACTCAATCATAAAAACTTAAGAAACTCCTCTGAAACTCGGTAATGACTGACGCTGTTTATTAAGAACTTGAGATCACATGCGGTTTTGCTCGTGAAAAGAATTTAATTTGTTTTAACTTTTGACATTAAAGTTTCTTTTCAAAAAAGAAAGAGAACTGGAAACAATGATTGTGCGAAGTAAGTGACCAAAAAAATGTATGACAACCACAACTAATTAACCTGATACCAATCATCCATTTGATAATGGCCAATCGCAACCTGATTTAGTTTTCATTAGATAATGTTGACTCTGATCTTATATTTTGTTACAATGCTGGCGTCGAAAACTGATATATGAATACTAGCTAACTAATTAAATCATTTCCACGTAGTTTCAAGTTAGCTATATCTACGAGAAGGCTTAATGCTTTATAACCAGCAAGCTAATTAATTCGTTAGTGTTCATGATTTGATTCCCAACAAGTTAGTTTATTGGTAGTAAGAAGCTTTTTAGCGAATATGCTGTTTAAGCTTTAATGAGTAGTTTTCTAGCTTGCAATAAGTTAGCTTATCGTTGGCGGGTAGTTTCTTGACTCCAAATAATTAGTCCATTAAATTGTAACGGGTAGTTTCCTTGCTACCAACCATTTGCTTATCGTTTGTAGTTGTTCCTTTAATAAGCCATGAGGGTTAGTTTCTTGATTTCTTAGGACTTAACGATCAGGGATCTGTCTCCACCCCTAACGCATATTAAATTATAAATAGTTAGTCTTTCACTGTCAACCAGTTAGCTGTACGTTAAAAGGTAGTATCTTGGCTACAAAGGAGCCAGTTTGCTAAGATTCAACTTATAAGAATCTAATATTGATCACCTTCATCTGCAAAGTTTCTCAACGCGCTATAAGTCAGGTTAAGCTATTGATATTTCCTTTTTGTCTTGCATTGCATTACATTAATGCTCGAGGCCTTATTAATTTGAATAAAATAACCATTTAAATACGAAACGCTAACAAAATATACACTTAGTCAGGGAGACAAACTACTAAATAACAGGCTCAAAACTACCTTCAAATCGATAGATTCCAGCCGTATTCTTTTTTTAACATAGGGAATGTTAGTGACATTGCCATTTTAGTACTTCGCGAATGAATTATATTCAGGGAAAAAACGAATTTTCACATATAATTATTTTCAAACTGTGTGCAAAAACTAATTGATCTATGTGTATCATGTTTGGCGGGAAATACAAAAAAAAAGGACAAAATCTCAGGAAGTTCATTATCAGCTGACAGAAAAATTACAAATGCATTTAGATAATTTATTTGACATTGCCCATGTTGACGTCCTCGAAAGAATGAAAGCCGAGAGAGAGATTAAACGTTCTTACTGAAACAGAAGAAGTCAGGAGTCTAGGCTTTCAACTGAGAAAATGGAAAGGTTACGTCAATGTAAAATTGAAAAATATAAAAGAAACTTTACATTTACTTAAACATTTACTTCATCACAAAATTTTCCGTTGCAAGGCGTAATGTGAAGTACTCTTTTCAGTGGATGGGGAACCTTTGCTGGAGGCTCCAACCACTCTTGTACCGCCTGAATCGTCAGTGAATTGAGGGAAAACTATTAAAATCAGCCTGCCTTAGACACGTGCCAGCGGAGTATTTGGACTACACATATTTTTATTCTCCATAGAAGCGCCATGTCTCAGCATAGCTGAATATCTCATTACTAAGTCTTCCATTCAAAGGGTTCGATCACGAATGCTAAAACAAATGGTAGAATCGATAAAAATGGATTTTCGAGATCATTTGCTTGATGAAATCGCTATTGCGAATCATTCGCTTTGCATTGATTTCATTCGATGATAAAGAAAAAGTTCTTGCAAAAATCTGTAAGAAACTGTGGTAATCAAGGAGACTCATAAAAGGAAATGCCCAAAATAATTTTATTATTTTTTTTGTTTTAAATATATTTCATTGTTGGTAATCGTTGTCTTGGTATATTATTTTATCTTTGCACAATAAAGTATATTGCTGCAAGTTTTAGATTCTTGTGTCTTGCAAGTTATCAGCAGTATAGACAGTTATTCCAATAAAAATAAAATATATATCTCCAGATAATTTAATTATTTTAATGTTTTAGACCTCAGAGAAACTTAAAACGTGTGGCACCATGAAACGTGTTGAACCACATCAAAATTTCGAGGAGACAATTCATCGAGTAAATATAAATATTTTCAATGGAAAACTTTCAAAAGGTTAATGTTTTCATTTTGTTTTATTTTTTTTTACCATCAGCTCAAAACACAAAAAGCGGCACGCAAAAAAGCTGCTACCCACGACAAAGGAATACACGATCGCAACAAAGATGTCACACATACAGTTGTAAACGAAATGCCGCTAAACAATTACACTAAACATCCCTAGGGTAACATATAATAACAAAGGATATACAGAGCCATAGAGAAAATAGTCGCTTGCATACATGTTTACATACGCATATATGTGTACACACTTCAGACATATTGCAGGGAATTTGCATACCAATTAGATGAAATGCAGAAAAAAAAAACAATATATTGTCAACAAATATTTACTAACATTCTACTAACACTAAACAAACAGTCACATCATCAAGGAGTGAAAAATGTTTGATTCGACATTCCTCTACATAATGAAGGTAAAAATTAGTACCATAGCTCAACTTGGAATAAGTATACAGTCAATACACTACATGGGTTGGTGTAACCGTCTGGGTTACGAGCCATTATAATTACAAAGACGATGTATCGAAAATCGAATTTTCTTCTTATGTGGCTTCATCTTGTACTTATGCGATTATGGGAGAATTCGCCACAGTCTTTGTAGTATTAAATAATTTTTTAAAGTATTTTCTATATCCTTAAACATTTTGACCTTGTATCAACTTGAAATTTACAGTTTTTATTATTTTCAGCATCCCTGAACTCAACAATAGACAATTGCGGCGGTATCAGCACACAAGTAGTGAATAACCGTCGCATTCGGCTTACCCTCCGACAAGCTTCAATCGTCAGTAGCATCCTTTCGATTGGCATTTTTAAGGACGTTGTTTGTCTGCTCGTCCAGATTAGCAAAGTGAACGAATGAATAAACCAAATCTGTTCGATGTTGCTGCCAAAATATTTCCGCTCAAATGATGACCAACAATTTCCTGCGCTGCTGCAACAAAATGATGCATATCTACCATTACCACATCCCTGTTGCTGTTGTTGCAGTTGTCGTACAAAATTTTTGCTCGATTTTTGGTAAATTTTGCTGATGCAGCTCAGTCTGCGGCTGCAATCGGTTGCAGTACCGGATGTTGGATGCGTTGCGTGTTCACACAGCTGTAGGAAAGTTTGCATTTTAATTGTTGCTGTTGTTGTTGTTGTTGTTGTTTTTGTGCGTACAAGTGTTGCTATTGGCGATTTGCATTTTAAGGATTTAATCACAAAAAAGAAAAAAGAAACGAAAATCCACTACTTCATTTTATTGTATTTGTGTCGGAATGAGAGTGAAGTTAGCTGAAACGATGTAATCTACTCCAATTTATGGTTAGACCAAATGTTACATCGATTTCAGCATTTTGTTGCTGAGTGCTTCAATTTAAATTTGTCGTAATCGTTTATCGATTTAATTATTCATCCACAAAGTCTTTCAGGTAATTTAAAGCAAGCTGATTGAGAGACTTGATGCAACACGTACATATATTTGTATAACTCTTTCCGTTTGTCGTTTAGAAGTTTCGGTGAACTTCAATCGATCTCACATCCATGAATCTTCGTACATCCGTGGGCTTTCAGCGGAGGCCGGAAAGGATTTACTGAGTTGTTCGACGAAGTATTTCAGGAGTTAATGAACAATTAGGTGATGCACCTCTCTTACCAAAAAAAAAAAATAATAAACGCTATACCTTGACATCTACAACAGCTACAGTTTCGATATTTGGTACTCAAATGTATACACTCTATCTGGGTGTAACACTTCCATACAACCAAACATCTTAAAATGACTTGACACCTATGGCAGCAACGAGCTTGAAATATGATATGTACATTGATGTATATTGCTTTGCATTCAGCTATACGAAAATATAGTCATGGGTTCATATTAGATAATGTCAATACCAATACAACTTAAACACCTATAGCTGCCACAGTTGTGAAATTTGACGCCATGAATTTCATAGTTTGTACTCAACACCTTGAAAAATGTTGGCCAGATTGGAAAACTGCGCACACGCGACATCTCCCTCGTTTTCAAAGTACTCAGGAACGATGCCACTGACCGATTTAACACTGCATCATACATCGCAGTTTATTGGATGAAATTCGCCCTGAAGAATAAAGTTTGGCCACATTCTGTGATTTAATAAACAGAATTGCCGATGAGAGAGCAAGTTTTCTTCTGACTTTACGTTTATGGTTTTAATGAGAATTCGGGCTATTCTGAAAAAACATAGAACAGAATAAGGATATTCAGAATATTAATAAGAATTGTTGCAAATATGTAGTATTGATTGATATTCAAAATTTAAATATGGGAACCTTTGAAACAGAAATCAGGTATAAAAAAAGTTTCAACGTTATAAGCAAATGATTTAATTTATTTTGTGTTCTACTAAATTAATTCGATTCTTCAGGTTGCAGTGCACATATTCCAACTTGTTGTTGTGCTACAACTACAATGACGAACGAAATATTAAGTGTTTAAGGTGATGACGAATGACATGTTAAGAGTCTTAACAACCACTTATGGGATAATTTTGAGAGCGACGATTACTTAAGAGGTATAACTTTTAAAAGCCTAATTATTTTGTATTGTTCCCAGGTGCTTGTATCAACGGTGGATACTATTTGCCAAATATTTTAATTCCGTTGGCAACTCTGTGACATATTTTCACTGCAGAAGCACATGTTAGACCTGAGTGGCTACTTATCCACGGAATCAGTGTTGAAAATAATCTTTGACACCGTTTGCTTAAATAAGTTTGAGAACTGAAAAATGATTTTAATGACCTTTACCGTTTAATTTTTATAAAAAATATTTGATTTTGTTTCACAAAAACGTTCATAACATATGAAACGCTTATTACGATAATTAAATATGAGAACCTAACCTCTACTGAAAGGCAAAAAAAGAAACATGCTTTCAAATAAGTTAAACATACAAATTCCTGACAAAGGCTTGAAATTCCTTTTTTCGCCACTAAATTATTGTTTCATTTTATATGAAAGCTTCTTAAGTCTTTAAATTACATACTATTATTTACGAAAACATACATAAAATTCTAAGCACTATCGTACATCTATGAAAATGTTCAACCATTGGTGTACCACACGCAAACATTAATAGTGCAAAGTATCCCAGCAAACATTTATAAGATTTTTTGAGTTGAGTTGGTATTTATATATTTATTACAAATTTTTAGGTACATATGAATTCCATATGTTTCGACGCATTACGATTTGACATGGCTACATAACCTTTTTGTTATTTGCACTGTACAAATACAAAAAGATAATGCCACTTTCCACTTAAATCTGATCCCGCACACAATCAAAACCATTTCCTCGACAATTAGAATATAACTTTTCGATATTAAAAATGTTTGCTGGGATGTATTATGTGTATGTGCTCCAAACACGCAGGCACCAAAGCAAACAAAGTCAAATCCTTAGCAATTGTCACCACATTTAAATCGGCTAATTGCAGTTAGACAACAGTTATAACCTATCCAACTTCTAAGAGATCTGCTCCTTCCATTTCTCTTATGTGTACAATTTAATGCTCTTTTTGGACAATTCCAAAGTCTTGGGTCTTATGTTCATGAGACATCCTTTTGAATTGCCAACACTAATGGGTTTGCGGTTGAGCAAACGCGACGCTTTAACATTTTTCATTTGTGTGTTAGGTTGGGGCCTAGTTTTAATTTAAGTTGCTTGGTAGTATCTACCGATACGACATTGCAACACTACGTTTTACGCCCTCGTTGCACCATTTGCTGTTTCTGTTGCTGCTTGAAATATTTGCAATTTTTGGTGTTAACTGCGGTTAGCAACTATGGTGTTGGCCGAATTCGAATGTCGACATGCAAACGAAGTAAATTGGGGCATGTGAGTCTGTGTTTGTGCACCGTCTAATATTACTACTACGAATGTAATGTAACCACTATAGTAAAGGCGTGGGCGTATGGCAGTTTGGGGGTGATAGTGACATAGCAAAGAAATTGCAAAGCTTTTACGCGACATCAAAAATTTATGACCGACAAATGAGTATTTAAGATGCTTGCGGTATTACAGTGAAATAATTGGACATGTGTGTGTGTGTGTGTGTGTGCGTGTGTGTTTGTGGGAATTTAAACGTGCTCTTAATGTGGTTTGAAGGATATAAACTAGTAAGCATTTAATTTGCTGTTAAATATCTTAGAATCAAGGGTAAGAAGGGTGAATTATCGGAAGGATGGTTGAATTTGCGGTAAAGAACTTTGTCGATAGTTTTGCCGTTTCAAATTATTCCATATCTAGGAGCCACAAACTTCGATGGGCCATCTCAGCATCAATCAGCTGTGAGAAAGAATAAATATAGCAACACTTGTCTTATTTAGTGAGCTTAACCACCAAAACAAGGGCTAAGGGAAACTGTGGCTTCTCTAAATGTAAAGTTTTGAAATAATTCACCACAAGCTTGGGAAAGCTTGCAACTGTATGCAACACAGCCAGAATCACCAAAAAATTTTCTTTAGATAGCCGTCCATAGAAGTTTTCCACCAAAGCGTTTCAATTTTGAACCCTCTCCCTCCTGGTTGTTCACTTGTCTCCGATTTCAATACATTCTTTTTCACTTTTTGCTTAAGGCAAACGCTGAAAACGAAAACGTAGTTCCACTGATAAAATAAAAAATAATGTTGGAATAACGAAAAGTCATTTAAAAATTCTTAAAACTGGCACACCCTACACATTTCATTAAATCTCAATCACAATTGAACAACAATACCAATTTTATACCAAAAAATAACAACACAAACAATGGATTAATCTCACTTAAAACTTCAGCCCAGTTCAGCCCATTCGACCACGAAATTGATGGTAAAATAAACCACAGTATCAAAACAGATATGTATTGATTGGGCCGGAAGCAAAGTAATAAAGTGAAAGCTCATTGCTTATTCTCGATGCGCGAATTTAATGTAAAAAAGTTTTAAAAATTTATTGGGCTTCGCCACGCAAAAGCAAATAACACTTTTTTTGTATGACGACAGATAAAATCGCAGTAATTTAAAAAAAAATTTTAATAAAAAATAAATAAATGAAAAACAATGGAAATTAAATAAAAATTGTTAAATAATTTTAAGTTAAAGAGTTGGAAAATTTCGCTATTGTGGCAAAGTATCGAAACGGAAAATCGATTGTCCGAATTACTGTAACGAAACAAAAAACAACAGCAACCAAATTAAACAAAAAAAAAAAAACAATTTTAAAACAAGGAACAACAAAGAACAATGACAATTGAAATCAATTTAATAAATTTTATATAACAATGCGCATAATGTTAATTTGAGTGCATGTGTGTGCTTGGATGTGTGTGAATATTGTTATTGTATGTGTTCACTTGAGCAATTATGCGACAGCAACACAAGTCAATAGCAACTAAAAAAATATAAACAAGAAATAATAATAATAAATATTAAAAAAAAACTGTATATAGTAACATTAGGGTGTTGTAAAAAATTTATTATTTTTTACAAAAATTGTATGCCTTTGAATTAATTTTTATGATAAAACTAAGGAAAAATCTTATATGACGGAATCCATATATCGGTATATATGCATGTCGAAAACTTATAATAATTAAAAAGGATATAGATCATCCAGATAAACCCCAATGGACAGGCTCGAGAATTATACGACCTAAGAATTATAAGGTTATATACTGATCAAGATTTAAAAATGACGAAATCGTAAAGTTATGGTGATCAGAAAACTTTACCACAGTGAGATAACTTATCTAAAAATGATTGAAGTATTAAAGATCAATAAATGGCAAAAAATCTTATCAAATTAAAACATAACCTGGAAAATTGAAAAACAGATTCGTTTTGTTCAAATTATCTAAATTATGATCCATTCAGAATCATCTGAACAGTGAAAAATTTGCGCTTGAAATTATTAAACTAAATATTTTGTAACACCTTAAAACGAAAATAAATTAAAACACGCGCATAGGCTCACACACATACATATAGTACATACACAATCAATGCATTATTAACTTTATTGAAATGGAAAATTGCGGGAATTAAGCGTTGATACGTTTCGCAGCAACAAAACACCAAAAACGACAACAAAAACAACTGGATTAAGCGTTAATTAAAATAATTATTTAATAGATTAAACAAAATATATTGCTGGAAACATGCAAGCCAGTATTAAATACGTTATGGAAAAATTATAGCTGAAAATATGTTCAATGTGAAGTTATGTATTTTCAAAGAAAAAAAATTAAAACTTTTGCTAATTAACACAATTAAGTATAATCTATTTAATTTATTATATTAGAAATAGAAAAAAATAAATTGTATTTACCTATATAATTAAAATGTTATATAAATAAAATATATTTACAAAAACTTAATGTATTACAAAGCAATATGATTAGATATTATTTATATTTCAAAAATGTAACATAAGAAAAACACATGTTTGTATTTTAACGAAATAACACATAATCACACACATACACTATATAATTATGTACTTAAGCTGTTTACACTTAAAATAAATTGAACGAAATATATAAGCCAAAGTTAATATATATACACACATATGTATTAAATTTTTACATACACATATACATATAAAACAAAAATAAAAACCAATGCAATATTTACCAAAGTGCGAAAAATTTACTTTACTTACATATTTAAATTATAAAACATTAATATTTTTTAAATGATAATCAAAATCATAAAAACATAATGATAACACAAAAAAGTGTCGTTTTTATGCAAAATTCATTGGCAATTTGTTACCTGTAGCTATGACGATAATTATGAAAATTTAATATATGCAGTTAATTAATATTAACATTAATTCGAGTCTATAAACAGATTGAGACGTTCATCGCTTCAAACAATTTAAATAAATACAAACATACACATTAGGATGTCCCTTAATCAGTTCACTTTCGAATTTTTAATTACATTTAATTTGCTATGCTATAAATAGCAATATCTTTATATGAAAAACAGTAAAGTTTGGCAAAACCTCTTATCTAGAAACCGGATAATATTTTCTTGCGCTTATTACGAATCCGTAGCCAGAATTTTTCTGATCGCTCTGGTTTTTTTATGTATTTAAACCTAAAAGTGCAAAGATTACGGTTTGCTTGGATATTTGATAATACGTTACATCAAAAGGCAACTTTTATTTTTTGAAACTATTAATGGGCTCCGAAAGAACTACTCTTCTTCTTCAAAACGCATTGAAAATTTTCGGACTGTATTTTTTCATCATTGAGAAATTGAGTAGTATCATAATGTTCAGAGCGTCAAAAACCTTTGGAAAGTATTTCTGGTTTCTGCTCTGCTACTGTTAATTGACTGAAAAAGTTAATTTGACGAAATGATCAAACTCTATCTAAAATGTTTTTCAGTAAAATTCAGAATGGAGTCCTACTTTTCCGCTGAATGAAAATTTTCCAGACAGTTACAAATTCTTTTCATATTGACATTTTTAACCTTTATAAATTTCTAACAAAACCGCTGTGAGACTATTTACACTTAAAGTGTCTAGGGAATTTGTACTCCATGAATTGAAAACTTGTCTTTATTATGGGCATACGAATACATGTGTAGTTTTGTACACAAAAATTTGTTTAAAAGAAAATGCTAAATTAATATATAGGTTAATTAAGGGGTTATGCCATGCATTAAGATTAAGATGTGGTGTTATTTTTTCTTAATATTTTTGTTCCAAAGTCGTTTTATTTAATATTAAAATTTTTTTATACTTAGATCATTTTGGCTCGGATTTAGCTAATTTTGAATTAAGAAATTTAGCTTTTTTTAATTATGTAAGTAATATGTATTCGATAGACTTATTATAGAGTATATGGTTTTTTTTTTTTACTTTCAAAACAGCGGTTATATAAAAATATTTTTATATAAAAAACACATGGTTTTTTAAAAGAAATCTTAACGTATGCCTATAATGACCCTTGATACTTTTTGAATTCTTCAAAGCAACATCAAATTTTATTTTGAGACATTGTACTGTATAAAAAAAAATAATTACAAAACAAATTTGGTAACCCCTAAAACAATTTTGAAATAACACGACAATGTTTTTAGCAATAAATATTAAAACTAAAATAAAATTGTTTTAAATAAAGTAAATGGTTTATAAATGAATAGATTATTTTGAAGAGGCACAACTTTTAAGGAAAAAATCATCGAAGCATATCAAAGTTATTGAAAACCAGATATAAAGGGTTTGTTTGTATCAAATTTCACTGCAATCTTTTTAAAAATCTTCATTGAATTAGATTTATAAATTTCTTACTACGATATAAACTGACAATGAGTTAATTTATTAGTATTTTTGAAATTTACTCATACATTGTCGGGGATCGGTATGTCCCGAGACAGCACATGCTTGTGATTTTTTCGGAATTATTAGAGAACTAGTTTCAGTATTTTAATCAAAGTTCAGTAGCTTACATTTGTAATTATAATTATAATTAGTGATCTGGTTCTGAATTGACTGAACTTTATTGTCACTTTCCATTTCACATTAAGTTGACCGGTTGGCATATTGTTCGAGGAAGGCGGCTTAAGTCGATTAAAGCCAAAAAGACAAATTCGTTGGAGGAGTTGACAGCTATTCCAGCAAAATATGATCCATGTTACGGATCAAATTATTTAAAGGAACTCATGAGTTCACTGCATCTTTTAGCTTAAATTAAGAAATTTTGACTTGTGCGAAGTTTTAAAGTATTAAATCATTAAAAGTAAATATCAACCCTTTGTCTCAAAATATTGCAGGTCAGTAGACGCAATAGCTCTGTATATTTTTGATCTAAGGTTGTAATATTTTTCATAGATATTTCAGTAGACGGACTTAACTACTCCTTTGTAAATTTTCATATCCAAAACTAACTAACCAGCATATGTTCTTTTATTTCTATGCATTTAATATTTGCACTAACCCCCATAAAGCTGTGTGCGAATGAGTGACCCCATCTTTTTAATATTAAAATCTACACAAATTTTCGGATCGTTTAACATTCTCAAAACTTCTTTCACACTAGCCGCTGCCATATTCAGTGGAGATTATCCATGCACATATGAATATAGAAGAAAAAGGTTAAAAATAAACCCAAAAAAGCTATTGCCAAAATAATATTTTTGCATCTAGCAACTCCGCTCGCCCTTTATTAATTTGAATCCTGCATGTTCAATTCTTACCGTTCAAATACCCGTCGGGCCGCCTGTTTGCCTGTTTGGTTTGGTAAGCTGAACGTTTGCTGCAGGGTTTTGGTAATAAATTCAACATCCCGTAAAACAAACGAGTTGAATGAATTTTTCATGAGGTGTTGGCTTTTGTTCTTCATGCTGCACTTGAACTTCGGCTCTTCACAGGAGGTGTATGGAATTTAGTGGATACGGTCGAATGATTTTAACAGTTTGCGATGAGTGTTGTGGTCAATGCTATACCAGCTACACAATCGAAGTTTTGGACATGTTCTGCTGTTGTTACTGTTACAACTTGGTCTGCTCGCTCTATTGTAGCCAGAATTCCTGACCATCCTAACAATGCTGCTAGTGCGCATCTACATGCACTAACATAACATTGTTTGCGGCATAAATGCTTAACGGAAATCGGAAGTTATAAAACAAACAATTTGCTAATCGGTCATAAACTACGGAAGAATAAAAGATGCAGCAGTGGCATCAGCAGTCGTAAAATTTGTATGTTGCACGTTGCTGACAATGCCATCTGGTAGTAGATTAAATTGTGCAAAAAATTTCATTAAGTAAATATGTTGATATTGGAAGAAGGAATCAAACATATTCTGTCGGTATCCTCCACCTTTTTTCGTTGAAATATTCAATTTGGTAAACAAAGCAAGAGATGGTCTGTTTGCTCAGTGTTATGGGCAAGATTTTAATTTTATTTTTCATCAATAAATATTTTTTTTAAATTATATTTAGGTAATATTAATTAAAACTCTTTTTTCTGACATTCTATTAATCATTTACTTTTAAATTTTTGTGCAATAATATATATGATTCTTTATCAAAATAATATCACATGCGAACTTTTTGCACATTTCTGTGGATAATATTATTTTATAAAAAAGAAGCGTAGGTACTAAAATGACTGGATTTTCATCTCAAAACAAGTCATATCGAAAAGTCAGTCAAAAATAAAAATTAGCATTCTTAGCGGCTTGATCGAGTTTCTTATTTTTGGGAAAATAATAAATTTTTGGTTTTTTTTTTTACGTATAAAGACTTGGCTACCGCAGAAGTTAAGTGAAAATGCAATTTCATTCATATGTATTGAATCTTTACTATCTTCAACAAATATAAATTCCATTTGAAATAATTATGTCCCTAAATAAGCAAACAATAGGTAACTTTATTCGGTTAGTTATACGCAAAAAAAATACGCAAGTTCTTAAAAAGCAATATCAATTCTTAACTAAGCATTAAAAGCTATTTTACTGTTGCTTAACTTTAATGCTACCCGATCAGCAATTTTACGCTTGCTTCCAAAGTAGAACCGTCCCGTCTGAATATCACGCAACTGCAATTGAGTATAAATATTGATAGCTTCTCTTGGGAACATGATGGAGCATAATAAATTCAACACTAGCAACATCAATATTTATCTCTGCTCCTTTTTCCTCCATACCCACCCTTAGCTGCAATAAACTGACCTAAACTGCACCATATCAGAATATCTTGCATTAACCTCACAAACCCACACATATGTATGTACTATGTGTGTGTATAGTACATAAAAATACAACAACAACTTCACAGATTCACTTACATGGGGATCAACTAATAGGATTTGAAGAGCGTAAAATTGCTTCGTTGTGAACATGAAATATTAAGTTAATCCTTTTTGCCTCAACCACCATATCCTAAAAGAAAATATTTTTTAACTTTAGCGTAAATATTTTCGCTCTTGCTTCTTCTTTTGCGCCGGCCATCATTCCCTCGACCCTTTGCTGCAGTGTTGCCGATTTGATTCAGTGCGTTATTTGCTATTTTGGCCATGGTGTAAAGTTTGTGTTTGTCTTAGTAGTGCATCAATGCACAGTGGCTTCACAAAGCGATTTGCAAGTAGCATAATATCAAATCGATACTATGAGGTATAGAGTATATTTATCAAGGTATCTGCCATTGTCATCACAGTGGATATTTACTGCGTGCAAAAAAATTACCCAAACCAATAATTTGCTATTCCTTAAGATTTTCATTTAATGATCTTTTGTTTTGCTCTAGAAAAATAAATATTTGCCTCCAAATTATGGTCAAATTATTGGATTTTTCTAAAATGACACATTTCCAATTGAATGCTTTATCGTTTTGCCCAACATATGTTGGGCGCGTTGAATGTGGTACCATATTAGCGTTTGCGTTTACTTTATTTGTATTTATCCAACATTGGACGTAAGACTTTCATGTGAAAGCGGTTAAGGTACCTTGCTCAACGCAAACGAGTATCATAGTCACCATTAATTGTATATTGAGACGGCACACTTCAAGCCATGTACCGACAAAATATAACTTTTCAATTTTCGAAATGCTACAAATGCTTGAAGCTAACTTTGATGCAAAAATGTAGCAAAGAGCCGGACTCCTGTAATTGGAAATGCTGCTAAGCTTTATAAAAAATTTAGGAATTTCCCAAAGTTCCTAGCTGGAACATATTTCGGATTTTTTAAGATTTTTAAACCTCTTTATAACAACAACAACATTATTCGACTTTTTCAAAAGTTCGGAAAGTAAGCATATTAATAAAAAAAAAAAAAATTACCCGAAAACTAAAAATGTACTCATCTTGTGAGATCAAGTTTTGTTCTACTGTCCATTACAAGCGTATTTGTGAACATTTGTGTGTTTGCTTATGTATATGTAATAGTTGTTTATTGATGTTGCAGGCCAATGCACTGTGCACTACATACGTACGTGTTTCGATTTGCTTTGATCTCTGCTTGCTCGACTGTTATTATTGCGAATAATACGCAAACACAGCACAGCAGTAGCAGAAAGCTCAACCGGATGCAGCATCCAAACTCGACCAACTCATATTTTTCATACTAAAAATGTGAACTTTAACGTTGCAGCTACGGTGCACAAAGTTCAAATCGGCATCATATGAATAATTGGAACAATTTCAAAGCAGCTTCAACTAACCATTGCCGATATAAAAAAATTATTCAGTGGAAATGCCATGCAAATTATTTTGATACGAATTTAGTCTCATCTATAGCTTTATCCTTTTAAGTAAACACATTTAAGCGTTTGTCAAAATTCGCAGTTGGAAGAGCATGGAGCAAGAAGCGCTACTAGAAAACTTTCCCGGAGACGGACCTTACAGCTTTCTTCAAACTGACTTTTTTAATTTAAATAACTCAGTTGAATAAGCCTTCCAAAGTAGGAAGATAGAGAAGTAAGCTTATCGTGGAAGGAAAAAAAGTGGAGTTTTTGTGCAATAATAATAATTTTTAGAGAAAATTTGGATGTTATTCACAATATTCCATCCTGCATCGGGAATTTTTGAGTGCACAATAAATTTTTGACAAAGTACTATAAAATTATTCTCTCTACAAAACGAAATGTTGAGCAAATTTTGTGTCCCTGCTCAGCAGATCTGCTATTGGAAGGTGCAAAAAAGATCTCAAATAAAGCAAGTGTTAACAAGCCTGAATTTAGGGTGGGTAATTTTGTGTCACTTTGAAATGTCAGAATATTATTTTTGGTCACCTACCCTAAAACAAAGCATTTGAATAGGCGAAAAAAAAAACATCGATATTATGCATTATTGTACATTGTAAAGGGTGTTTTCTTAGAGGTATACAGCTTCGAATTGAAATAAAGCACAAGAAAATCGTTTTAATGTCCATCAATTTGGCTTTATTGGAAGGATAATTTTATGCCATTAATGTTTAAATATGATTTCGGGCATGTGGCTGCCGCGGCTGGCTCGAATAAAGCCGATTCTACAGGTCCAATTTTGAACCACTTTTTCGAGCATATGGGGCCGTATGTCGGCAATAACGCCACGAATGTTGGCTTCCAAGTCCCCTAACGTTTCTGGTTTGTTGGCGTAGACGAGCGACTTCACATATCCCCAAAGAAAATAATCCAATGGTGTCAAATCACACGATCTTGGTGGCCAATTGACAGGTCCATTCCGCGAAATTATGCGCTAATCGAATGTTTCCTTCAATAAATCGATTGTGACGTGCGCTGTGTGGCATGTAGCGCCGTCTTGTTGGAACCACAACTCATCCACATTCATGCCATCCAATTCGGGAACAAAATAGTCGGTTATCATGGCTCTATACCGGTCTCCATTAACGGTAACTGACTCTCCAGCATTATTTCGGAAGAAGTATGGCACAATGACTCCACCAGCCCATAGAGCACACCAAACAGTCAGTTTTTGTGGATGTAATGGTGTCTCAAGGGTCTCATGTGGATTCTCTTCACTCCAAATGCGGCAATTTTGCTTGTTGACGTAGCCATTCAACCAAAAATGAGCCTCATCACTGAACAAAATTTTGCGATGAAAATCAGCATCGAGATCAATCTCATTTTCGGCCCATACACCAAAATCACGACGCATTGCATGGTCTCGCGGCTTTAATTCTTGCACAAGCTGAATCTTGTAAGGTCGCAAGCCAAGATCTTTGCGCAAAATCTTCCATAAAGTTGATGGACAAAGCTCCAATTGCTGTGCACGGTGGCGAATCGATTCATTCGGGTCCTCTTCAACATTTTGCTCTACAGCGGCAATTGTTTCTTCGGTGCGCACTGTTCGACGTCTCTGCGGATGCGTATTATCACATAGAGTAAACGTAGTGCGAAAACGATCCATGGTTAACCGAATTAATTGCTCTGATGAACGATTATGTCGACCATAAAATGGACGGAGCTTGCGGTAAACTTCGCGAACTGAACCATTATTTTCGAAATAAATTTGCACGATTTGAAAGCGTTGTTCTTTTGTCAACCTGTTCATGATGAAATGGCAAACCAAATTGAACATAAATGACATTAGAGTTGCCAGAGTTGACCATAAAATGCCAGTTTTATCTCTATTCAAAAAACAAACCTCTAAAAAAAACACCCTTTTCTATAAGATTTGCCCAAGTTTCGGTGTAATTTTTTCTAGTTGTTGATTTAATCGAATATTATTCCATACATTAAAAATATATATTATACTATTTCTCATTTAGCTGAAATATAGAATCATCAATTGGTTATCAAATATTATGTCTGCTATCGTCGGTAATAAAGGGCTTCCCATGAGCATATCACATCATGTTGTATTGTCCAACTAAAAGTCATAATTATCTTTCGAGCAAAGCGTTTAGTTTAAGTTTTAATAAATAAGGTCACAATATGAATATTTTGCTGTTTCTTATATAACTTTTTTTTAGTAAAACTATCAAAATAGTATATTGTCCATTACAAACAGAACATTCGCCATCCAGAAAATACATTCCAAGTCTGAGTTCAGTACATTTTCACAAACTGAAAGTACAATCACTAAATGGGAGCCATTTTTGCCACTTGAAAGGTTTTTAGTAAGTAGCAGTTGTCGACAAACATTTTTAAATGAATGACCTTTTTTAGCAACATTTCGATACGTTTTAACGAAATAAAGTGAACTATAAACTGTTTTATGTTTAGTTATAAGGCGCTCTGTTCTGGTTTTTAACCCTGGACCACGCATACTAGCCTTTGCGTCATGTGTCACTTGTATGGTTACCTTACTCATACGACATGTATTACCCCAAGCGACAATAGGGTAAGCATACAGTGTTTGAATACTTAGATATCCTCAGACCTCTTATCCTTTTTAATATAATTTTCATCCCTTGTTCTATTTTCTCACTTTAGTATAAAAACAATTTCATGCATTTCAGTAAAAATTTATTTCTTCCAGATTCTTAAAACAAATTGTTCTTAAAATTTTCTCACACACTTTTTCTCACAATTAGTCAGAAAAATTGAACAACTTTCAAGTTAGCACCAACAGTACAGAAAAAAAAACCCTTGCATTTTCCACGTAGATTAATTTTCATTGCACCCAAGGATTCTCGAGGAGGAAATTTGCAATGGCAGGGCAGATTTAAAACTTTACAAATGGTGCACATTCGTACTGTTTGTTGTTGTTTTGTTGCAACTTAGCTTGGCACATTTACAGCAAACTGTCTGTTGTTCGTAGTTTGTGTTGCTTTGCACGCAGTGGAGGAGGGAGGCAGAACAAAAAGCAGAAGAAGAGCTAAATTTATTTTTGTTGCACTCCAACTGTGGGAGGAAAACATTAAAAATTAAAAGATTGTAAATCAAGTAGCATTAATTTTCATTACGAGAGAAAACTGTAGGCGAGCTTCCGTTTGGTGTCGTCGGCAACTGCAGCTGAAAATGTTTGCAATTTTTTAAACGGCATTATGGGAAAAAGGCAACATTGCCAATGTTAACTGCTAATTGGCAACAGAGCTTAATTGGTTGATTTTGTTTGTGGTCATGTTGAAAGTTGATTTGTGTCATTAACTTCATTGCTAGAAGCTTAGGAATAAAACGAAAACACACAAAATATAGGAAAGTTATAGGTATTATTCCGGAGCTTATGTTATTAATTTTTTTCTCGTTTTGAAGTCGCACTTAAGCTTTTCATGTAGGTTTTTCTTTTGTTTAAAAACTCACCAGAAATTAAGCAATAAAAGTTTTGAAATGCTTTGAGCTCATAAAGTCGAGGTCAAAAGTATTAGGCAGATGAACATTTTTTCAATTTTGCTAGTACAACACAGAATATTGGAAAAGTTTTAATTTATAATTTTTATATGAAATTTATATTAAAAAAAGTTTAATATTTAGTAGACCTTTCCTTAGTCCTTGAAATAACCTTTATGCTACAAAACATGCTGTCAAAAAACATTTCAAAACTCGAAATTTTTTTACAATACATATTCTTTGTGGTTAAATAAGTTTTGCAAGATAATGTGGTTAACAAAATAAAAAACCAGAATTGCGAGCATTATAGCTACCCTTTATCTAAATCACAAGACATGTTCGTAGCAAAATTAACTAAGCCATTTTACAAAGTGTTCAAAGTAACTTGCCAAAAATGCTGCCCACATTCACTGTCTCATTTTGATTTGAAAACATCACTCAAAACTTAATGGATACCTTTTATGAACTCAGTTTTTTATGGTTAATATCCCTTTTAATTTGAATCAGTTCCAACTTATATTATGTCAACGTTGAATTATTTTCATCTTCATCTTCATCTTCATCATCATCATCATCATTTTTCAGAATTCAATGCCGATGCCAGGGGAAAAAAGCAGTTAGCTTATCGTTACCATAGGAAATCCCTCTAATAGTGATGCTTCGACGTTAAAGTGTGCATTTTAGCACGAATTTTTGTCCTACCATTGTGTGCACATATACGCTGACAAACGCACTGACTTCTCATATAAATCATAATAAATAATCGCAGCGAGGAAAGAACGAAAAAGAAAACACCACAACACAAAAACTTATACCTTACTCTCCCACAAGGCAGTGTCTTGCATACAAGTTTAAAAGTAATTTTTATCAGTAACAGTGTAGCAACACTAACACCTTGAAAATGTGTGTGCTTTTCTAACTTTCCTCTACTAACTACTTGTTCGTTCTTCAGTTGGTTATTTTGAACATAATGCGCCTCAGCGTATGCAATATTTCTTTTTCTTGTTTCTGCAGTTACGATAAAATTGATTCATAACTTAAATAAATCATGTTAAAAAATACCTCCACCCACATAAAAACTTTACTAGAGATTTATCAGCGGCAGACAGACAGTTATACACACATGTGTGCATTTACACTAATAATTTATTAAATTCTCTTCATGAATATTAACCCCAAAAATCTCGTTGTCAGACCGTTTGTAGGTGTTACACATCATGGTGAAGAAATCAATTCGTTACTCTATCACCTAAAGTTTCTAAATAAATTATGTGGATCTTTTTTTGCAACAACAAATCTTTCGAAATACTAACAATAATGAAATGTTATGGAAGTATATTAGAGTTCGTAGGAAAGATAAAAATTGCATAAAATCGAAACTAAATGTTTACACCTTTCGGAGAATATGATTTTAATAAGAAAAATGAGGGCTACCACCACTGCTGGTATTAAAACTTTTGGAGAATGAGCTAAACTTAGAGTCGAAATGTAACTGCGTAATATGCGCACTACTCATTTTTTCTAAAAATGCAATAATTCTTGCTAGCCCATTAGACGTTGTTCTGCTCTTTCCAGTAGGCAGCGCGATGAGTTTGATTTGGTTAATGTCCCTGTATAAGAAGTATAAGAAAGTCCAGACAGTAAATGTCATGATAAAAAATCTGTCCAACATTTTCTCTGTGACTGTCTGGCCTTTGCCAGAACCAGGCTCAGATATCTCGGACAAGCTTTCTTCAACAACCTCAGTGAACTGACCAAAACTGACATCAGATCGCTGCTTAACTATCTGAGCAGAACTAACTGTATATAGTTTTAATGGCTGCTAAGGCTATAATGATTCGTTTGACAACCCTCTCTGCCAGTTTTTGCGGAACACCTATGTGGTATTAGAACGGCACAACCAGTGCTACTTAAGGCTTCTGCATGCTTGCTAGGCCGCCACTGTAACCTAACCTAGACGTTGTGATTGAAGGAACGAAATTTGCAGCTTATTGAGGCAGAAAAAGCCTCGTGTATAGGGAATTTTAGACGTTGGTGTTGTAGTAAAACATTACCTTCTCTCATCTTTCCATTTAATATGGTTGCTTCAATGACATTTCCAATAGTATTTCTTATTACTAATGTCGACGTCTCGACAAAGGAAATATACTGTGGGAATATTAATCGATCAAGTCGTTGAGAGTTGCACGATCATCAACAGATGTGCCAACGATTAATTTTCTGTAAATTTTTAAAGCCCAAAAATATTCTACAACAATGCACTTGAGCCTCAAAAAATATTATTTGATTCAATGTTTTATTTTAAAAAAAATTTCAAAAAAGTTTTACGTAACTTTTTCTGTTGCGGACGCCATATTGAACCGCCATTTTGTAATTTGCAAAAATCTCACACGTCATTCGTCAAAGACATCGTTTCAGCAAAAATTTCAATCCTTTTAAGGCTGTTTTATCTGAAAAACTTGCATGAATGCGTGGTGTGGTTCACTTGATAAAGAATTGCCCATACAAAGGGTGTCCCAATAAGAGTGCACTTTCTTATTCAAAAATAAAAACATGTAGTTTTTAAGCGAGCTGCGATATTTTTATTACATTGTAAAGTAAACATGTTCCGATTAAGTACAAAATTAAATATCCGGTAAAAGACCACCGTGACTCTGATGACAGGCCATAGCTCTTTCCCCAAAGGTGTGACTAAATTTCACCGATGACGCGTTGGATCTTGGCTTTGAGCTCAGGAATTGTTTCTGGTTTATTCAATTAAGCTTTAGATTTCATAAAACCCCAAAAAAAGAAATCGCATGGCGTTTTTTTCATGCGCTGTGCAGCATGTGGCACGCCGCCTGACCAAAATCCACACCAGCCAGTTCCTCAATGTGGATGCATTCGTTTCTGATGGATCGCGTGAGTTTATTGATGAAGCCATTTAGATAGAAATGCGCTTAATCGGTGAAGATGACTTTATTCGAAAAATCTGCATTCACTTCACCTTGATCCACTATACATTTTTGTAATGGGTTTTCACAACGATAACGCGTTGTTATTTTGCGTAGCTGCATTTTGAATAATCGGAACAATTAAAGGTTAAGGCTGTCAAATTTCAGAGGAAACCCTGACATGAAATCAAAATTACACAAAATCTCAAAGTGCACTCTTATACGGACATCTTTTATAAAAATCATTATGAACTCATGTGATGGCATGTAAACGCAAAATGGCCCATTTCTCAAGCGAAACTTATGCGACAAATAGTGGATGAGATATGATGATTTTCCCAAAAGACAGGAAAGTTTTTCAAGTAGTTAATGTTTAACCATTGCTAAGCTTAGCACATAACCCGTTTTGGTTTCTCAGGATGTGGTGAAAAGTTAGATTTTGCAGCTCATCAACGGTGTTTTGCTAAAGTAGTTCTATTTAGCAACCTTTATTGTAAGATAGTATCTTCATCAATACCTGTAATATGTATATAATTAGTTCGATGCAGTTTTGCCAAGTCAGTCGACTTATTATTTAGAAGTTCTTTTGGTAAAATTTATTTGAAAAATCACACTTTCATTCAAAATTGTAGTATTCAGAACTATTGGGCACATTGAATGAACTATCAATGCACTCTAATAAATAAGGAAAGCTTTCTAAGTTTATGTTATTTAGAAAAACAAAATACAATTAACACCTTATGATACAACTTTATATTATACAAACAATTGGACGTTGAGAAAATTAATAGCTTCATTTCTAGTGGAACAGAAAGAATGAAGCATGGGAAATTTTAATACTTATGCGCCTTAAATAAAATCACAACATATTTATCAACTGAATATTTAAACTAATCTAAATAAATAATCAGATAATAAAAAAAACTTAAAAATAATAAAGCTAAATAATAAACTAAAAATTAGTGAGTTACTAAGGAGCATAAGCTGCTTGATTTAACTTTTCTGCAGCTTCTTCCTGTCGGGGTGGTTTTGGCAGAGAGAAAAATTTCTATTTAAAAGAAATAAAAAGTACAGAAAGAATATATTTAAAAATACAAACAATTTCTGTGTCTGTTAACTTACATCATCTTTGCCAAAAGTTCTTGCTTCTTCCATTGTATCCGGTAGTTTTCTGTGCAGTGTTTCTGGCAGGAATGATGCACCTATACCACCCATTAAGAAAAGTGTACCAAGGATCCAGTATGGTGCGCGTATATCAACTGTTGTGCCCAAGTAAACAAGATAGGGTGCCAAAACGCCGACAGCATTAGCTAAAATTGTGCCGAGAGCAATACCAGTTTGACGTAAACAGGTCGGATACATTTCCATACATTGTAAATTGACGGTGAAGAAAGTCATTGCATTCAGAAATTTAATGAACGTCGCAAAGCCAGTCATGAGGTTCTCATATTCTTTATCTGTCAAAAAGAGAGTTGTTTTATTATTTTTGTTTTTGATAGAATTCAATGCAGAGAGTTGTTGATTTATCATTTTTGTTTTTTTTAATGCACAAATAAAGACTGAATTCCAATAAAGATAAGCCTGAATTTGATTACAAACGTAACCAACTACTTATTACATGAGCCTTCACGTTGCACATACAGAGAAATGAATAAAGTTTATAAGGTTAACAATTTCAATTAATAACATTTAACAGTAAAAAAAATTTACGATTTGTTGATAGCGTTCTCGTACGTTATTCAATTTTAATCGTTTCAGATAATGCTAAAAGTATTGAGCTTTACTTGTGCTGCATCTGCGGGCAGATTATGACAACCCCTTGCGATTTTTATTATGAAGATAGCCCATTTGCGCACATATATGCTGGCATCCAAAGTAAAATTATGAGCCAGTTATGCGCCATTATAGATTATAAGAAAAAAGTACTGAAAATAAGCAATTGTGGGGCAGTCGTGCTACCACTATGATCGCTTACTAAAATCTTTAACTACACAGTGATGTTCAATGAATGACGATATCTAAGATTTTAAGACCCAGTCGATGTTAAATATGAATTTACATATATTCAGATAGCCCAAACATGAGTTTACAAAACCGATATCACTTTTTTTTTAATATCGATTTAGCTATATAAAACACGAAATTAAGATATACTATACTCACATGGAGAGTAAATAACCACAGGAATGCAAACAATGAAGGATAAAGTGAAACAGAATGTGTTTGTAAAACGGCGTCCATATTTATCTCCTGCAATTAAAAAGCGGAAATATTTAAATTCGTTAGCACGTTTGGAGCTGTGGTAGAGCATGGAACACTTCATTCGCCGCCACCACATTTATCGTCATTTTCCGCCGCAGCTGCGGGCGTACTTACCCGAAAATTTGCCAAGCATATAAGCAGGAATCTCAACAATGCTTTGAAGCAAAAAATTTAAAAATGGATTTCCACCCATGCGCGAGCTAAACAGGACGAGCGTAAAGTAGGAACAAGCCACGACACACCTTTGAATAAACAACACAAAAAAAAATGAGCAAAAGCAAAGAAAGAGAAATGTTAAAAATGTTTCATTTCAGTAGAAGTAAAAAAAAATTAGCAAAAATGAAGCTAAAAAAGTTAAACAAAAAAAAAACATTACACAAAAATCAAGTTGTCAAAAAAAAAAACAAACAAGAAATTCATCCATAAAAGGATAACTACGTCCCCATTACGAAAATGTGCTCTGTTGAAAATAAAATTTTAAATGCATATCAGCAAAATAAATTTCATAAGGAAAAACTAAAAACAGCATAAATTGTTTTCTTAAATTTTTAAAACATTTTTCTAAAATTCAAATGCAAATATTTAACGTTTGCGAGGACATCAGTGTTCCTATGACGTCATCAGCACAGGAGCAAAAAACAAAGTATTCGTGCGGAAACAAATAAGAGCTGGTATATGCTGTTTGCTGTTGTGGTTCATTTTTAATCTTTTGTCCAAAGTTCTGTGATGGGTATAGCAAAAATTAAATTATAAACAAAAACTAAGCAAATAAAGAAACTAAAAAACTGTAATGAAAACCGGAATATGTATTTTTTTAATTAACAGAGCTGCCAGGGAAATTTCTTGTATTGCACTTTGGTGAAGTTTTAATATAGACGCTTGATATACATTGAGTTTTTCATAGAACTCGATACATATCTGTCCAAACACACTAATCGTACGATATATGCATCCAACATATCTAATATATAACTTAATTGAAGTTTTTAAAAATAAACTTGGTAAAAGTTGGTAACCCTAACAATATCACTAACAAAAATATTCATTTAAAAAATATTTGCTCATTGACAAGCAAAGCAATAAAAACTTGTCTTAACGATAACCAATGAAAAACATACCAACTGAAGCCCATGATGGATGTGTTTTTAGCCAGACGCCATCCGCTAAATAACGAAGCCATGCCATATGTCATTTCCTGTTTTGATTCGGGATATAGGTGTGCTAACTCCTTCTCCGTCATGTCAAATGGGCGTCCATTGATTTTTGCAATTTTCTTAAATTGTGTTATGGCATCGCCGAAACGTCTTTTACTAATCAACCAACGTGGTGATTCAATGACGTATCTAATGGAAATTAAAAGAAGATATAGTAACAAATATTAAAATATAATGTTTAAAATATAAAAGAATGGAAGCTTAAAAGTAACAATTCAACAAATGACTTAAGTTATGGTTAATGATAGCTACATCGTCGCAATTATGGAGAATTATTGAAAAGTACTCACTTGGAAAAAACTAAAACTAAAAGTGTTGGAATTGTTGTGATCCACATAAAAGGCTCCCACTCACGTAGCCACCAAAAGAGTAAGGGCATGAATGTAGTGCCCACAGACCAACCAAAACTTTGATACACCGCAATTGTGCTACGATCTTTTCTATAAAATCATAAAAATAATGTACATTGAATAGATAAATATTGCGTGAATGTCGAACGATTTTGAATAGTTCAATAGAAAATAATCTGAAACAATTTTTACTATTGAACAAACTTACTCTCGAGAAATTTCCATTCCTATAATTTGTGGTGATTGAAATAAACTGTTGACCGTCAACGCAGCTATGCCGGAGAAGATCAAAAACCATGTGTATGAATTAGTTGTTACTATAGATGCAATACGTCCAACTGAGCAAGCTAAGACACTCAAGTAGTAAACTAATCGACGTCCATAGCTGAGAAAAAAAAATACATCTTTTAATTAGAGGTAAGAAATATTTTTTAAGCAACTTACGCATCACCCATTTGTCCGAATACGAAAGCACCAACGACTTCTACTACGCGACTGACAACAAAAACATTTGTTACAAATAAATCTTTATCGCAGACCCAATTTTGCTCAGAAGGTATCGTACTTGCATACCACTCCTCATCATAGCTCCAACCATTTTGGCACACTACAGAAAAATATAGCAAAGAAATTTTGATTAGGTCTGGACTTGTAATTAAGAGATGAATAAGGTCTTTTTAAGTAAAGCGGGAGTAAGTTAATAGGTAGATGAGAACATCAGATGACTTAAAGTGTATATGTATAAAGAACTATAGCAAAAATTTGTTAATCCAGCTCCTGCTAATATATATTAGGACCTCTAAATATATATAAATATATATTTAAGCAAAAAAAGCATTTTAGACTTCTGCAAATGTTAAAAAAAATTACGTTCAAACAATATAAATGCTTTAAATATTGTTTTTAGGGGCGTCTGGGTCTACTCCGAAACATTTTGATTTACACTAGATAAAACAACTTCTCGAAGATATGTTTTTATTTGGAAATTGAGTTCAGTTTTTCTTTTTGCTGATCTTAAAATCGATCATTCGAAATAAAATATAACGTGAGAGTAACCCTAAGTTTGAGATTAAATAGATCAATATTGAACATTACGAACTACTTGGAGTAAAACCAAAAAAAAAAGTTGTGAGTCGCTGAAATTTTTCTGCCCATAAACCTTTGCGTCCGGGCGATATTCCCATCCTAGCTACGCTACTGACTGGAACATTTTGAAAATTATGCTGATTTTGCCAAGCAAGTCTTTGATGACGCTTTTTCAATATCTCTGAGTTGGTAAAATAGTTAGTATATAGTATATTGTTCTTACTGGACTCAAGCCAATCGATTCACAGGGAACATTTACGTTCCGTTTAAGTAAAAATTTCGTGTCGTTTGTGGCTAAATTTAACCATCCGTACTTATTTTTTCGACTTCGAGTTGTCATTACTGTCAGTGCTGAATTGTAAGGATCAATAATATCGAAGATTTTTTGGCCTAAATTGGAAAATATTGATTTAATAATAATTTAATATTGATTTAGTTTCAACAAGAAGGCACTATGTTCCGAACAGTGCGTTTTGCTCCACCTCATTTTGATTTTGTTTTGTTTTAAAAATATATATTGGAAACCCCTATTTAAAAACGCCAATTCTAATAAATTTCTGGTGATCATTTTTAATATCAATATCTCGTTTTAATCGATTTAAATTAACTTAAATTTTATAGAAAAATATGAAGTTTATTTTTGAGCAACTCACCAGTTTCGTTTAATTCCTGCGTACTATTCCAATTACTCCAATCAGTGATTTCTGTAAAACTTGCATTATACATTTTACACATGCTGAATGTGCTGGCACCTCTGTTGTCTTTTACTCTAAAAGTATTATAAGATAAAGTTTAAATTAGCTGATGAGTACTTGAGGCAAGACACGATATTTTATATTTCATTTCATTATTTCAACCGTACACCCTAAACTTTTTTTTGGATCTAGAAAGAAGTCTAATACTCAGATTTTTGTTCAATTTAAGCAAATTTTTGGGAAAATTGCAAGGTAGCAACCTTGCAATTTTCCATTTTCAATGCAATGCAATACGAAAAGTTGACTTTGTCAAAACATGCGAATTTTTTTTTACTTTGTTTTGAAGATAAATTAATATCATTTGATAGTTTAATTATTGTGCTCACTATCGAAAACTTAGTTCGACCTTGAAATTTATGATTCTTTTAATCGATGATAGTTAAATAGCTAGGTTTATAGATTGATAACGCTAAGTAGCAATTAATTTATGAGTTTGAGTGTTGAAAGAAATCTTTAGATGTCTTAGTAATTCAATAAAGCAATGGGTCTGATACTCTGTGAAATATTTTTTGGGATATAATGATTTTTTTAAGACTTTGACACATTTTTTTATCCAAAAAATTTGTTTCTTTCATAATTTCCTCATTATTTATCTGTTAGTTCTCCCATCTGGCTTTGCTAACCCTAATTTAGTGGCAAATGAAAAGCAAGTGCTCGGAATTTTAAAAGACCATATTTTTTTGAGAAACACATTAGTCTGATTTGAAACATTTGTCCACTAATAAAATTAACTATTTGAAAATTATTGAAAGTTTTTTAACTATTTTTTTATGTCCTAAAGATAAAACCATATTATCGTATATATATATATATATATTTATATATATAGGAAAGTAATGCCTTTGTTATTTAAAATGCCGTATCTGGATATATTTCAACACGGATAGTTGAAAACATGATGTTCTTGGCGTTTAAAATGATATACATGTGATTCCACCATCATTTATGATCCAAAATAAAGTGATTAACCTACGTTGGTAATGTAATACTTCGCCATTCAGCCAGTGTGAAATTGGTTTTCTCCCTACCCGGCACCGTGCACCAATGATCAGGTATATTCAGTGCCAATATGATGTTCATGTAAACCAAAGCACCGGCTGTTGCAAGGCCCATAACAAATATTAAATTGTAGATCACTTGGAAACGTCCATGATTACCAGCTTTAGCCATGACCTCTTGAAAAGGATCATCTGTCTCTGGTGGTTCATAGTCCATTTCAACTGCGCCATTTATATTCTTTATTGGATCTTCCTTCATTTTGTCTGTTGATTTGTGAAAGTTATACTAAATAATGAAATTATTTATCATAAATTCTGAAATAAATAAAAATAAATGGATTATAATGAGACTACAAGGCAAATGTATTTGAAGAATTTTTTCGTCAACGAGATCTAAATTAGCTCACTATAAAAGGTGATCACTTAAGTCGAAGGAACATAAAAGTTTTATTCGCATACTGCAGCCATAAATTTTAATTACTGCGTAATAACTAACAATGTATCTAATCTAATTGGCATCCGCTCTACTGCTATCTCTCGCTGTGTTAGATGTAATAATTGCCCGATTAGAACCGGTTAGTAAATATAACTTAAGTGCCAATACCATATAATTTTTTCTTGCATTAAAATTTGATAAAATTTAAATCCAAGCGTTAATTTAGCTCCACAGAAAATGATAAGCGCCATAGTCGTATGTATTTAAGCGTTTTTGGCAAGTGGGCGCAAAGCTGAAGCTAAAAATATTTCTCAAGTGTTTAAACTAGGGGATGCACCATGAGATTAATTTAGTAACAGTCGTTCTTTTGTTAAGAATTTGAAGGAATTGATTTCGGCAAATTATGTTAACTAATAAACTGTGAATATCTTGACACCGGAGAGGTTTTGATAAAATTAAAAGTGGTTTAGTGCATATATCCCTGCGATTCGGTAAACATATGCTCTAAGGAATAAACTGTTTTTGAGGTAGTCTAATTTTGTTTTTGTAATAATCCTAGGTTTTTATAGCCAAAACTTAAATAAACCGATATATTATGGAAACTTAAGATATAACGTACCTAAGATAGTTAAAAACGGTGTTTTTTTTTAATTTAAACGTGAACTGAGTATAAATTTTAGTATCGTTAACAATTTCCTTTTTTCTCTTGAATTGCAATATTTAGTACTTAAACAATTTTGTAGGTACTTATTTTAGGAATCGAGACTCATCTTGTATAAGCTAAGATATAGATAATATAATAAAACTGAAAATGTTAATTTAATTAACAAATAAAAGTATTTGGTCATGATGGGAATCAAAGTCGTAACATTTATATTGCAAGCGCATGTCTTTGCCAATCGGCCGTAGATGCACAAGAGTCCTTTTTACTACAAAATACAAATTTGAACCTCGTCTGTTCTTTTGTACAATGTATATGCAAAAAGTATGTGTATTCAATTTTATATTAGACTTTATCTCCGATCAAAAATATCCGATTACAAAAACCGCGCGGATAACGAACAGCATATATGGAAGATAATGTCGTATCTGTTGATCGTATTGTTGTGGAAGACTCGAATGAGTCGATTTGGCATCCCGCACAACATTTGAACCAGTGCCTGTTCACTTTGAGCAAAGTATTGCGGAAAGGTCTTGTTCTATATCTCAATAAGATCCAACACCGAGGTCTTTAACCAATTACTTGATCTTGATTTCCATAGCAAAATTTTCTTAAGCAAAAAGACCTAACTCTAAATCAGATTTCTTTCATTAAAAAAATTTCATTACTTGGCCTGCAAGTGATAATGACCGAATTTGTGCAATTAAAGCACGTGAATTTTGCACCACGGCACCATCGCAAGAAGCTACAATTGTGGGAAAGTTTTATGCCGAAAATTCAATGTTTCCAACCAAGCAACACATTGAAACGATGAGGCTCCGCCTAATATTTTATTGTTCAGTATGCTACAATTACAACTTCTAAGAATTCGTTAGCAGTCGGTTGAAAACATTAAAGCAAATTCGCTGAAGAGGCTGAAGGCCATTCTTCAATCAGCCTACAAAAAATTGTATGGATAACTCAATCAAGTGCTGGTCTAGTGCCTACTTTGAAGGCGACACAATACATTTTGTTGAATAAAAAATAACTTAGCTTCTTTCTCAAAATGCTCTGTATCCCTATTTACCACAGACATTATATAAAAAACACTAGAAAAATCTGATGAGCTTTGTTCTAAAACCACAGTTTATATTTTTGCATTATCTCGAAGCATAATTTTTTCAAAAATATAGGAGCTCTCTGTAAGTTATAGCACATGTGCTATATAAATTACAGCAGAATTTCCTCAAAAATTCCTTAAAAATGTGCATTAAGAGAAATCTTTTTAATTTTACCTGTTGGACAATTTAACTTTTTCCAAAATAATATATTTAATCCAGAGTTTAAGATTCTTTTTCATTTCTTTTTAAACAATTAAATTAAAAATACACAATTGTATGTATGTATGCAAGCGGTTATCACTATACTCAGTGCGCTTTTGGACAAGTCTCTTTATTCGAATGTATTGTAGTTATAACGCGTAAAACGGCGCACATGTGTACCCGTCCAGCGTTAAGTTAAATCTGCTTGTCATACACAAAAACCTAAAGAGTTTAAAGAAAATTATAAATTAAAGGTGCCACAACGTTGACTGGGATTGATAGAGGGGTTGCTGATAATAGTTTTAAATTGCTTTATGAACAAACGAGTACAGCAATAATCAAAATGTCAAAACAAATATTTGAGGAAAATGCATTTCATGATTAAGAAACAAAAGTGCGACTAAAGAGCACAAACACTATATAAATATTATGTAAATATGAATGCCACTATCTGTTTGCCAGTCGGATCATATTTAATTTACCATCATAAACTGTAGTTTAAGGTAAATAATTTTCAATTGTTGCTTTTGTGGTAATTAATTTTATTAACTTCATTTGTGTTGTCCACAGATAAGGTGAGTAAGTGGCTCTTGACGATTCCGCTTCTGCGGAACAATATGGAAGCTAAACAAGCAAAATAAAGAGGACTGCAATGAAAACGAAAATAATCACATATAGCCCAATTTCACAACTATCCCGGCATTTAATACTCGTACATTTTTAGAGTGAGATGTGAGACGGGTTGATAAGATAATGGAACACGCTTATATGGGCACTCACTGTACGCTATCGCTTGTTATCAGTTGTATCGGTGTTGTTTTACACTTTTTTGATTACAGACAGCAAGTGATTTAATTGAATTTGTTTACATTTCAAGTGAAAGATGCAAAAATTATTTCCTTAGTAGTAAAATATAACTGACAGTCTGCGAGAAAAAAGCAAATGTAATTGATGTGGATATGAATGGACATAGCCATACATAGACAGTTTTTAAAACATGGAGCATCATAAACCGAGCATATGTATAGATCTGATAAATTGTATAAATTTTTCACTTATTTCAGTTTTAATGGCTATGCGGAATTAAGATACAGCTTAATAATCAGTTTTCGTATTCAAATAACAATTTTATTGAAGAGAAAACTTGAAAAGTCTCGACAATTTAGTGGCCAATATAAAGTTTTTGCTAACAAAAATAAATAAATTATATTGCTTTAGTAAATTAGATCTGAGGGTTATCAACTTGCTTTGATTTTATAGAAGTTACGTTTGTTATCAAACACTGACATAGATATGCATTTAACATGTGGTGATATGAATAAATATTAGAGGTCTGCGTGAGTGCGCTTGAACGACCATCAAGAGAATTGGCAAATCTCCAATTAAATCAAAACAAAACAAAAGACTAAGCAAGCGAGTTGAGTGCTGCACTCCCAAGTAATATGCTCTGCGAGTTAAGGCGAGTCGAAGCATTCACAGTTTATTGTCTCTTTCTGCGTTTGCTTTCTCTTAGATAGCTCGGACACCAAGCCCGAGTTCATTCATTTTATTGGCTGTTTCTATGACTCATCGAACGACATCATTTTTGTCTAAGTCGGACCAACTTTAGTTGGCTCAAAATTTTTCAAGTCCCTTATAAGTTTGCTGTAAATGTCTTGAATATAGATCTGAATTAATTGTTTTTTCTAATGTTCGGTGTTTTAAATGATTTTGTTCAGTTAGAGCAACATTGACACCGAAATACGAGTCAGAACGAGTAGGAGTGCAAACGAATCACAAATCATGTCGTTCCATAGTTGTTTTTTGTGCGAGTCTACTGATGACTCGCACAATGTCAATGCAACCATCGTTTTCGACAGCAAGTACACTGATCGGTTGACAGAGCGAGGGAACATACGCAGACCTCTAATAAAAATTTATGTCCTCTATAGCTCTGCTTTCAATTCAGTTACTTCCATATGAAAACGTAGTTGTTTCACACTTTTTTTGATGTTTCAAAACTTGAAGATTTTGGGAGAATATTTCAAGCACCAACTTTCTTTCATTTTCTGGATGAAAGGTGAAAAAAGATTTCAGTTGTATACATTAGAATTTTAATATTATTAAAAGGATTCGAATGACAGCCTATTGTTCAACTATTTCAAAGGTTACATATGAATTAAGTTCTTTATTAAAATAATTACTTTTATTTCATTAATAAACATGTTAAATTAAAATTATCCTCATTATTTTTATAATGCACTGTGTTGTTCATGTTTTATTTCTTTTGTTTTAATAAAATGACAAAAATTCAACTTTAAAATATTTTACCGTAATGGAATCTAATTTGCTTTTTTGTATAAACAGCGAGACTTTGCATAAAATTAGATATCGATTAAATTTATTCCATAAGTAAGCACAATATTTGTTGAAAATATCCTTTAAGTAAAATAAAAAAGGCACTTTGGGAATTTATCCTTTTAATGCCGAAAAAGGATATTTCGAACTTTTGAAATCTCACGGAGACATTATCCAACGATCGAGCGTTTGCAAACAGCTTTTCACAACTAAAATAAACAAAGCCTTTGAAAGAAATTCAAGATACACTTGAAAATTTGAAATCTACACTATGGATCGGAAAAAACAAAGGCAATTTATCAATTGAAAAACATGTGCCAAGCTCACATACAGCTACTACATTAGACAACACGAACTACTTTTAGTAAGTAGCGCTAAAGAGATACTCACATTTGCTAGGTACAATAGTAGGTAGTTATGTTTTAAGTAGCGGCAAGTGATAAGTTACACATATGGTAATTTCATACTTAAATATGTCTGTATATACTCTTATGTGTAGTTAGATACAATAGCACATTTTGAATGAATAATCAAGAGGAATTTAATGAAAGTTTTTGTTTATATTCTTAAATATTACAAAACTATATACATGTACTAGGACGTACGTACACAAGTTCCAGCGAAGAGAATGCGAATACTAAAGATGAATTAAAATAATTTGCATCTATTTGTTAGAATCACACCTTGCTACGTTTTAATTCTAACCATACAAATTACTTTAGATAGTGGTTATCTTTTTAAAGAAAAAATTATCTTGTCTCTATGTTCAGCTCATACATAATATAAGAGATACACTTGTTCACAGTGATAAAAACAATATGACAATCATATAGCACTTAAGTGTACGTACTTATTTTGTTTTCTTTTAGTGGATTTTATTATGATGAGTGCGATTACATTAATCTTCCGCATTTATAGTCGTAGGCACTGGCACTTTGTTTCAGTTGAAATGAAATTAAAACTGTAAGCAATTGATGCTGATAAGCAAAACAATATAATGCAAAAAAATTAAAATAAAAATAGTTTCCTATATCTACCTGATATCAATAAAATGTGAATGATAATTTCTTAAATATGGAGGTGATAAAGTTTCCTATCAGAAATAATTTTCAAAAATATTACCTAATGGTGCGATTGCTTCACTTGTGTTTGATCAATTCTTATTAAACATAGCTAACGAACACTAATTTGTAAGTTTATGTTGAAGTTTTTGTAATCCTTTTCGTCCTTGGAAATTTTCATGTCAGCTGTCAGGAAAGACATTCATAAGGAGATTTTTCAACTGAGAATAAATTGTCACAGACAAAGCGATGTTCTTTGAAGCACCAGTGTAGGACGCCTGGAAGCGAGAAAATACACAAACCAATGACATGTACTCACGTATTTCTTTAGAATATATTGTAGTGTGTTCAATACAGCGACCGATACCGACATCCCATGCGCTCGATTACACTATTGCAGGCCACTCAATACAATATTTTATGTAATGAAATCCCCAAACAAGTATTGTAAACTTCTTAAGCTTATACTAAATATTACTCAAAAATAGAACGTCACTCAAATTCTTGTGAGTAGGAATGGATAAGCTAAGATTTACATGCATGCAGAAATAAGATAGAATTAAGTTGAGTGTAAGACAAAATTTGTACAAAACAAATGTGTGTTGTACGCCGAGCCTGGTGTCATGCGGATCGTCTTTCTGAATCCTCTGAGTTCTGAAATTAAATTAGTTTTCGGGACGCGCCGCGGAGGTTGTGTTTAAGCCCACTCGGCTATGTTTTAGTAAGGCAGCTTAGTCGGCTGATGAGAATAACATAAAATGAAAAGACTTGTCGTCTCTTGTTGAGAGAAATAAATTCTGATTTTTTCTTTTATTTATATCAATAAAACCGGTATTTTCCTTAACAGTATAAATGCCAGTATTTGTTACGCTCCTCCCAGAATTTTGCCGATCGCCAATCAATTTGTTGATCGATCAGTTGCTTTGGTTTTCATAGCTACAACTACAACATGTACATAACGATTGAATATGTGCTGGCCTTCAAATCAGTGTCATATGATCCTGCTCATATTCATATGCACTACATTGTGCATTTGGTTTGGCCTTCAAATTGAATGTCGTTGCCTTAGGCAATCCGATCTATCATTATGCAGTCGCTTATATGTTATGGCTTTGTTGTTGTAGTAGCGTATGTCTTGTGCTGAGTTTAGGTATGCACATACTATGAAGGGAAAGGGGATGAAATGAATTTGTGTGAAGTGTAAATGACATTCGCTTATCTACAGAATTTTTGATTTCAAGTACCCGTCTTTGTTTGGGTTAGTTTTATGTTGCATCAAAAATTCTGTAGTTATGTAAAGTGCCGGGTTATTGTAATTAGCTTTAATTTTATGATTTAGTAAGTAGGTGGTCTAAATGAAATTTATTGGGAAAGTATTGTGATGGTAATAGTGACTTTAGGAGTCCACTACACCCTCACCGTCAAGAGAAATTTTACTTCTCGAAGTTAAATTTATCAGAAAAAGAGAGTGAAAAAGGGGAAAATATGATTATGGGGAGTTCTGGCAAATACAATTTAAATTTAATAATATGTGTAGAAAATCATACATATTTTTGTTTTGTATTCTAAATATGTTCTTTAAATAATTACATTAAAAATTTATTATTTATAAAAATAAAAAGTATTCGTAATATAAAGTATTGATATGATATTAATTATTCGTAAAATTTATAATCCTATATGTGTATATATATAATATGCTATATTATCATGATAATAGTGAAAATTTATTTTATGGAGATAATTAATTGATATCTTTATTAGTAAAAAAAAATATTAATGAGATTAATAAAAGTTAAATTACTTACTATAATGTAATTTTTGGATACTGTCTAATTATTAAATTTTTTCAACATATTGTTGTGATACTTTTTTAGTTTGTTGTTTATTTCTATTATAGAATTTACTCCATTTATTTCTTTAATTACATATGGTCCCTTGTATGGACTTTGTGATTTTTTTCTTTGTTCTAGTTTTACAAAAACTTGATCTCCTACTTTAAAATTTGAAACGTTTACATTTTTGTCATACTGTGTTTTTCGTTTATTCTTCGCAATGTTTATCAATTCTCTTGCTTTGCTTAATGCAGTTTTTAGCTTTATTTTTAATTCGTTTGAGTAATCTTCTAAATTATACCGTGTTGTTGTTGTGTTTTTTTCAATCAAATCACTTGGTAGGGATGGCAGTTTTCCGAAAATCAACTCAAAAGGTGTATACTCTGTATCAACATGTGGACTTGAATTATATGCAAACGTATAGTATGGAATCCATTTATCCCATTCAAAATCGTCTGCAAATGATAATAAATATTCATTTAGTGTTCTATGATTTTTCTCTAATGAACCTAATGTCTCATGATGATAGGGGGTGGAAAAAATTTGTTCTACCTTCAGTAATTCACATATGTTTCTAAGAAGTTCATTTGTGAATTCTGTTCCGCGATCTGATTTTAGGTACTTAAATAAACCGAATTTAAGTATAAGTTGCTCTACCAAAGTTTGTGCAATTGTTTTTGCGTCCTTGGTTTCTATAGGATGAGCTATAACGAATTTTGTTAGTTGACATTGCATTGTTAGTATGTAGCGGTATCCGTTTGAAATCTTAAGTGGACCGACAGTGTCAATTTCCACTGTTTCGAAACTTGTGGTTGGAGTGTCCGTTATGTTCATATTTTCTTTCGTGTGCCGAATTTGTTTATTCCTTGCACATTTTTCGCATGTGTTTACATGTCGTTTTATCATTTGTCTCATGTTCTTCCATGAGTATCGTTGTTTTAACTTGAGCATTGTTTTCCTGATTCCTAAGTGTCCACCCTGGGGTGAATTGTGGAATTCTTTTATCAACTCTTTTTGCATTGTTTTATTTCTTATGTTTCGTGGGGTTTCGTATATTAGTATTTTAAGCGATTTTTCATACTTATTATTCCTTTTATGCTGCAGCTTATTAAATTTCTTCTTAAATGTTTGTTTATCAATTATTTCAAATATGGCATCTTTTGCCTCTAGCGCTAGTTCTTTTATATTTTCTTTATGCATCTTAGATGATAGTTTCTCCAATTTCGAATCTAGATTCGTTGGATTATCACCACATCGTACTAGTACGAAATCATCTGTATTGTCGACAATTATATTTTTCTTCAAATTATTCTTGCTTATATCAAATTTTACGCGTTTTACATTCTTGACGTCAGATATCGATGTGCAGTCCCATATGAAAAGTTGATCAGGCTCTTCTGAAGACATGCATTTCTCTTTTATAATTTTGTTCGCTTTATATTCACTATTTTGCTTAACTTCATTATCTTCTTTAATTTTCATACCCCTTGTTAAAATCAATGCTTTTTTAATTTTTTCATCCTCTTCTGAGGGAATCATTTTTATTAATTTTTCTGAATCTATTTTTATACGCGATAAGGCATCTGCGTTAGTGTTAATTTTTCCTTTTTTAAATATTATTTCGAAATCGTAGTCCGAAAGATCCAATCTTATCCTTGTCATTTTCGATGATGGGTTTTTGTGGCTGAATAGTGAAACTAATGGTCTGTGGTCTGTAACCACAATGAACTTTCTACCATATAAGTATGGCTTGAAGAAATTTATGCCCCAATGAATGGCTAATAATTCCTTTTCTATCACGGGTTTGTTTAAATCGTGCTTTTGAAGTGTTTTACTCGCAAATGAAATGGGAAGGTCGTTACCTATTTCTCCTTGTGATAAGACAGCTCCTAAAGCAAAGTTTGATGCGTCAGTTGTTACAATAAATGGTTTGGAAAAATCCGGATATTGTAATACTGGAGGTTCTATCAATTTTTGCTTTAGCGTGTCAAAAGCTTGTTGGCATTGTTCTGTCCATTTGAATGTTTGCGTTTTCTTCAATAGGTTATTTAGGCATTGCGCGATGTTAGCAAAATCTTTAATAAATCGTCTGTAATAATTGCAGAAGGCTACAAAACGTCGTACTTCGTCCGCATTTGTTGGTGTCGGATAGTTCTTTATTGTGTCATGTTTTGATGGGTCAGTTTTAATTCCATGTTGTGTAATTAAGTGTCCAAGATAAACTACTTCTGGTCTCAAAAATTTGCATTTTGCGGCATTTAATTTTAAATTGTATTTTGATAATCTTTCAAAAACTTTAACTAAATTGTTGTTGTGGTGCTGTAGACTGCAACCAAAAACTATTATGTCATCGACATAAAGAAATGCTTCTGAGCTTAGACCAGTTAGTGCAAGTGTGAGCATGCGTTGAAAGCTATTGGAGGATATTTTCAATCCGAAAGGTAATCGTTTAAATTGATAGTGTCCATCATTTGTGGAAAAAGCTGTAAGTGGTCTGGACTTTTTGTCTAAAGGAATTTGGTGGAAGCTACTTGTCATGTCGAGTGTGGAAAAATATTTTGCTCGACCAAGTTTGTCTAAAACGTCTTCTATCCTTGTCAGTGGGAATTTGTCATTAACTAGTTTGTTATTTAGCTTCCTAAAATCTACAACTAATCGCCATTTTTTAGTGTCATCTTCTGACTTTTTAGGTACTAGCAATAGCGGTGCATTGTATGGGCTTACTGATTGTTCAATGACATCATCTTTTAATAAGTCTTGTACCTGTTTGTGAATTTCTTCATCATGGGCTTGCGGTAGTCTGTAGTTCTTTATGTATGTAGGAGTCGGGTCATTTGTAGTCAATGTCTGTGTATAGAAATTGTTCATTGTTAATTTTTCGTCTTTTAAATGGAAAATGTGTTGGAAATCCCTAAAAATTTCCGTTAAAGGGTGATTGTCATCTGTTTTTAGTTCTTGCATGAGTTTTTTGAAACGTGTATTGTTGTAAGTGTTATTTTGGTTTAGTTGAATATAGTTGGAAAGTGGCTCTGTTTTTGGTGTTAATTTTGTTAGTTTGACTTCGGTGTCTGTTGTGTTAAGAAGCTTTACGTGGCATTTACCAGTGGCTGGTATGATTGAATTTGCCAAAAATATTCCCGGTTGAATTTCTTCGTTCAGAATTACACTATCCTCGTTTAAATCTAAGAAAATAGGATGTATAATTTCTGTACGCGGTGGTATCCGTATTGTGTCATACGCGTGTTTGTTGAAGTGTAGTGGTGTCACGATGTCTATGTCATGTATTGTTATCGTCAATGTTTGTGTCTCGTAGTCAATTTTGCATGCGTGTTTCGATAAAAAATCTCTTCCTAATATTCCGTCGGTTTGAATCGGAAAATGTTCGTCAACTGCGTGGAAATTTTGAAAAAGTTTCGCATGTTGAAAATCTAATGTTAAAATTATTTTGCCTAATGTTGTTATTTGTTCATTGGTTATCCCCGTGAGTTTGCATCTAGTGTCCATCATCAAATCTGCTTCAATATTGTTAAATTTGCAGATAGATATGTCTGCTCCTGTGTCGATAAGAAAGGTAAGTGGTTTTTTGGAGTTGTAACATTTTACTGTGATATAATTTGTTTTGATATCCGATAGGTTATATATCTTTAATTTTGCTGTCCCGGATGATCTTCCTCGATATCCGAGCGTTCGTCGTTTCCCTGATTTTCAGTTCCAAAAGCGAACATTCTTCTGTTGTTACGCTGGTTCGTGTTGTTGTAATTCTGTCTCCTATTTGAATTACGGTGTGCATTCGAATTGTTATTATTTTGTGTATATCTATATGTATTATTATTATTTCGTGGATTTCTATATGAGTTATTATTATTTTGTGCATTTCTGTATGCATTATTGTTGCTTCCATTGTTGTTGTTGTTTGAAATTTGATTTCTATTAAAACTGTTGGTTCGTTGACCTTGGTTTCTTGAATTATTGTAGTTATTTGGATATCCGCGGTTGTTGTATCTTGTACTTGTGTTTTGCATGTTATTGCGATGACTGTTGTAGTTGTTGTTTCGGAAATACAACAATTGGTTGCTTGTTTTGTTATTATTTTCTAGCTCGAGTGCTAGGTTTGTTGCTTCTGTTAATGAATTTGGTTGAGAAGCAAATATTGTATTTTTGAGGTCATCGTTTAATCCGTTTTTGAAAATATTTAGTGCATAATTTTCGTTCATTTTTATGATTACATTTTGTTGTGCTATATCACCTGATAGCTCTGAAATTTGTAAACTATTTAGTTCTGATATCAAGGATACCAACTTATCCTTGTATTGTGTGACATTGTTGTTCCGTTGTGTTAAAGTTGACAGTTTTGTATGAATTTGAGATACTGTTAACGTTGATTTGTATGATGTTTTTAGACTAGTTTTTAATTGGTCTAATGTTGTTATATTATTAGCATTTGCTAATGTTGTGCGTACATTTGTACTTAATTTCACATTGATTACTAGGTCAATAAGTCGTAACTTGTCCGCGGTATTGTATGTTTCATACATGATTTGTATCACTTTTAAAAAACTATTTAATTCTTTGTGATTACCTGTAAAGGTAGGAACTATTTTTAGAATAGTTTCTAAATTAAAAGGCGTTGTAGTGGGAGTAGACATGGTTGGTTCTGGTGGCTGTGGCGGAGTATCTTCGTTACATTGAATTCAATAGAGAAATTGTTTCTTGATACAATTCGTAAAATTGTTCAATTAAACGTTCAGTTTCTATACTATGAGTTATTGCACTTGAATGTGCATTGAAAGTTTTTAAATAAGCTTTTATTTGTGATATTTTTTCTTGTATAGTTTGTGCCGTATAACCTCTGTTGATTGATTTTCGTAAATTTCTATTTATTGTGTTCAATTGGCTGAATACTTGAAGTAAAATTTTCATTTAGAAATACCAGTGATTTGACTGATTTAAATTGGATTTTGTACGCGGTTTACGTGTTTTAAAACGTACTTTTTATAATAGGCATTGAGCTTGTAAAAGATGTAGAAAAGAATTGCTATAATAATTATTGTTATTATTATAGTGGTTGTAACTGATTTTACATTGGTGGTAGTTATCGCGGATCCTAAATTATTTTGGATGTTTTCGTTTATTACGATTTCATCTTTGTTTTTATTGTCAAACATTGTGATATTTAGAATTGTTTGAGCAAAGTTCGGTATCATAAAAAAAATGTAAAGTTCAAAAATGTAAAAGTTCTGTTTTAAATTTTTACATATTTATTTATACAAAAAAAAAATTTTGTTTATATATATTTTGTTTTAAATAATTTCTTTAAATATGGTGATCTGATGTTCTGCTTATCTTCTCTGAAAGTCGGATTTTTGTAAATAAAGTTATGTAGCGTTTGTGCTCGCTGCACTTTGTCGCATGCGTCTGTAATTATTCCTTGATGACTGTCAAGGTGTTGTTCGATATTTCTAACTTGTTCTTCGCAGATAAAACAGCATGTAGTTTCATCCATTACTTCAGTTTGTGTTTGATTTTGTATTTCAGATCTTTGATCTGATTTGCAAGGCTTTGCTTGTATGCGCCTTTCGCGATGGCTATTAGCCGGTACAGCTCCTGCAGTTGGGCTTTCTGTCTGACGTGGCGCCCAGCCCTCGTGTGTTTCCGTCTTTGTACGGAGTTTTGTTTGGCTATCGATTCTTTTTTGTTTTCTTGTTGTTGAAAATATTCCTCTATTGTGAGGCGTTTTGGTCCCGGAATGGGTGTTGGTGTGTACGTCGCTTCGGTAGCAGTTGCTGTTGGCACGTATTCTTCAATTTCTTTTTGTAGCGATTGTATGCGTAGGACCAGTGCGTCGAAATTTGCCTCAAAATCTTCGTTCATAATTTCAGTGGTCAATCAGAGTGTTGAATAGAGTTGTTGTGCTAAATTTCTTCTATTTGCCAATTTGGCAGGATCGCCATGTGTTGTACGCCGAGCCTGGTGTCATGCGGATCGTCTTTCTGAATCCTCTGAGTTCTGAAATTAAATTAGTTTTCGGGACGCGCCGCGGAGGTTGTGTTTAAGCCCACTCGGCTATGTTTTAGTAAGGCAGCTTAGTCGGCTGATGAGAATAACATAAAATGAAAAGACTTGTCGTCTCTTGTTGAGAGAAATAAATTCTGATTTTTTCTTTTATTTATATCAATAAAACCGGTATTTTCCTTAACAGTATAAATGCCAGTATTTGTTACGCTCCTCCCAGAATTTTGCCGATCGCCAATCAATTTGTTGATCGATCAGTTGCTTTGGTTTTCATAGCTACAACTACAACATGTACATAACGATTGAATATGTGCTGGCCTTCAAATCAGTGTCATATGATCCTGCTCATATTCATATGCACTACATTGTGCATTTGGTTTGGCCTTCAAATTGAATGTCGTTGCCTTAGGCAATCCGATCTATCATTATGCAGTCGCTTATATGTTATGGCATTGTTGTTGTAGTAGCGTATGTCTTGTGCTGAGTTTAGGTATGCACATACTATGAAGGGAAAGGGGATGAAATGAATTTGTGTGAAGTGTAAATGACATTCGCTTATCTACAGAATTTTTGATTTCAAGTACCCGTCTTTGTTTGGGTTAGTTTTATGTTGCATCAAAAATTCTGTAGTTATGTAAAGTGCCGGGTTATTGTAATTAGCTTTAATTTATGATTTAGTAAGTAGGTGGTCTAAATGAAATTTATTGGGAAAGTATTGTGATGGTAATAGTGACTTTAGGAGTCCACTACAAATGGTAACTTCAATAAATTCATGATTTGTCATACAACAATCATCACTGCTTTTTCTTAAAGAAATTTTGGCAAAGCCTTCCAATTTACTCTGCTTTCCTCTAATAAAGACAACAACAAAGTAAGGACCAATGGCATACTCTGCCTGTCCCAACATAAAATATATCGCTTTCCATTAAATTTCTCTTTCCATATCATACTAACATAACATGACGACCCTGCGGACCTTATCTGAAATATTTTCTGATCCTGTAGAGGAACAACGAATGCAACATAGAAACACCACTAGAAACCCCAGCGTACACACCGACTCCAATATCGCCACAGAGAATTAATAATTACAAATTTTTTTCAAAGAAACACTCGATACAAAAAGATTCATGCATAAGGCTTTAACATACGCCTTATTTCAATATTATTCGTAGCTGCAATGATTTAGGCCAGGACGGGCCAGCTATTAAGACACATGACCTTTTACACTTTGTCTTTATACTTTGGCTTTATACTTTATCTGGCAGGTGCTGGCTCCTAATGTTTCATCTAAGCTTCTATGGGATCAGCTTAGCATCAGCGAAACTTTGAACTTTTGAATTTCGTATCGTTCTCGTATCGGTGAAGCACTAATTTCCAAATTCAAAGCATTTTCGGTACATTTGGATAATTTTTTATAAATACGTTTTTTTTTTAAATAATCGCAATCTGTAAATTTTAAATAATAATGTTTTTTTTTTAGCTACTGCGAACTCGTAAATAATCGCAATGTGTAGATTTTGTAATTTAATGTGAAAATATATCTCATTTTGCTATGGTTTTTGAGATGACAAAAGTGAGGAGCATTTATTTTTTTTTGTTAGTAATTTTGAGAATTATTATAGTAAAATTGTCTGTTCCAGAAAAAAAAAATACCTGTTAAAAGTAAACTTCCAGTATCGATTTAGTACATTTTTACAATACCCAAATGCCATCACTGATCGAGATACACAAATTTTAAGGCTTCCATAAAGTTTTTCCTAACATTTTGTTACACGACAAATGCAAAACAATATCAACTTTATGGCTTTACACTTTAATATTATTTTTGTAATTACATTATATAAAACGACGTTTCCATTTGGAAGAACGCAACTGCAACAATGTTCTTCAAATACGAGCACTTTATCATAATCACAACTTTTAATAAGTTTTTATAATGCTCAGAATTGTGACTTTTTTATTTCAAATTATATGTCACTTTTGTTAACTTTCACCTTTTTATGACTCACGTGTAATGAGACATAAAACATGAGGTCCTTATAATTCACAGCACATTGCTGCCCTTAACTTCAATGGCATTCTGTTGTTTTCATGGTTTATGTGATTTTTATGTTTGGGTGGGTGCACTTTAAGCAAACTGTAGTGAAATGCTTATTGCGAATTCATGTATTTTTATAAATTCAATGGTATAAAAAAATAATTGACATATTTTAATTTTAACCTACGAAGTAGATGATTTGAAGAAAAATAAACATAAAATATTATTAAATTAGTATTGTAATTTTCCTAACTACAAAATTAATATATTTAAAAAACTCATGGATTACAACTATTCGAAATGGTTATTCAGGCTTGGACGGTTAAAATCTCCATTGTGCTTAATTGGTGGCAGAATTATTTCTTGATGTTGTTGAAAATTAACTAATCTGTTGTAGAGGACTAGTTAATGCGCTTAATGGGCTCTCTATTAGTTGATTTTTAAAGCTCGTTCATCAGATTAAAATTTCCATATGAAAGTTCAAAGGTAACTTTATGGATATTCATATGTTCGCTTTCATATATATATGTTTTGTATACATTTCTAAGAGAAAACTCTCAAAAATCAGTAAAATGGACTTAAGACAAACATAACTGATACTTATGTTAAAAGCTTTCGAAGTTGAGTGATATATTTGGTTTTGTACAGTCTTCTTGATAAATTTGAGTATGTGCGAAGACAAAAAAAAAAAAAATGTCTAACAAAATGCAATGGAAGTTTTGAGAAATAATTTTTGAATGTCAAAACTATTCTTGCAAAGTATTTTGGAATGCGGCGACATAATCACGTTTTTTTTAGAAAAATAAATAGAGATACAATATGCCGAGCCCCTGTTCATACACCGAAATTTCATTAAAAAATTTCTTACTTAAAACACGTCAGATCAAACTTTTCGAGTTTCATCTGCCTATGTTTTTGGGAAAACAATTTTGGACTCAGCGAGTTATAATCCATTGAACAAGGACTTGGCTGGTTTGACGTAGTAATTAAAAAATTTTTATGAAAAATATGAATTTTACCGGTTTTGATGTCAACGTACTGGGCTTAAATGTACTGGTTTTGAAAGCAAGTTCATGGACTTGGTCAGTTTTGAAATCTATGCATCAAAAATAAACTTAAGAAATTGAAAACTTCTGCCAAAAAACTTCTTTTTCATCTGAAAACATAGTCGAAAGAAAGATAAAGGAGCATAAAGCATGCATGGTCTATATTTTCATATATCACAGTCTGATTTTTTTGAACTTGTCCGGTTGGAAAATTGTTTATTTTTTTATCCGCTTCATGTCACTAGCGTGCGCTGATATTTTAAATATTAGAGACGTTTTCTTAATTTATAATTTGACATTGAATACACATCACTCTCTACCGTTTTCACATACATAACATGAAAAAGAAGACCAGTCTAGCACATGCACATCGTTGTATTCTTCCAACCATCGTATGTGCACAATGTGGATGACAAAAAAGTTATGTCGAATCATAAAACATTGCACTATATGACTCTTTGCCTTCTAATGTAAGATCTGATAGCACGTCTGCTGTGGGAAGGCATAATAGCGTTTCATGAATACACATGTTTTGATTTGCATGAAAGTCTAGTTTTGAGAAGGCCTCATACAATCGCAGCAGCCCTAGCAGGCCTCTTCCGTGGTAGAACTTTCTGAATTTCGTGCTGCCAGTTTTTTTTTTAATATATTAACGTCAAGGGAATGCATTACATAAGCCCTGAAAGCTTCTCCACACTGAACGCGTCCGAAATTTTAATTGAAAGTGTGCGTAAATATAGATTTTTATTCGACAAATCTGACGAAGATTATAAAAATTTATTTAAAAAGTTGGAGGCATGGAACGAGATTGGGAAATAAGTCAATATGACAAGTAAGTACAATTTTATTGCAATAAATTCAATAAAAAGCAACAAAATGAAACTACAGTTATGTTTTTTTTTTCCGTGAAGTAACAATATGAAAATTTTTTTTTTTTTCACTTGCAAAAAAACGGCATAAGGTGGCCGTTTATTATGAAATTTTAAAAGGCTTACAAAAAACATATAATAACATATGATACATAAGATGAATTAAGCGAACAGACTGAATCGCTCACACAAAAATATCGCGCCCTGTGTGAAGTCCGCGGACGCGGACGCGTTCAGTGTGGAAAGACTTTAAGTGTTATATTTCAAGTGCATCGGATCCCTTCAAAAAGTAATACCACCATTACGAAATAAGAACAAGATTTATTTATTTTTTTAAATCGATATGTTTATTTATATATTATTTATTTTTTTGTTTCAATATTATTTATGTGATTTCAAGTTCAAATGTTCACGATTTGTTTGTTTTTCTAGCTTTTCATTTTTTAAGAGTTGCTAAAATTTTGAGGAATTATTTATTTCTCACTTTTTTCATGTTTGCTAAAATAATACAATTTTAAAGTAAATATTTTGCATTGATTTATTTTAACACGACTAAATTATTGTTGTTATTTTATATTACTTTGCTTTACTTGTATTTTAACTAAATTTTATGGGAAATTTATGTTTATTTATTTTAAACATTTAATTTTAGCTCTTCACTTAATTTCATGGAATTTTAAGTTTTAAAATTTGGTTTTTTAATATAATTTTGTATGCTACTACATATGGAAAAACTGTACATCTGATTGAAATTGTATTAAAATGCTATTTGCCTTAGTACATATAAACTATGTAATGATTTTTTAAGGGTTATATAATTTACTTTTTATCTTTAAATTTAAAATTCCTAGCTTATATTATTTGCTTTATTACAATTACATACATAAGTGATTCTGGTAAAAAGTGATTTGATTTTAAGCCAATATATACAGAAGTTAAGCTATAAATTATTGTGAAGAATTGAAAAATTCAATATTTATATAAATAATAACAATCTTATATGTATAAACTATTTTTTGTTTGTTTAAATAACTCTTAATTTTGATAATTAAATACATTTAATATTATATATATAAATTTACCTTAATGAACGACTTATGCTAACAAAAGATGATATTGACAAAATTAAAAGTTTGTCGATATCAGATTACGTTAACTTTAGGTTTTTGATTTAGGAGAAGTGTTCGGATGAAAGTGAAAAGCTTGCCAACTTATTCGAAAATATGGACAAAAATATATATTTTCGATTAGGTGGACCAACTTTTCCACTTTGTTTTTCACTCGCCCCAGCCCAATATACATATATGTCTTTCAAAGCGTTGATTCTGTTTTCGATTCTTTATTACAACGAATTTTCTTTTAAGATTTTGCTATTTACTATAATAGAGTTGATTTTATGTTGTTTACTTCTTTTTCAATATTTCCCTAAATAATTGTAGCCATCAATGTTTTAATAAATTTTTTCTTTAAAAAATATTTATTATTTGATTGAGTTTTGCAATATTTTGTTTATGTTTTTGTTTTTGTTCTAACATTTAAATTTCACTCCTAATTTTCTGTGTGTTCTTTTGCGCTAACTACCAATTTTTACTGTCATCTACATACCTGCATTATTTACTCCGTCTCTCTCCATTTTACATTCTATTTTTATTCACATTATTTTATTTTGATTTTGTGCATTTTTTTTTTCTTTAAAAATGTATTTCATTTTTTATATACAAAATTGCTTTTTGTTTGTTAAATGCTATTTATTTGCTTAATGTTTTATTTTTTACATATCTTTAGAACATTTAAACTTTTTTCTAATTGATAATTATTTTCTTTTATTATAAAACCACAAATTTATAGCATTATTATTGCTTTTTGAATATGTTTTTGCAAGTTTGTTTTTTTTTTAATAAATTTACATCTTGACGGAATCATGTTTGTCGTTTATCATATAAAAAAAAAACTAATTTTTTTTTATTAAAATAAAAAAAAAAATTGTAAGAGAAAAATATTTCAATTTTTTTTTTTTGGCAGTGGTTTTATTTGTTCATAGCTTTGTGTGTAGTTTTTGTTTAATTTAAATATTTTCTTTATATTAATTGGTCTATTGATGTTTTTTTCTTGTTTTATTTGTGTTAATAGTTTGTATGTATTTGTTTATAAAATAGGAATCATATGTGTAGTCTTATTCAAAACAAAAGTTAGTTTATTGTTAGTGTTTATTACATAAAAGTGAATGAAAAATAAAATGAATTATGAAAGAATAACAAAATTATGCAAGATTTTCAAAAAACACCATTAACAATAACAATATCTTTGATATGAAAAACGATTCGAAATATTTATGATTAATAGTCATGAAGAAATGTGTTTACGTCATTGTTGTAGAGCATCGCAATGGAAAAACTTTTATTATAAGTAACACAGTTTTGATTGGCAGCTTCATCTTCATTTCAAAAAGTGTTGTGATTTTTCAGTTATAAGGAATAAGCTACTCCGAAATGTGTGAATCTTTCTAAAATGCTGAACCATTCCATGAAAACTAAACCAAAGCCGCTCCTCAAAATAAGGCGCAATGTAATGGGACTTATGGAATATGGAATGCAAGTACGAGGACTCTACTTTGATATGGTAAACAATTTAGTGTATCCCATCAATTATGGAGTCCGAAACTGGAATTCGTTATGAAACAAAACTTTATACATGTGAAAAAGAATGTAGACATTCATGGCACGTAAGATCATGTTGATCAAATTTTTCGGAAATCGCAATTTTGACATTTTATTTAATATATATACTTTTAACTCACTTACAATCATACCAAGCTGTATCTTCACATATTAGTGCAAGTGGTTCCTTTCTTTGTTGTTTATTAATAAGGCCATATGTGGTGTAACTATGCCTTATTGTAACGCACATGGTTACCTTATTTCAGCACTTATATCCTAAACCAATGTAGATCCAATTTTGAAAGTTATAGTATGTAATTTCTATACCATATTCTACATTTTAAAATTAGAATAAAAAATATATAAAAGGCCGAAATTGTTGAAATTCTGATTTGAAATGTTTGGTTCCAGTTTTCTACAGGTAAAAAATTCAAGTTTCGAATATGATTTTAAAATCGAAAGAGCAGTAAATTGCCTATAAGAGCTACTATTTTTAATATTTTTATTGTTAATTTGTTTAATTTGAAAAATTGCTTCTGAAAAATCCGGTCTGCATATTACTTAAATTTTTACAAGTCCATAGCTTGACAACTGTATAGTAATTTTCAATATATGACATCAACATAGTTTGAACTGAGTTTTGAAGGACACTTTCGCATACTATAAAAAAATTTTGATACAAAAAAAGTGCCCGGGGGATTTGTATTTTGATTACAGGAAAATGGACACTAAGATACCTCGCGGCATGATTTTTTGAATAGATGCAACTTTAGGGTTAAAACCTTTTCCAGCAAACCGTGATACTTGCACCTGCTAGATATAAATAAAATATATATATAGTACACAATGGAAAATGAACAAGATGAAGTGAAATAATGCCATTCCGTTCACAATAAATTATGGATCCAATTATATATGTACTTGCTTGTTGTCAAGAACGACACCGTAATTGGCATATTAACAATGTCTCAAAAAATTTTCAATAAAAAAAATTATAACCATGATTTTCAAAGTCAGCTGGAGAAAATACCTACATACGAAAAGTCACCTCTCATCAATGATCATAAACAAATTTCGTTTTTAATAAACTTGATCTGTTTTCTTACTGTTAATGGCAGATTTTATAAAAATTTGCAGCTGTTAAAAAAATTAAAAATTTCTCATAATTATTAGCCAATCGGAATAAAAAATCTTACGAGCATGTACCTAAAACTATGAAAGTTTCTCTTCACTGCTTCACATATTAACTCAATTTAGTTAATAAATAATTAAAAAATAAATAAATAAAGTTTTGAAATTTTAATTAGATTTATATTGGACGCCATTATATATCACTTAAATAATCGGTATGACAACAAAAAATTCTTATTTGTAGTGAAACGTAAGTGTACTGAATTCCTTAACCAGGTTACTTTGTATGAATTTGGTTCATGAAGTTTCTTTTAATGATTGCTAATTGAAATTATGTACTCTAGCCCATCTCTCTGACTTCCTGTGAAAATCACAACTAAGAGAATAAAATGCGAAATAATTTGATGAAATTCTTTGCATGGGCTACACTTTCAAACATAGCTCGTTGGATAAAAAATTGGCAAAATCGTTTGCCGGAAGCGCATACCGCTCAAACAAATAAAATATTTAAAACGCTAGACAGATAGAGTTATTTATGTATGTAAATGGTAAAGCAATTTGATTTCACACGATTACAAGCAACTGTTTGAAACACTTCAAATTTTTATAAGAGAACTTACAGGAAATAAATCTGAAAAGCTGTACTGAGATAGTTACTTATAGTAGCGAATACAATATTTGAAATCTATTAAGAATTGTTCGGATAAGCTCTGTAAAAAAATGCATGAATTTCAAAAGCTTACCGTCTTGAACTAATGCGCAACAAAACCATTTCTTGTGAACTTTCATCCTGCGTAACTGATCTAGGCGGTCACATCAATGAGGAATTCTTACATTTTATCACGAGTTCCAAGTCGTGCGAAAAAATTATCCAGTTACGAACTTTTTCTACCTTTTAAAACGATTTGAATGATTCTTAGAGCGTGAAGTTTTTTACTTTTATAATTGTTTCAAAAAGTTATCAACTCCAACGTATGAAATAGTTTCTATGGCTTAAAAAAATATTAATAATTTTTGAAATGCACCCATGTCAATTTATCTTCCTACAAACGACGTTCCCTTTTTCTCGCTGAATACGGTACTGACGCACACCTATTTGAAACTTTTCAAATAAACCCATACAAATTAACCGGGATTCATTTCATGGCATTCACTAATTATAAGATAATAAAACTGTATGATGAAAACTTAAGATAAAATACATTAAAATTATAAACAAAGTTTATTTATAAATTAGATGAATAAATGCCATCAAGTCTTACCATCCCTGAGGAGGGACTTTTAATCTTAACTCTGCAAATTTGAACTTAAGTTTTTTTCTAACATTCAACGCATCACAGTAATAGAAGTAGTATTGTACAGAATAAAAAAAAAAAATAACAACTTAAGCTAAATACATACACTTTAAATACGAGCACAATGAAATCCAAAGTGAATAGTAATACTTCATATAAAAATAGAGAATTCCCTAACTTCTTAACAATTAGGAGCATTGTCACTACCTTCAATTCATTTCTGAGAAACTTTCAAAGGAAATGAGTTTAATCCAATGGCTGTGGAGGGTCTCCAGAGTCTGACACTAGTTATTATTCAATACATCAATAATAAAACCATCTAATGGTGGTGGAATTATAATTCTCTCTCCCCCCCTCCAAGGCGTTGGTGAAGTAACGCCACTGGTCTAAACGCAACTAAGTCCAATTACAAGATAATACAACACAAATTCTGAGTCAAGTTATTATTTTGAAAAAGTTGACATGACATTTCATAAAATTAACAAAAATAAATTTCAACAAAATTGGACGTCAAATGAAATTTTGCCCATACATTTGCTCGGAATTTCTGTGAAAAAATTTAACTGGTTTATGGCCCAGATGGATTGGCCTCCCAACTCGCTGGACTAATTTGACGGATTTCAAAACAGCAGTTTTTGCTATATAGGAGAATAAAGCCATTGAAGTTGTTCCTGCCGCCTATAATTGCTTTGAAGGAAGTTTTATGTACGTTGTGGCAAGTAAAGATCAAGCAACTTAAAGAAAGCAAATAATTTTTGATCAAATCAAATCAAAAATAATTAATAAATAATTTGTTTTTGTATAAAGTATTACTACTCACGTTGTCTATATGTACTTTGAAATAATAAATATTGACATACAATTTTAGGTTGTTGTAATTAAAGGAAAAAAAAAATTCGGGATATGTAGAGATGATTTTGGTACTGCATCGATGTTTTTTGTTTCATTATTTATAGCATTTTTTTATGAAAATTTTATTGTAGCATTGTGATAAAAATAGATGACTCCATGCCAATGTCACATCCACAACTATTAATTTAATTAATTTTTGAATAGCTTGACATTATTGCTATTTCGTTAAAAATAAGTTAACACAAGGTTTTAATCTAGACTTAATTCTTTTTTTATAGCTGGTAGGCATTAAGAGCAGAATGAATTAAATATTACGAAGTCAATAGTTTTGCTCCAAGTTAAATTGGTTGTTGTGCTTTCGAATTGAAAAATATAAACACAAGCATATGCATAAAAATAATATATTTAATAAGAAACAAAACTTTTCGAACACAGATTTTAACAACAAAAACTCCCAAATCTTTTTTGTTCCAACAACTGATCAAAAAAAAATAAATATCATTTACAAATTGCAAAAAAAAACTAACTTAACAAAACGCTTAAAACCAAAATAATTTATACAAAATACTTAAGTAATGGCCAAAGCCGTTGATGGCTTCCGCAGGGCTATTGATCCTTGTTGTCCTCATTAAAATTTGAATTTGCATTATTTTTGCGCAAATGATTCCTTAGCATCACTAAGTTTCGACTTAAATTTAAGTTATTCGTTACACCAGCACTACCTGCAACAGCAGAGGATGATGTCGAGTGCGGTAGCGTATTGCAGGCCCCAGCTGTTGCAGCTATGATGCTGCCGCAATTTGTTGCACCTGCACCAGCGACACTGACAATACTAGCCGAAGCTGTTGATGTGGTTGGTGAGGTGGCGCCACCTAAAGCACCTCCCACTCCCATCATCAACTCATGGGCAAGTATGGTTGGCAAATGTTAAGAGCTGTTATTCTTCATGGGACCCGATGACAGTGAACTACTACTGACACCGGAATCACTTGATTTTTCGCTGAGACCACCACCACGCGTTAGTGTTTCATCACCCATTAGATTACCGCCGAGTAGACCTTTCTTGCCGACGCGTGTTCCCAGGCCTTTAACTCCGGGAATATCTTTCTGACGACGTGCACTTTCAACGCGTTTCATTATTTCGGTGGAGCATTTAGTGACAACATCGTCCAGACTATTGGAATCATCGGTGGAGTTAATAGTTTGTGTTGGCGTTTGAGAATTGGGTACCGGTGAGCCCTCATAGCAACCGGAATCACGTGGAAAATGACGTCGACCAAAGGGTGAAGTGCCATGTTTTTTATTGATATTATTCAGACGTGCCTCATCGTTTTCGGAGCTAGAGCCGGCAATGTCACCATCGGAGCCTAATTTGAAGGGAAGAAAGAGAAGAAGAAAAAGAATAAAGCATGCGGTTAAGCATAGTTTTCGAGCGGCTCCTATCTTTTACGAAACTCACATTCAATATCATGCAACAGCTGCACTGCTGTCAGTAACTTAGCGCGGTGATCTTGGTTGACAATACCCAAGTAGTCTAAGTCAGCCGGTTCGAGCTCCTTAAAAAGTTCCAAGTCTTCGTAACTGCAAAGAAAAACGTAAAAAAAATAGTTTTGTTGAAAATTTTATTTGAAGTGCTGACTAAAAAATTGCATTCTCTAACTATCTTGGAGTAAATAAAAATTCGAATCTGGAATTTAAAAATTTATCACAAATATCATCTCAAAATCATTTTCGACATAGACTTTTCTGTCAAAATGCAATAGATATATATTTATTATTAGCTTATCTGGAATTGCTCGGAGCATTTAATCAGATTCCGTTGACCATCTATGCAAATTCGGAAAACGTATTTAATCACCTCGCTTCTGGGTAAGGAGTTAATGTGTCTCTTGACTTGCTCAAAACCAGAATATTGTCCACTAAAAAAAATTAGTATTTCTCTTCAGACTACAGTGCACTGTGGATATCGCGGGATCTTTGAGACTTCCGAACATTTTTCAATAATTTTATTTTATCACTATTGTACACCATTGAGCATTTCTTTGAAAGTCTTTTTCGGAACTTAGGTGGAGCTGATGCAGCTCTTCAAAAAGTAGGAGTTTTCGTAGCATACAAAATATTTTTTTTTAATATTCAACATAGTTTTCTACAAAGAATATTTACGGTAATTAGTTTTATGGAATTCTCTACACGCACAATACATCAACTTTAAAAGAGAGCCCAAACTGATGTCATCTACACCGACTCTCGCAATGCATCTGGCTATCACTTTTTGGATTTTCTTGACCATTTCTTGAGTGGCTTCCATTATGTTTGTGTGATAGCATCAGGGACGAATTTACCAATATTCGTTTAAAAGCAGACCATTTATTATCGGAGATTAACTTAAAATCTCAATTATAGAAATATCTATACAAAACTTGCATTTCCTCCTTAAAAATATCATCTAACACGCATACTTACCCATTTAAGACAAAGACTGATGTGTACTCCTTCAGTCCAATGCGGAAAAGTAGATCCTCCACAGAGTGTGGGCCATTGCTGTTCGCATGACGTCCTAAGCCTTTGCTATTCGAATTTTTCATTCTCTGTTCGGGAAGCACTTCAACATTGATGAACTTAAAGTGCCCCACTCGGCCATGGCAACGTCCTTTCCAGATGCCTGAAGCGTTCATGGACAGCACATCGATGATGTCACATTTCTAATAAATGCAAAAATTGAGAAAAGAGAAAGAGACAAAAAGTGAGTTTGAGAAACAAAGTGTCAGCATCAGTTGCACAAACTTTTTAGTACGAAAAAAAGGGAACTTTAAAATACTACTACTACTACTACGAAAGCCTTTGAACAGATGCGCAAAGGACACAACTATGTTAAGTAGATGAATGGTAAAAAAAGAGATTGTTGTCGCTGCAGTTGATTAGGTGTCTACTTTATCCTTTTATTTATTGTTGTTGTCGCAGTGGCTCCTTTTACGCAAAGCACGAAAACTTGCCTTTGTTTTTGTCTAAACGCACTGAACGTACTCACCTTAAACTTAAGTGCTTCCTTATCGTAAGGATTTGGCATGCTATCGACAAGTGCTTTGGCTTTGCAAATTGGTGCTAAGGATGTTCGATCCTCTATTGAGATGGAACTGTGTGGACTACCAGGCCGTACTAGTGCTTGAGTACCTGTTGAGTAGATAAAAGAAAGAAAATCAAACATTTAATAGATTAAATTTGTATTGGAAATTTATAAAATTAAAAGCCCTAAGAAGCTGTAAGAGTGTTAAAAGTTGACAAAGAAGATTTTGTGCTGGCAATGGGGTAGGTGTTTTAATATAAGTGATAAAATAATTTGCTTAAAGCACAAAATGTAAAAGTACTGCTGCAAAGTTGATGAGCAGTTTAAGTGGGAAGGTAAAAAAGATGGGAAAAATTTACTTATTTATATCAATTTTGTATGTTATACTAGGGGTCTTCTTTCGATGGCTTATTTTCTTTGCTTTTGAGGAAGCATCTGAAACTGACTCACATCCACAGGTTCATTTTTGTTTGTGCCAGCAAAGGTTCCAATATAATCTCTCTCTTAAAATTTTAATTTTTATAAGGTCCATTATACTTTTTGCACCAACATGCTGCACTTTTTTTCTCTAGTAGTAAGTACTGGAAGGCCACTAATATAATCACGACTTAACTAAAAAAAATGTGCATAGATTCTCATGCTTTTGTCTTCATTAATAAAATATGTAACGCAATAGGAACCGATTACCTAACGTCTTCCATTAAAAATCAAACAAGGTATGAAATTTCAGCGATGTACAACAAGTAAGTCTTTGTCGTATCAATATTCAAATTTTTTTTTCTCCCCAAAAATATGCATATGTTAAAACTTCTACATAGTAGGTTTTTTGTTTTCTCTACGTATAAATTCACAAAATAATTTTCGGAAACTTTTCAAACTTTCTTCATTAAAATTGTTGAGTAGCACTTATGATGTGCTTCAAAGTAAAATAAATAAAAATTGGAGAGAAAACAAAAAATATGCGACGATTTTTTCTTCCTCAGAGTTAGAAAAAAATTTTGAAGTCTCTCTTCTCAAAAGCGCATTAAAAATTCATTAAGTTTGGAATTTTGTAAGCGTTTGCTCCACCAATGCCAAAAAACCACTTAAAATGCAAAAACAACAACAACGTTAAAGCAAACAACAAAAACAACAAAAAAAAAAAACAAGGAAGGAAACGCATCAACAGCTAAAACAACTCAAACTAAACTACTAATGGACCAATACTTGGCTTTTTGCTTATATGCCTGTGAAAGTGAATTGAAACCAAGGTGGCTATATAAAAATATATCTTTGACAACTTTTTCAAGAGCTATGTAAGTATATAATAATAAAGTGTTCAAGAAAATAATATTTTTTGGATAGATACACAATTTATTTGCAACATTCAGCCTTAGGTAACTTTGTTCAAAGATTATGCCGCAAGACTGTTTTTTAGAAAGCTAAGACTGCTTTCTATAACGTTACCATTAAAGTAATTTTCTGTTACTATTTTTTAAAAATGCGTGGTGCGTCTTAAATATGAACCTATGATCATGCATGTAAAAATTACGCAGTGTTTTTGATTCCCAGCACATGAAATTGATCTGAAATTGGCCTTATAGTTCCTGTCGCTAAGTGACCGTTTGTTGTGAGGTGTCACATAAGGTAGTGTAAAGTAAAAAAAGTTGTCAAATGAGATCTCATGCTCAGTAGGCCTAACGCCATTCAGTAAGGACATAACTACATTGTCTCCAAAACCTAATTTCTTATCCGATGTGTCGTCAATATTCAATAAATTATATTTTACTTTTGCATCAGCATGTGGCATAAATTTAAAGATGTAGCCACCGCAAGATCATATGCACCACAACTTAAGTCCGAATCGCGCGGTGATTATTCTTTAAATATCATTCAAATTATGACACCACATCAGCTCAGAAATTGAAAAGTTATGTGTCAATATACCAAATATCATAAATTTATCATTGATTCTGGAGAAAAAACGGTGCAACGGTACTTTACAGCACAAGCGTTCTTTTCAGTCATTAAACAAATTTTTTTTGACAACAGCTTCAGTACATTATTTGAAAACGAAAAATATTAAAAAACTAAAGTAAAACAGAATATTTGGATTTAACTCATCGTGACTCCATTAGGTACACCCTAATTTATGTATGTGAATGCAGAATAAACAATAAACATCTATACTTACTTGAACCGGAAGCACTGGGCAAACTCTCCACCGAACTGGCTGAACATGCAAAAGCCTGATCACTCATACTGCCTCGGTCGGTATTATCTTGGGAATTGCTAAAATCCCTTGAAGTATCCTTTGTGGCAACAAAGTTCCTGCCATTCTCATTAAAAGCGCCAATTTCCTTTGGTGAGCTGCGCATTTCGTTGGACTGCATTTACAGTTGTTGTTATTCCAGTTGCAGTGATGTTGGTTATAGCAGCAGTAGTGGTGATTGATGGTGGGTGATGTTGTTGCATCGTCGTCGTCATCAACAGCAATAGGAATAGCATCAGCAGCATGACCATTTTGCAATTGCATAGTTTAAGGCGCAGACAGCAATGCAAGACGCACCACAGTCACACATACCCATGGTATAGCGACGCAACAAACGAAAACGAAATGAAAATAGAAAATGGGCAAAAAACCCATGCAGAGAAGAAACAAAGAACGTAGAAAGTTTGTTAGTTAAATCATTAAAAGTTTAATAGCACAAAAGCGCAAAAGCTTTCAGATTCTTGCAGCGACTTGTGCAGGAGGCGCATAACAAATGCACAGCAATGCAGGCAGCAGCAAGTGAGGATATGCATTTCCAAACAATACAGCCAGACTTTTATTTTAAGAAGAATGTGGTGGTCAGTAGGGGTAGATCCTGTTGTTAAATGACAAGAGATTTCTTTGGACAAAATTTGTGGTTTTCTATATTGATCGAAAAAGTGGCTTATTGGATTTTAAAGTATAACAATTACTTACTGAAAATAAAAGCATGGCATCCATATAACTTGGGTAACTTTCACTTGAAAAAGAAAACTTTTAATATGGCAACTCTGTTCGCATCCAGAGGTGAACAGTTGTGACTTTAATCAATATTTTAATATTTAATTTACTTAGAAATAATTTATTTATTTAGCAATTTTTTTATAGTCAGAGAAATTTTGCTCAAGAATATCCTTTAAAATACAAATTAAGTTTAACTAAGCTTAACCGTTCCAATAAACGACGTTTAGGATAACAAAAACTACACTTTTCCAACTTCAAACATAACGTAATCCAACGAAATTATCGTATAAAAAGTCATAAAAGTGTCGAGTAGTGCTGTCATGTTGAAAGCGATTCCCCTACTTCATTATGCAATACTCCTTTAAAATGTCCCACAAAGCAGAGCTTCGTAATCTTTTGGCTTAAACTGCACAGATACTCGTAGTATTTGCGAAATTAGATTGCATTTCATTTGCGTTAATGGAAAGAGGTTTTGCTAAAGGGTGCATATTGTCTTTTCCATTTGTTGTTGCTATTTTTTTTTTTTTTTTGGTTTATTTGAAGTTTAATCCTTTGACCCAAACGAACTTGTGTTAAGTGAGTTGGTTGGTTTTTTTGGCAACAGCAACATACCGCATCAGTTAGTTAGGTATAATGGAAATGTTTACGCCAAAAAGGCAATTTAGAAAATTAGACTGCCATGGAGCTTAGAACATTACCGGACATTTAATTATTATCATCAAAAGAAAAAAGTTGCCATTGCGAAAAAGCTTAAATAAATGCAAAATTTTGGAGCCAATGGGCTGACAAAAATAATTTGCATTTTGATGGAGAATGATAACATCAGTGTAATGACAATGACAATGATCGAATAGATTGTGTTCAATTTTGTCAATTCTAAAGCTGATCAAGGATACTCCGCCTATTAACTACTACTAAGTATCATTTTCAGTTCAACATAACTCACAGTTGAAGTGACATCCTTGATTAAGTTCTTTTGCAGGGTGAGGCTGCAACAATTTGAGACGCATTAAGAAGTAAAAAAAAGCCATAATAATCGATGACGTTTTTTTGGTTGCAATTTCTGAGAACGCTTCAGCCAAAATAATATTTTACGATGTGATTTTACCGGGTGAACTCAAACTTTAAAAGTAAAATATTCCAAAATTTTACTTTATTTTGTATAGCTAATGAATTGCTTATAATGACGCACTCACATCAGCTGTTTGCAGCTTTTCCTTAGGGACTCACTTCAACGTTAATGTTCATTTGAACTTACAAAGCATAATATGAAAAAATAAAGTTTCAATTGAGGTTTATACTTTAAATACGTACGCAGAGGAAAAACCAGTGACTCTATTGTTTTGTACGTTTTATAAGCCGGTTAGATTGAGCCACTGTGCAGTACTGTTTATGATGCCATAGCTCAACATTCCGATGTGAAAGTGAATAAATGGGCTTTGCATTCAGTGTACAAAACCATAAGACAAATGCAGTCTGATTTTCCTGGTGAGGATATCGCTGCTATACATTGCAGACATTGCATCGATAATACAGCAAAATATTTCTCTTCAAAACTGGCTGCAGCGTGATATTATCTATTTCAATTTTTGCGAATCGAAATATTTTCATCGAACTTGTGTTCTACGAAAATAAGTAGCTATTTAAAAAAACAACAAAGAACTTCTGAAAATGTACGGACCCTTCCGAAGAACTACAGGCCGCTTCATGCGACTTATTTCTATTCCCAAAGCAGAAGTGCTTCTTCGATTGGAAAAACTTCTAGCACATTTGTTTTATATCTGAAGGGAATTTCTTGCAAGGAGAACATATTAATATTGCGGAACATATCAAAATTCTTTAAGAAAAGTATAATTGAGCTTGCCAAAATTACTCCGCTGTCATCTTCTGATTGACTTGGGCTATACCCTTCGCAATGTATTTTGGAATTTGGCGATAAAGTGAACGTTAGAGCAAAGTTTTTTGAAAGAGCGAAGGTTTTGCTTATTTTTCAATGTAAATATGAGCAAATGTGAAATCGTAGACTCCATATAAAGTGACCTGCCTACAATTAATATCAGAAGTTGTCCCCTGTGCTGACGTATGAGATAAAAATATTGACTTTAATAAATGATAAACAAGACTTATGCTTTCCAATTCGAAAACTGTAGAATTGTTCGAAGATTTTCTTTTCTGTTTTGCATAGAAACTATAATTTTGGAAACTATAATTCTTTTACATAGAAAGTTATTAACCACAAGTGCAATTTATGTTCAATATTTTTCAACCGTTCAACAAACACATTACCCAAACAGTAGCCTAGAATTCAATCAAAAACTTTTGATTTGCCTATTTAACGATGCCTACGTAGAATGAGGCAACTGAAAAATAACAAATTTTACATGAAAATACCTGCAAAGATGAAATGGCATTAGAATTCAATTCTGCATTGGAATTTTAGCAGTCGTATGGGAGGATTCAAATATCCACTCTCGTAACATAGAAAGGTGCTGAGCAATGTTTTTGAGCTGGCGCTCATATTTTCCACATTTCACACTCACTCGCATTCAAACGCATACATACATACATTTACATACACATTCGGTGCACTGTATTGTCATTTACAAGAGCGAACTTTTTGATTTAGAGATTTGCAATTGTAAATTGCAATTTTCAACTTTTTGTAGCCGTCGGTCGTTTTCAAGCGACCCCCTACCAATTGCAGTGTCTCGTTCCCTCACCTGCTGCTTCATTGCTGTGCATAAATAACGGTAATTAACTTACATGATGTACTGTTGCTTTCTGGCTAATAGTATTGGCCTTATGTGCGATACCGTTCTTTTTGCTTTTCGCCGCCAGGCTAGGTGGGAGACCGCGCGTTGCGGCAATATCTTCGTAATCGGATGAAGGACTCGGTGAAAGTGAGGGTGATTCGCCAATGCCACCACTTAGTGTGCGGTAACGAGCAGTGCAATTGTTGGTGCCGATCTGTGAATAGAAATTAAAGAAGAGAATGAAAATTGAATTGCAAATAAGTAAGAGGATTCTAACTTTTTTCGTTGTTTTTTTTTTAAAAAAAAAAACTTTTTTAAAAATCAAAGCAATACACAAAGAAAAATGCGCGCTTTTCACTACCATATTCATAGAATTGTGAAAGTTAAATCGATCATTTTTTGTTGTTGCGTAAAAATAAAATAACTGCAGCAGCAGCAAAAGTTTTAAAAGCTTTCAAGATTTTCTTTTATTTTTTTAGTGAACGCACAAAATTCGATTTGTCGACGGGTATGGAGGAGGGATATCTCGAAGAGCGTCCAGCAGCATTTGAAAAACTTGCAAGGATTTTTTTTTATATTTTTCAAGTGCAGTTAATAAAATTAAAAGTCGGAAATTGCCAGCAATATTTATTGCCAGAATGGTCATCAGACGTTGGCCTGCTGTTTACGTACAAACTTTAAATCAATGTAATAAAGTTTTTCTTTTGACTTTGAAAATTCACAAGTTTTCACTTTATTTTTAACCTCTAAATTACTGCTGCATTTTTCCTAAATGGAAGAGAGGGTGGCTCGAAAAAGTTAATTAACGAGCATGTGAGTGCTCTACGCTAAAGGTCACTATTTTTAAAGTTTTTGACTAGGCAATAGTCATGAAATCTAAGTAGTTTTCTACACATTATTTTTTAAACAGTTAATATATAAATGTCTGCAAGTTATTTAAGTATTTCTTTCTTTAATTTTAATAAAATTTAGAACAAAACCTTCAAAAAGCAAAATAATAAATTATTATTTTAACTGAACTTACTATTCAGCACAGTGCATTTCAACACTAAAAAAATTAAACAAAACAAAAATTAATTCAACAAAAAGGCGGAGAAGTTAGTCATACTAGCATCGCCCATTGTTAAATGGTATCATCAGTGAACCATAAGCCGATCTAGTAAGATTTTCTAAGCCTGACATGTTTTCCTGTTTTAATAGATCTGTTGATAGCCCAAGCAATACGTGAAACAAAGCATAGTAAAAATTCTATTTTCTATTACAGACGAGGGCTTACAAAATTTTACTAATTGACATAAAAGTCACTGATGATTCCATTTTGCAATGGATGAAACTGGCTTTAGCCACCTTTTTTATTGAAATAATCTTTATTTGGTGTAATTTTGTTGGTGTTGACAAATTCCGTTAATATTTTGTTTCATAAGTTCAGATAAAAGTCGCTCCCTTGCAAAGTAACTATCCACTAGTTGAAGAAATTCCTTTGAAACGAGCGTGTATGCTGTTTGATAGTATTTCGAATTTATAGTTTTTACTTACCGAAACGGTGCTCAAACGTGAGGTAACACTTTGTAGATCTGATATTGAGCCAGCATAGTCGCCACTTTCACGATCATGTGATCTGAAAGGGCGAAAAAAAGTTAGTATTAATCCTTTGGTAAATAAAACTTATCTAAAGCTTAAGTAAAACAGTGAATACAATATTTCCTCAAGAGAAATAGATGCGTCTTTTCACGTGAAATGAAATGAAAATATTTTTAATATTCTAGTAATGTATATAAATAAAAACTCATTCTAAGGTTTGACTTAAGTGGCTGCGAAAAGTTCACCGCAGTACAAAAAAAAAAACAAACAAAGAATTCAAAAGGTTAAACAACTCATTGGCTTTTTTAATAGCTGTCATGCCCATAGTTATTGGTCAGTGGCTTGGTTGGTTTTATTTCTATTGTGGCCATCACTCTTCTATTTGCTGACAGTTGAGTGACCGTTAAAAGGTTAAGAAAGGATTAAATAGGAATCGGAGAAAAGTGTTGAAAAACTTTTTTTGTATCAGTTTCTTATCTAAAGGTGCCAGAAGCTGCAACAAAAGTAATGTAAGGGGATTACAGCCACAGAGAAAACCCAATATTTTATTGTTATGGCGAACGCAAACATGCCAGAGTGGATGTTATTAAAACATTTTTCAATTTTAAAGATTATATTAAAGAAGTTTTTTTTTCACTGGTTAGTCACAATATTTTAACTTAATCTTAAGAAGTGATTTCGTTTTAAATTTAAAATTTAACGCATTATCAAATGGATTTGCAAACACACTGTAAAATCATACAAGCAACTAACTACGAACAAATGGATAAGAAGGAGTTAAGACTCTTTTCATAACGTACAACATTAAAAAGTATCCCTTCTGTCAGGCATTCAATCATTTAGACAAAATAACCAACACATACTCAATCAAAACTCTCGGTATCCTTTTTTCCACACGTACGCACTTTGACATCCAAACGAACGAATTAAACGAAACAAAATTACAAAACAAACGAATAGAAATGGCTTGGACTGGACATCCGAAAGGATGCGCTTCATAGCAGTTGAAACTCCTTTGGAAAAACTTTTTAATGCAATAAAGTTGCTAGACTTGAAATGTAGAGAATTTATAATATACAAAATGTAGTATGTTTTTAAATACATACTATGAACATTTTTCTTTTGTATCGCCAGGAAACTAAATTTAGGATGCTTTAATAAAGTTGAGAAGGGTTCGTCAATTGGAGGCTATAATGTTAATGTAAAACTGTTTTGATTTTATTTTAGATATTTAAGATTTGGAAGTAAAATAATATCGCTCAAATGGCCACCATAAGCAGCATTAAAAGTATCCGCTATTTGGACAAAGTTTTCTACAACTTTTCGACCTAGTTTCCGTGATTGTGTACGAATACTGCGATAAAACTCATTTTTTAACTACGAAGTCTTCGAAACTTTCTTATTTAATTTTTTTAAATAAAGTATGCACTTTATTAAGCTAAGTGTTCCAAATTCTGCATGGAGGCAAAGTCTTCCTACCGGTATATCAATTTTCTATAGATGGTATCGCAGATACATACAAAAGTATCCACTCTGCACTGATTTGCCGGTGTTAGGAATCTTTTTGATTACCTTTGATGTTAACTTTTATTCCAGCCGATGCAAATATTGTCTGTTTCCAAACTCTGAGCAGTTATGGTTTGTAACCAAAAGACAGTCCGCTTATGCTTATGCTTCCCTTTTAGCAAGGCATCTCTTTTATTGCCTACATGCCAGAAATGTAATGGAAATCTTTACAGCATAAGGGATATATATTTTTCTAGTTCAAAAGAATGTTGTAAACAATCGATGATGAGCCGAAAAAACTGAGGCTTATTTCAAGACTTTAAAAGCCGTTTTACGATCCAATATCATATAAATGTATGTACTTTCCATTATCCTTATAAAGCACTCTGCGGTATATACCTCAGTAGCTTATATTTCTGCCTGGTACATGATCTAAAATTTTAACCAAAGACAGGGGTAGATTCATGTAAGCTCTAATATTGCAGTAATTAAGTGGCGGCAAATTTATTGATCCATAGCATTGTCTAAATTGGAGGAAGGTATGCTAATACATATTCCTGCCTATGTGTTACCATCTATTTTTTTACCAAATCAGTACGTTCTCAAACCGGAAGAAGTTCTAATAAGAACGTTTACACAGTTTCATTCATCGTCTCATTTCACTCAAGGCCTACTCGAAAGCCATCTTCAAAAAAGAATAATCCGATGCAAATTGAATAACTAATTTTTTTTTAAGGCAAAGAAAAAGGAACATTTTATAAAAAATAAGCCGTAGTTTTGATCTTACATTAATAAGAATACGGTAACCATACTGTTCAAGATGCTACCGGAATAGGATCGAAAATACTCAAGTATTCAGTATATATCCTGAAAACGAGTTTGAATTTGATCAGCCGTACAACCACTAAAATCATCATCAGTAAATTTATGATAACCAAATAATGTAAAGTATATTACACTATGGAGCAATGTTTTTGCATGAACAAGGATATATTCCGAAGGATATTTTCGAATTAAAAATGTTCCAAAGGCATAATCGAACATAAACCCAAATACTCATTAGAAAAATGTTTTGGAAAATATTTTCTGGGTGAATTTCTCCTTTAAATTAAATTGTTGAACTATTTTTAATTCTACTTTTACACAAATGTTTAGTTTTTTTTTTTTTAATTTTGTGTTTAAATTCTGAAATAATCAGGCTAATAATATTTCATTGTACCGAACATAGACGTATTTTTATTTTAGCTAGAGAGCAGTGCTTCTGACTTCATTCTTCTCGAATAGAAAGCTATGAAATTCTTTAGCAAATATTAAACATATCAAAAATAGCGACTAAAATATAACATTGATACCAACTTTTTTGGATCTCTTTTGGAACTAAAATATAAATCCTATGTGTCACTAATTTTTCACTTCGATCAAATCAGTTATGTTGTTATTGTTTTTCCATTATTCCCAACACAAATGAGCAAGTTTATCTGAACACAAAACAACAATACATACATATTTGTAAAACCATTCATTGGTAAATTTTTATTACGTATGCTGCCAGAAGGGGTTACATTTTTAGTCCCCAAGTGTTTGTAATTTTCACACAAATGTTGATTTTACTATACTTTTTGGCTTATCTCACGCACAAAACTCACAATCAAACACAAAAAAAGTTACGATACAAAAAATAGGCACACACAATCGAATATCGACACACTAATACCAATGTCAATAGTAGGAGTACACCAACATGACCCAACAGGAAAATTGATTGTTCTATTATGAATCATTGAACGTTTCTTTTATTTTTAATTATTGCTACATTTTTGGACCATTTTCAAAAATAATTTTTATACATTGCATGTCATTGGAAAGGAGCATAGGTTTCTCTCTTTGCTCATATTTTCATTTAACTGTTGCATATACCAAATCAATGAATCAGTGCGTGTAGCTGAGATTTGACAGATTTTTAAAAGTGGGCGTGTCACCGCCTACACAAAATCTGTTTAATTTTTTTGTCAACTTTTTCAACCTCTTTCAACTTGTTCCGAGTTTTTCAACCTCTATCAAGATATTATACATATTTTCGAATTTTATATCTCTTTCAAAGTTCTCATCAGTTTCCATATTTTTCGATTTTTTAGCGATTTTCTACATTGTTCAACTTTTTTCGAGATATTCAACCTCTTTCAACTTTCTTCAACTTATAAATATTTTATCGTCTCTCTCAGCACTTCAAAACTGCTTCAATATTTTTCAACCTCTTCAACTTTTTTCAATATTTTCCCAACTTTTTTCAATTTTTTCAGCCTTTTTTAAATTTTTTTTTAAATATTTCCATTTTTTTTCGACGTTCGTACGACGAACGAAAGTTCGAACTATGGTCGGTCTCCTGGTACTACTTAGTTATGCTAAGCCAATGCCCATTGGCGTCTAAGTATAAAAATAAGAGACATATCGCAAAGAATTCGGTCAAATGTTTTGAACATTATCTAATATAGTGTTTCTTTTCAGTTTTCTATGAAAATCGCTTGCTCATTTATGTTCTAATTTTGGATCGTTCCGGCATTTCCAATTGAGCAACGTCAATACCGATTTATCTGTATGCACAAGTATATCGATGAAAGGATACCATATTGTTTTTATTGTTTTTACAAAAAAGAATAAAGAAATAACAATGCAAAGGGCACATATATCTGGAAATATAAAATGTTGTGTGTTTTTCTGTTGAAATTATAGAAAGTATTTGTATGTTAAGCTCAAAATTGACCATTATAATATTTGTTCTGTGTGGAATAGCAATGGGGACAAATTTAAACTTTCAATAATTTGTCGAAAAATAACACAAATATTGTTAAAGTTCAAGTGTTGTTATGCACACAAACTAACTTAAGCACATACACACATACTCCAACTCACAGAGGATAAGCTTTATTATCCTTTTTTAGCAAAAGATTAAATTCTCACAAAACAAAATTGAACCCTTGATTTGTTATATAGTAAACACTTGAATGCCATCCCAAGTGGCTTGGAAATCTGGTTACTTAGGGTAGAGCTCATTTGTAAATACGAGTGCCGGGCGATATTACAGTCATCAACCCAACAGATGAACCACAGATGTTCTTGTTAGCCTCTTAATGGCAATATTTTTCGGGTAAATGATTATTTGAACGCAAGCAATTTAAAGGCATAGAGATTATAAAATGTAGCCAACACCTTGAAAGTTTTAAAATTTATTTTTTGTTCAACAGCAGCCGGTAGGGATATCTTTTTTCTAGCAACTAAAATTGATGACTTTAAATAGATTTGCGCATTTATTTTTTTTTCGGTTTGCATTCTGATTACGATTTGGTATACATTCTGAATGAAATGTATTGTAAGTATATACAAAAGAATGAAGCAAAATTAATTTTGGAGTTTTCAAAACTCTTTATATTACTTCGGCACGGCTTTCTTTCAAGTAATTTATAGTAGTGTACGAAAGCAGTACATAAATATTTGAGATGAAATCCTGATTTTGACAACTCTTATTGGAATATCTCTGAAATAACTCGAAATATTTATATGACTTTGGAGAAAGAAGTTAACAGCAATGGTTTGTAGTTATAACTTGTCATTTTTGAGTACCCACACGATAACATCATCTTCACGGCTTTGATGATAAATCAAAAATCTTTTACTCTCAATTCAAGGAAGTAATAATTATACACATCAGGAAAGTCTACTTTATTTCATCTACGAATATATAATTTTTTCACTTTATCGACCGTATCATGAATAATTTTCTTCAGAGGATTCAAAATTTGCTTAACAAATGGTAATGATAAAATATAATCTTATTCTAGATGTTCATAGAAAACGAGTTTGTGACTTACCTGGCATGCGTCAGTGGAATGATTGTTGGCGGATTTGGTGGCTGTTGTGGTACGATAAGACCACGACGTGGAGGTCCTCTCTGCGGTAGCGAAATATCACCAGCAGAACGCAAAGATATTACACCTGTACTTTCACGGTTCGATGTAAATCGCACACGGCCACCCTGAAAAATAAATGTAGGACATATTTTGATATTCGAAAATTTTGTTGTGAATTTAGATAAATGTTTATTACATTTCATTTAAGTTTTAGTATGGATTTTTTTTGTCACTATTTTTCTTTGACTCCCCAACACAACTTTACATTTATTGGCAACTATTTTGCCTGGCAGCAACCAACTATTTAACTGTCAAACTATAAATAATGACAACAAAAGCAACAACCACAATAAAATAAACTTTTTCACCCTGATTTATTTATACAAAAATGAAGTATACAACAACAAATACATTATGTTTAAAACATAAATTTTCTTCATTACTTGGCAAGAGTTTTTTGCAAAGATTTTAGTATAATCAAAATGCATGTGTGGTGGAGAAAAAACCAAATAAAAAACTCAGCATTTTTCTTTGAAACTGTCCCTAAAGCCAAATACCAAATAACTGATTGTCAGCTTAAGAAAATTTACGAGTATTTAGCGTTCAATATTCAGTTGAATTAAGAAAAAATACTTTAGTTATGTTAAGCCGTTTTCATACTTCCAGTGAACGTGCTTAAAAAGATGGAGTTTGCTAGCACTTGGATAAGGTTTCACTTTGAATTTTGTTATTAATTTACCCACCTTAAACGAGCTTACATGTTATATCAAGATATAAATAAATAAATGTAATATATGTGAATTAACTTTATTTCAAAACAGCAGAATCGAGTTTTGTAAACTTAGAGTGTTGCTACATATCAGAACCATATTAAACTTTGAAATAAGTTTCCAATTTTGAACGTAATTTTTAATTTTAAAATGTCATATCTCGCAAGCCATAGAAGACATTGTCATAAGACTTAGTAGGAAACTTGGACTGGACTGAAAGCGAGTTGATAAAAGTAACATAACGAAAAATTGAGCATTACTTGGATGTGGCTAAAAAATATGTGAAATGATGCTTTCAAAAAAATTAATAATAAAATATACATTTTTATGCAAGCAAACCTCGTTGATGGGCGTGGCACCACTCACAAAATTTTAATGTGTCGTAATAAGAGAATAAAACAATTTTTATGAAATGGTTGCCATATATTAATAAAATTTGGTTAGAAGATGTCGGTTACTGTAAGTTTTTGAAATAAATAGAATTTTGACAGAATTGCATCAGTAGGCCTGTGACCTCCTTTATATACAAAAATTTCAAATATTATTTAAGAACGGTGCAATTATTTTGATACTCGTATACATTAAATAAGGTACACTCGCGTTATAGTGTCTCTGAACTAAAAGTGGGCGGGGAAGCATCAGTAGGTGTGGCAATAAAGAAGTTAACACGCTATAAAGAAATTCTGTACTTAAAGTAAAGAAAAACGTGAATGTTTAGTTCTCTACATAAGCGATAGTAAAAGAAGGCGTGGCACCTCCAATGTACACAAAAAGATCAACAAAATAGTCATAGTGAACTATTGCAGCAGCTGATATAACATTTAATATCGAGGATAGCTAATAATATAATATAAATTTGCAGAAATCTTATGAGCAATTTTATAAAGATTTGTTTCGAAAATAAATGTTATTACAAGCTACAAATAAGGCGCGTGTGAATCAATAGACATGATACCTATCTCAACCATAAAATATTGTTAATGTAGGATTTAGTAAGCTCTTGAAGCAATGGCTATGAAATTCGGCTTAAGGTTTGTTCCCTCAAAAGTTTTCACAAGACTATCAAAATATGTATCATAAGCAGTCATAGTCAAATACATAGAAATATTTTGTTTGTTATAATCTTTGGATCAAAAGTGCGGCAATTTTCCCTAGCGCACCAAAGTCCTATTGTTCAAGCCTACATTTTTTCATGTCACTGTAATCACATGAGCACTTCTATTGTTTGTGGCACCAGTCAAATGTAAAATAAAATCTCACTCAACCAATAGTTTATGGAATAGTATAAGTAAAATTAAATAAATAAATTTAAATAACGAAAAATCTAACACACATAGATGGGTCTATTCGAACATTTCTACATTTGACATAATTTTTAATCAACAACAAAACTCACTTGAAAAGACATCCCACAAATCTATTCTGTTAAATTTGCGCACCACTTAAGACCCAAAGCAATAAATTTGAAATTTGTCAGTAAATTGACATTTCTAACCCCCTCATTATTGTTGTAATCTGCAAATAACAATAACAAGCAGCTTCCGATTTCCGGGCTTATCTAAATTTGCTTAGCCCACAATAATAGCAAGAAAAAACAGCTTTTACCACAACGCAAATTGAACATCAAAGAAAAACGCAAATTAAGTATCGAGCAGCAAAAATACAAAAAGGAAAGAAAGTAAAAAAGACCAATTCACTTAAAAACCACAACAAAAAAAACATAATTCAAAAGGATAACTAACTGGAATAAAAATAAGCGGCAGGAGTTGGGACAATGTACACAAAAAGAAAATAAAAAAGATGACTTCAATAAATCTGCCAAACGGAAGTGGCAGTCAAATAAAAAATGACAAAAAGGAAGATGAACGCATTGTGCAAGGGTAAAACGTCAAGGGCGCCTGAAATTATGCAATTCTTAATGTCAATAAACATGAATTTCAATTTAAATGCAGTAAAAAAAAAACCGAAGAAAAAGAAAAAACCAAAAATCAATGCTCAGCGGATATAGTATATGCGGCATATAATTTAATAAAGTCATATCTCATCGCAGACTCAAATACAACAAGAGATTGACTTTAGAGTGGACTTTATTAAAGAAAAGTTTTTAAAAAAAATTTCTAAATTTCCAAAAAATTTAAAAAAATATTTTTTTTGACATATTTGATTTGACCATAATCATTTTGGTTCAGTTTGAGAAAAACTTTTATATGCTTATTTTTTCATTATTCATTAAAAAAATAAACGATTTTGATTTGCTATATTTCAGATTTACTGGTCGCACCATATCATAAACATTGCGTAGTCTAACGTTGAACTAAACAAGGTCCACCTCATGAAGACTGACATAAGCAACATCGACGGAGAAAATTTGGAACTCCAAAGAAACTGTTCTGATGATGACAGCTACAAAAGTCAACGAAGCAGTGAACATGCAACTTCGTCGAACTTGAACTTAAACCGCAGAAGGACACAATTGAATTCGACGACTTCAGTTGGAGTTGATTCAGTGGGATTCAACTCTTAGACGATGTTGATTTTGATAAAGTTGTATTTGGAAAGTGAAAAAGAAGTTAAGCGGTAAAAAAAGGATAATCAGTTCCATGAAAAAACTGTAGAGCAAAGTTAAATGCCAACAAGGATATAAGAAATCAAAATGTTGCAAAAGTTATTGACGATAGCAGGAGCGTATTGAAAGGAGCGAACAAAACGAAAATCAAAGTTATGAAGAATTCTTTCGTGAAAAACATAAATTAATAGTGATTTTCACTATTTACGGAGGGCTTGTCGATATGCAAATTGAGTGAATAACGATTTCCACTGTCGAGCAAAATTTGTTCTGCTTTCAAGCACATAGCAAAGTAAGAAAGTAAGGAATTTTACATTTGTCAACCTGTAGAGAAACTAGCACTCGCCACTGCATACGATGAAATCATCGAAATTGTTCAAGTTCTACTTTTGCCATATCAAACATTTTGTACTCATGTGCTTTTGGTGGTGGTACCTACATGTGTCTTGTCGATGTTGCCAATTGAACCGAGATAGTTACGTTCCGTTGCGTTGAATTGCGTTATTTTCAAATTGTACAAAGTCAACTATGCGATGTGGTGTAGGGAAAATGCGGAAAGCAGGATATATTAAATAGAGAAATAAAAAAAAAGCCAACAAAAATTTATTGCAGAAAGTATAGCAACTTTCTCCATAATTTCAATGCTTGCTGTTTCCATCCGTCTTGCTTATGGTAACTTTGATTTTTTTCCAAAGAAGTTTTTTTTTTTGCCTTCGTCTCTTTTTTTAACTGATTTTTCTTTCATAAATCACCTATTGAGGCAAAGAAGGTCCTTGCATTACACTTTGCAAGTTGCTTTTCAACTTTTTCGAGTTTATTTGCCGTTTGTTTATTTGTCTGACTGTCTGTCTGTCTGACGGCAAGTGCTTGGTTTCAAGTGTAGAATTTACTTTGATTCTCCATGGAATCGATTCCATAATAAGTTTCTACGTACATATTTCTCACTTTCTTAGTTGGATTTTATTTTTTTTTTTTGTTTCTTTCTTTCAGAAATTGATTTGATTTGCAGCTTCCTCGTTGTTTTTGTTGTTTTTGTTACTGCTGTTTTCGTTATATTGCTCTTGTTATATTGGCAATGAATTTTTTTATTTTTTTTTTCATCTTTGGTGCTCGTTTCAGTTTCAATTGCATCAGGCTCATTTCTATGGCTGCTACGTAGATAATCCAATAAAACTTTGAATTTATCTCATTGTTAAGTGGAACATGTACCTATTTCTACTTGAGTTGAATAGTTTTTTCAAAAGCGAATCCTTTTCCGTATATGTGAGTTTATTCTACACTTGTGCAGAGTTTTTATTATGTTGAAGAGCTTTAAGTTTGGTCTTGCCAAGAGAGTTGATTTTAATTAACGTCAGGAAATCATTGTTGTCTCATTGCAACAGCCTTCATATGAAAGAATCTTCCGTACATGTAGCTCTATTCAGTGATTTCTTTGAATAAGATCATACTCTTCAACTTTAGATTAAGGTACATTTGCATTGAGTATTCAAATATGGTAAATCACTTAATGTAACGTGGTTTTCGAGGACTAAGGAAATTGATCAATTTATTACGCTCACAGGCAAAATTTATTTAAGAAACCCATCGATTTCACTACTGCCCCAGGTTAAGTTCCTTAAAACATTGGACAAGCTATTGTTATTTTTTTTAGTCAAAGTATGCCGCATCCAATCTTATTTACTTATCCCGGCGCAAAATTGAATCATTGAAGCACTTCGTGTGCTTGTATCATCTTTTGTTTGAAAACGCTTGTCCCAAAGCATTAGTAATCTGGATAGCCCCGTTATCCCGGGGTTATACAGTCTTTAACGGCTTTATAATAGTTAGTTCTAAGGACAGCTTGAATTCATTATCGGTCTTTTGTCGCACTTAAAACTATAATTTGATGACCTTTTCTTTATTTTTTCGTCAGAAATATTATTGTGTGGAAAAGTTTGATATTTTTTGTCACCAAAATCGTCCGATTCCCGGGTATTTCAGAAATTTTTCTATTCCGATGAAGCTCTCGGCCTTGACATGAATTTCAGAACTTGGCTACTTGGTCACTTGTCAACCTTGAGAACCTCAAATAGTTCATTCCGATATTACTTATAAAATTCATAGCCGAAATTCTTGAATTGTCTACAATGAAAACGATGGGTTTCCCAAACATTGAATTTTGCTATGCTGTTCGCTTTTTTGCTAAGCGATTTTGTAACGAAAATTCTGTGTTTTAATCCCAGCAGTGCTTACTACTTTTTTCAATCCTTGAATCTCATCAAACCTGAATAAACTTTTAAAAATAAATCATGCCAATTATATACAACTTCTTTGACGACCAATGTATACCGGTTCATTGATAAAAGAAAACCTATCGATGTTTAGTAACCTTTTTGCTGAGGGCTCTTTTCGAAATGCTAACGGAACCATGTTGGAAACTTTTGAATGTTCATGTTTTGATCATAGCAAATTTCTGAGATGCTTTAATTGCCAATGCATGATTAATCACTTCCCGACCGAGCGGCAAGTACTTTTGTGCATATACCCTTAAGATGTTTAAGCCTGGCCATTTTCCAGAATACAGACATTTCGAATTCGTTGAAAAAGTTCATGAATCTCAAAGCAAAACAAAAAAAAAACATAGAGCGTACCTGAATCGTTGCTGCTGGTCCACAATTAAGGCCCGCCATAAGAAAATCATCAGGGTCGCTTTCGTAAGGTGGTTCATCATACCAATGGCCTTGATGATGTATGCCACCCACAGCATAAGCGGGTGCGCGCACAGCATCGTCATACATATAGGTGTCATCTGGAAGAAAGCAACATATTATATGAAATTTGTTAAACAAAGTTGTCTATGAAAGATTTAATTTGAAATTAATAAGAATTTCTGGCATACTATGAATAAAATGAAATGATCCTTGTGCTTAAGAGACAAAAATGTGACATGAAGCAAAAAATTGCTGGGTAAACTAAAAAAAAGCTTGATGCAAGTTTAGCGTTTCATGCGCTGTTGAGCGACTTTTATGCATTTCTTCTTTGCATTTATTTTTCGTTTTGAGTTCTCTGTTTTATTGTTTTTTTTTTTTTTTAAATTTTATAGCACAAATGCTAAAGGAACTAAAAGAGCAGACAATTGCAATATGTTCAAATGTAAATTTCAGAGGCGGATTTTGTTATTTTTTTTTTTAAATTTAAAATATTTTAAAATTTCAACGATACCATGTCTGTTTTATTACATATAATATATATTTTTATCAGAAAATTTTGTTATTTTAATTTGTATTCTCTCCAAATACCTAATTTTTATTAAGGTGGGCAAAGTTGAGATTTCAAAACGTGAAAAGCTTAAATAAATACATTTTAAAACTAAAAACGAATTTTATTCCGCCTCTGATAATTGCACTTCAACACATATATAGAAAGCTACAAATACATATATGTTCCCAAAGATTGCAAAGTTTGCGCGTTGGTGTAAAATGGGAAACGGACATTAAATTTTGTGCTCACTTATGCATGTGAGTTCAAGACTGCATGCACACATGCAAGCGTGCGTAAAAAGACTGTCAGCAACATATGTCTTATTAAACTTTTTTTATTCATTTGCGTTATATTTCATATTTGAATTTCTTTCATTTAAAATGAACAATTGAAGCATGACCTTTAGAAAATTTTGATCCTAGGATTGACCAAGAACTTTTTCGAACATTACATGACTTTACATTACTACAATATAAAATAGAAATATGTCTTTAGTATATTAGTTGTTCTCAAAATTAACTTACCAATGCGCCCTTCTCTGCTCATCTGCAATAAACCTTGCCGAATGTCTCGTAGAATCTGGAAAAAGAAAATATTTTATTTTAATTTTGCTATTTTAACCTAACTGAGATTATTTTCCGAAAGATCTTAAAAAATCTTTCAAAAAATTTTGTTACTCTCAAGGCACATGAATACTACTAATACACAAAGTAATGGAGAATGTAGTCGGTTAACAAAATATTTGTATCACACGTTAACAAACTTTTTTCCTAGAAAAGAGTTCAAAGAAACGTTGAAAAAAAAGGTCTTACTCTGATAGGTTGGATGACTCACCTTCACATTTTTCTCCTAAAATATCGAATTTCCTTAAAATCGCACAGAGCAAGAAGGTCAAAGCAAAACTTGATCAAAATTATCAAAGTATTGTTTTACATTGAAACAATTTTTTTTTTATGTGACACATCACAAGTTTTTCGTCAAAGTAATTTTCAAAAAAATTGTTAGGATTAAAAAACTTTTAAGTTTTTGCAAAAAACACAGAGATATTTTATTTTTATTTCATTGAAATTTTTTTTTTTTATTTTTTCGTCATAAAAATAGTTTTTAAAAATAAATAGTTTTCTGAATATTTTGACCAATTCTTAGATCTTTTCACTCAGCGCGATTTCAAATAAAAATCGATAGTTTTGGAGAAAAAAGGGTGAAATTTTACACATTTCGTTACTCGTCAATCAATCGTTTGGTGGTCTTGTAGAAAAAGATCACCTTGAAAGATCACTTTGAAAATTATTTAAAATATAAGTGATCCAACTAAAAAACAAATTAATTTATTTTAATTTTTTATAATAGGACCTCAATTTTTATATTTTTAAAAAAGATAGTTATAGCACACTGAAACTTAGTAGAAAATTCTATTGAAAACTGCTGAGCTGAAGTTTTTTTAAGCATCCGGAAACAAGTAACTAGCGTTTGAAAGTAAGGCTTTGCAAGAAAAGCTCAAAATTTGTACCCCTCCATCTCAATCCATATTCGTCCATTTGTATAAATTTTTGGTGTGAGAAATACCTAATCTTATAGGACATCTATAAGTCTTATTTTCAGCCCTATTGCACCTGAGCGAGATAGTGAATAAGTCCATTCACTGATATGTTACAATTAATAAGTAGATCAGGATGCTTTTCCCAAGCTGAGCTACTCAGCGTACCAATGAATTTATCAAAAAGGACTAACAGCAGGCAACCCAAACTAGCATAACTTAGTGGGAAATATATTGTATTTGATTAACACTACATAAACTTTACTTGTTTCACTAAAAGCTTGGATTTGGTCACAAGATAGCTTATAGTAAAAAGGGCTCCAGTTGAAAAATAGCATTCTAGAAGAAAAAACTAAGCACACATGTTTTTCAATAAAATTTTATCTTTTTTCTTAGATACAGATATTGATATCAAATCATTGAATGAAGCAGATGACAGTGCAACTACCACTAACGAATATTTTATGCTTTTAAAAACTTTAACAAAACAAACAGGTACCATGGGTACCATTTTGAAATAGCGCCAACAACATTACGTGACCTTCGTTAGAAAGCTGATGAGCTGTTCGCTAGTGAATTTTATTAGCCAAGTTTGAAACAAAAAGTTCTAAAGAATATAGTAGAGGACTTAAAAAACATTCAAAGCAATTGCAACATACAGAACAGCAAATGTTGCTAGCGAAATCCAACTGCTTTTGCTGACGATGATGCACTCCATTTTACTGCTACTACCACTTACTGCAAACTTTACATCCTGGGCAGCTATTCTGGGTTTTTATTCCACATTTTCTACTTAAAATGAATGTAAAAATTACAAAATTCCATTTGATGTTGAAATGTCTGTCGTTGTTGTTTTTTCTTCTCGTACATATGTACGAATACTTGCAATAGCAACAAAAAACATAAAAACGTGAAACATAATAAGAAATGTGAGCTGCATTACAATTTTCTACGTTTGCAGTAGAGTTACTACGCTTCCTATAGTGTTATGCTATTAGCAATGCAATGCGATTTAAAGTGATTTGTTTTACATGAAAAACAAACCATTTTTTTTAATAGGAAATCGTGCTGAAAGGGATCCTTTTTTTGCTTTGTCTTTTTAAACATTAATGAAGTTAATTGATTTTTGAATTTCTAGCAGAACATTCAATGCAGTGTTATTATTACTGTGCTGTTGTTTTTGCTGTTGTTGTTGTTACTGTTGTTTACTACGAAGGTGCAACAACCTTTTGCATAATTGTTGAACAAACAAAACCACTAAATTGCACATATTTAAGAGTAAACAAAGGTATTTGTAATCCCAGCGGGAAATTATGTTTCAATTTAATGTGACTGCTATTGGAGCCTTGAAGTCGGCTGATGATTAAATCAGCAAATAAATATTATGAAATATCACAAAAGTAACTTTTGGGTATTGACACAAATGCTCAGAGTGATATGACCCAAAAAAAAGTTTCAAAAATTTTATACAAATTAAGGGCTAAGATCAAAATAAAAGAAATTGCTATAATATGTGATATATAATACGAGTAGATATCAAAAACGGTTCATATTTCACATTAAGTTTTTGTGTCAGAAAATTTCTGCATAGAATGAAAGGACAAAATTTAACAATAAAACCGAAAAAAAGTATAACACAACAAAATGTTCTTTTGTATCTTTGCAGCTAGGTTTCACAGCACACACATACTCGTACATATGCACACATAGTCAAAGATGTTTACAATTACACACGTACCATGTATATGAAAACTGAGCAAAAAGTAGCAGTAAAATAACAGCATAAGGATAGAGCACTAAAATATGAATGACAACTTCAATATGTGCTCAAGAAAAAGTACAATAACAACAAAAACAAAAACAAAAACAAAAACGATAGAAATAATTATCGTCGTACAACAACAACGAAAATAACGAATACATAAACAAAGCAAAGCATTCCTATAAAATGTATGCAATTGTAATCGTGTGCAAAAGTGTGGCTGACTGGCTTTCATGCAGATACTACACGTATGTGCATATGCATAAACAAAAATGTCCTTGCTAACATAAATTTTTTTAAAGGATTCCTTTTCACTTACAAAAATTGTTTTTGTTATTGTTGTTGGTATCTGAGTACTAACAACACCACGCGGAATATAATTCAATTGTGACCAAGTTCGTCCAGATTTTCATCAGAACTTTTGTAATTTATGATAACTTATCAAATAACTACGGTATCATGGTATTTTCACAGCATTCGAAGTGCAACTCACTGACTGTCTAAGGCAAACTTCAGTCACCAAACGTTTATATATCAAATTTAGTATCGATTGTTTAATTGCTGAACTTTGTAAGCTCTCCAGTCGACTTATGGCCAAACAGCATGAACATTTCGCTATACCTAACAGATATGGTATCCCATTCGGGCATGCATTTGCTTGGGTGTAATATAGTGCCCATTTCGTGATTGCGTTGAGCAAGATACCTCATTCCTTTTTAGTCCTAAAATAAGATAGTCGTCAAAATGAATAAAGTTCCTTCATCAACACAAAGTCGAATGAGTTACATTGTTCAACGCAAAAGCAAATCAATATGTTGGACAAAGCAATATGTCATTATTGGGCTGATTATTTAAAGCGAGAAATTGAGCTCAAATTTATATTTCCTATTACAGCTGCGACGAGCAGTAGTTCACAGGGCTTAAGAAACTCTGCTAAGAGTTCTGTTTATCTGTGAATAAACTATCAGGAATATTCTCCTTCTATTTGAAATGTTTAAGTATCCTTCTTTTTGAACAAGAGTAGTCATTATTAGTTCATCTAGCCCGGAAATGATATACCAACTCAACGAAATAAGGCAAAGAAACAAAGTCAAGCAACAGCTAGCTCTGTGATATTGAAATAATTAAATTTTTCATTTAAGTATATACCATCCCTAAGCCAATCATCATATGTCAGTCAACTGTCCCGTTTGCCTTTAAATTGCTTTAAATGGGCAAATATAGATGAGCAAGTACAACATGAGAAATTTTTTACCAACAAAACTATTTTTTACAAGTTATGTTACGACAAGTATGGCGAAATGTTATGTAAAATACGACATCACATGGTTATTGTGTTATAATTTAGCATTCTTTTGGTTGTTAGCTAAAGATATCCCTAAAGGTTTTGGATTTTTGGCTGTTTGGCTATTATTGAGCAAGTTATTGTGGTAGTCTCTTATACCAACTTTCGACGGAGTGAAAGTTATCGACAGCTTAAAAATCTCATACAAAACAAATACAAAGTAGGGCCAAATTTTCAGTTTAATATTTTGCTAAAGACATTGTTTCACAACACGAGAAAAAAAAAGTCTCAAAGAAATCCGAGAAAGTGTTAGCTAATACAGGAGTGCAGGAAAATAGATTGCGGTGAAACTCAGAGTGGTGCAAATATATTTTATTATATTCACCATGAAATTATATTTTAAAGAAAAAATTCCGGTTAGATTTCATTTAAAACATCTTTAGCACATGTTCTACTGGGTTTGTGCAAAAAAGTGGAAAATGGACTTCTTTATAATTGTTCAGTTCTCTCTACATACTACATACCTTACAAAGAACCATGTGGAAAGAGTAAACAATGGACGACCATTAAAAATGTATGCAGCATAACAGTAGTACTACGTATGTGTTTGTATGTCCAAGTGTGTGAAACTGTGCAAATGTTTGATGTCAGGCTTGCAAACACCAACGTGTAGGGATAAAATGTGGCCTCCATTTGCACAAAAGTTTGTGCTGGAACATAATTATTTTATGCCAAATGCTTTTAGTTTGATTTATGTTTTTCTCACGTTTTGAGGTTTTTTTTTGTGTTTTTGTATTAGATACTTACTATTCTGGTTAATGTTTTACTTAAGTTTTCTAAGCCCAGATGAATATTTATAATGTTGTGAGCATAATAATTATAGTACTAAGGTACTGTGTGAGCAGATTAAGCAAATTTCAAGGTAATTTGGCATAGAATAAATTTCAAGTCATTACGGTAAAGCAAAATAAAAAAAAAAAACCCTTATTTTCCTACACAAATACTGACATTTAAGTATGTAGTTGTTCGACCAGATATAAATATTATGCACGTTTAGTACACTCAGAGATAAAAACGACGATTTAATGTTCGCTTAACCATTAATGCAGACAATTGAGCGCCAAAGCCAAATCTTGGTGAATCATATTGAAAAAAAAAATTGAATTTCTTCTTGGTTTCAAAAGAAATATGCATGGATTTGAAGGGATTAAAAAATTTAACTTGATACCTCGCAGATACATTGATACCTCAAGAGCACTTAAACTGTGTCAAATTCTCTCACTTAACTTCGTGTTATTTTAATAAGTTAAACTCAAAATGCTAATTTTTATTTTTTTCTTCTTTAATGCAGAAGAAAATTATTATATTAATTTTTTTAGACTTGAATCTAAAACAACTGATACTAAAAAATTGAATATATGTTGGAACTTACCTCTTCATGTTCCCGTTGAAATTTTTCCTTTTTTCGCATTGCTTCTTGGACTTTTAACTAAAATGAAAATAAAAACTATATTTCAGAAATAATGGTACAAATTGTCAATACACATTAAATGATTATAAGTGTCATTTTTTATAATTATACTTGTTTATAAATATGGTTAGTAGAATAATATTATTATTTAGGACATATCTTAACGTAAGCAGAATCGCTCCAACCATTACAAAAAAATATGAACCACCGAACGAAATCTAAACTGAAGGAAACACAGTCAGAAAAAAATTACCTTTTCTCTGATCAGAGAGCGCTTTCTTACAATTTGGTGCATACATACACTTATAATAATTCGGTAAGAGAAAAGTTGGTGTCTGGGCTATTTTGAAGAAAAGCGACGACGTTGTGTGGTATTATGCATGTGTGCAATATAAAACTATAGTACGTGGACAAGGAATGTCAAGTGAAATCGATGAGGCGTGTTACAGCTTAAAGACTTCTTGATCATACAATCTGTTTCTCATCCAAATCGATATCTTATGAGACATTAGATGATGTCTTTTCTATTGGCTGTCTGCAGAGAAAAATTTCTTAGTGAAAACGATTTGTGCGCTTTGGATTCCGCACATTTGGACAAAAAAAAAAGCTCGTGATTATTGCTGCAAGGAAACTGTCTAAAAACACAATAATGGTGCATCCACAATATTTTCACTAGTGACCAGTCTTAGTCATATGCGCATGAAACAGAAATTAAGAAGTATTTGACTGAGTGGGTTTTTCAAGAAGGGCCAAACTCAAAAAAGGTTGTTCAAGCAAGAAGCATATCGATACAAACAGTGGGTTGTTTTTATATTAATAAGCATGTGACAATAGTGCCACTAGAAATTTTCGAAACAGTCAATTTTGAATGGTACGCAACCATTTATTTGCCTGATGTCTTCAATAAAATACGGAAAACCAACAAGCGATGTAGGATCAAGCTGCACCAGTACAACGCAAAATCTCACTCATCTGCTAAAATAACTTAATATTTAACTAGTCAAAATATCAAATTGATAGATCATCCATATGGTTCTGGTTGATGCCAGAAGAAGGCGGTTGATGCGTTCGTAAACCATGTTTTGGGGCTTATAGGGGATGATGGTATTGTCTTCACTATTAATTTTCTTCACCACAGACGAAAATGAGGCATTAAACTTTTTTCTATAGGTATTTCAACGGAATATGCTCTGCGAGATGCTCTTGCGGCACTTGACTGCCTTTTTGGATGTTGTGAATATTTACCGACAGCTGTGACATCGGCAAATTGCAGAAAGTCACCGACATTACTCTATCTATGCTTATTCGCACTTACCATTCTCCTTTTCTTTATGAGCCATCCTTGTCAAAAAATATGTTCAAAGTTTTAGTAGCGCATACGTATGAAGAAAGAAATGGTGAATAAGACTTATCCAGAGTTTCCAAATTATAGTAGGTATTCATCAGAAAAAGAGTCTTTTTTTTATATTCAGAAGAAGGAAATATAAGAAAAATCATGCAGAAAGACCAGTGGCGCTACTTCACCCAAACTTCGGAGGGAGAGAGAAGGGGTGAAAATTGTGATTGCACCACTATTGGATGGTTTTATTGAATTGATGTATTGAATATAACTAGTATCAGATCCTTGGGCAGGGGCGAATACCCTCTCCAGCCCTAACCAATTGACACCACTGAGAAAGACTGCACTGTAAAGTCTTGTAGGTGTTGACAAGCAATCCAACTTCAGATGACGTTCACAAAACAAAACCCACACAGCTGCAAAAAGTTAAGGAAAAACAGTTTTTATTTTCTGTGGCCTGTTTTTAGGAGTAACTGAAGTAACAACAGCGTTGAAACATTGCAATTGTTGTATGTTTTTGTTTTGCGATGTTCTTTTGTAAATGTGTTTTAAATATGCAACAAGAAGTAAACGAAATTGCAACAACATCTGACAGTTTTTTCCAGTTATACAAAGATGGCGCTGCCACTTAAAATGAATGTTGACGGCAATGAACTTTTAAATGCTCTGCCAAGTTGCACGTCTTTTTCTTCCGACCTATCTATACGAGCAAATGTACTTAAATATTCACATGATTACATATTCCCATCTCAATGCAAGCACCTTTTTTCTCACTCTTTTTTACATCCGTTCTTGAGTTTTGTCTTACTCGCTCATTATCTGTAGCAAAAATGTAATTTTAACGCTTCATGCAAATGTTTTTTAAGTGAGCGCACCTGTAGATAAAAAGAAAGCCAAAGTTTTCATTTCAAAAACTTTGTCTACTGTTCGTTTTTCATTTCTTTTTTTTTTGTATCTTTATTGGGTTTATTTTTTAGTGGTTTTGATATGAAACAAATATAATAAAAGTACAATAGAGTGGCTCATAATTTTCTAGTAGAATATTCAGTTAATAGTCAACGATTGATTTAATAATTTTTTTCAAAATCTTCTCTGTTTCGAACATCATTATGAAAGTAGAAATATACGCCAATATTGCAAAAGAATGATAAAAATACTTTAAGTGTAGAATTTCAGACTGAAATTTTTATCCAAAAGGCTGAATATCATCTGATACCTTGAAATATGCTTTAAGCTATTAGATCTAGTTGACCCCAAAAGAGAACAAAAATTAAAACTTAAATGCAAAGGCCAATATCATGCTTGTCATAATCCACATCTATGTTTAGAAAAAGTTGCCATGACTATTATTTGCAACTAGAAAATGGCCGTTTGATACTTTAGAAGTAAGTAGCTAGAACAATGTCTGGGCTCTTTAAATTCTTTCATGGATGTATAAAGGGAGCCCAAGGCTTGGTAAGAAAAACTTAAAGAATTTTTAAGCAAATTTTTTTGTGATGTGGCCGCCTTTGCTTTTTTTCCGTCGCAATAAGAAAGTAGTGCTAAATAAGATATAGATAATATCCAGATCAGTGTGTGCTCCCTGATGATGCCTAAAAATGACTGATCGGGAAGATGGTCGACAGCATATTACTTTTCATATGGTCATGTGGTAGTCTTTTTCAGAAAATGACCGCAGTCAAGAGCGTACAATGCCCAAGCCGTCTAGATCCGTTTCAGAACAAACGAGGTCTAAATTTTGTCCAAATCCTATTAAGTTGGTGAAATGAGAGCATCTTACGGAAGATGACACTAATCGCAGGTAAACAAGACTTGAGCGACTGTTGGTTGCTCTGACCAAAACAGATAACAATCAATAGATGCAGCTGAAGTAGAAATATATTAGTTTATTAATGAAGTAGACTTTCCGAACTGAGTTGCCAATTTTACAACGTTGGAATTTTTAATAAAAATATATTGAAACATAGTTCTCTTCGAAAGTAGCACTCTTTATAAATTTTATTGAAAAATATTTATTTCAGCATAATGTTAGACAACTGAGCAGTGTTCTTTGAGGTTCTTTGATCATTTAACTTCTACAAGTCTAATCTACAAGAAGCTACCACAATATTTGGTATTGAATTAGCAATTATTTTTAACAAACTAACAATTTACAATTTGTGCAGATTTTTAGAAAATTTTTATTATATCATCATACTTTTAGGATCACATACTCTAATGTGGAATTATCCCTGAACTGCTTGAAATTTAGACAGATGATTGGTCGAGTTTAAAAAGAATTTAATTTGAGCCTACTACACATTCAACTTATAACGGTAATTCTGAACATGTTTGATTCTTTTCTGGGAGCATTGTAAAGGCATTTTTATAAACTTCCCAATAAAATTACAAAACAAACCTTTTTTTTCGGGGTAAATTTTTCAAAAATGCGCTTTCCATATTTTTTTTTAAAACATATTTTGATCTTGAAATATTTCGAACTTAATTTTGAAAATCTTGTACACTAAAATTGTCAACTGTTACTTATTTCTAAAATATGTACATATATATTTTTTAAGTATATTTTGAATATATTCTATTAAGTCAACATTTGATTTGAGTTGGTTCTCTTTGAGCCACGATACAAATTTACTTTGTTGGATTTTTGAAAAAGTTCTATGATATTTGAAAGGCTCTGAAAATACACATTTTTTGATATAAAGAACGGAGCCTTGTCCCCATAGATGCCTTGTCTCCATATGTATTTATCAATTTCATACATTTTCTTAAATTAATTCCACCCTAATGTTAGACATGTTAAAATAGCGACAATCATGAATATATAAATATTTATATGAGTACGCAATATGTTAAAGTCGTCTTATAGAAAAACCGACTCAAATACCTAGACACCCACAATGCTAGAAATTTTGTAAGCTTTGGCATTTATAAATTTTTTATTTTCACTGTGCGGTTGTGGTGCTTTCGAGGATATTTTGTGGCATTATGTTAATGATACCGTGACACATAATGCAACAAAAGTCTTTAAAATGACATAACAACCTCATACGTACTTATTTTGGCTTAATTTGTCACTTTATACAGAATTGTTGAACAATTTCGAAACTGAACTCACCCTATGAATTGTCTCTTCGAAACTTTGATGTTGGCCACCATTCATCGTTTGAAAATGTCTCAGTCGCTCATTAGCAGCCTGCAAATTATTGGATTATTTATTTGTTTATTATCATTAGAGAAAAGTATTGGAAAATCTTGAAGAATTTAGAAAAAAGAGAAATCATGCATAGAGAGAAAGTTTTGAAAATACGAGTAAATTGTGCCTTGAAAACAAAAAATTAAGTGCAAAAAATATAATAATGTTAAACGATTAATAAACACATTATAATTATTGATATTAGACTCAAGCGAAATCTAAAATCAGCGTCAAAAGTTTCATAGGAAAAAACAAAACATGAAAATAAATTCTAAAAATTATGTGTCAAAAAAATTTGTGCAAGCAAAGCACTCATTCCCATTTGAGCATCATTTTTAGAGTTTCCCAAAAATATTTTGGTTTTCATTAAAGAAAATTATTTTTCATAGTTCTGTTTTCACTTCTTTCAAGATGCGGAGATTTTTTGTAACGAATATTCTAAATTTCGAAAGAAATTTACAACTTTGTGTACCACAATATAAAGTTTATGCCGTATATTACTTTCAAAAAATATAATTCCATATTTTCTTACTCCAAAAATTCAGCATATTCTACCAAACTTTAACTTTTAAGACATTCAACTATTGCCTCCTTTTAACAAAAACAAAAAACAAAAAAGGAATCCAACAGCTTGGCAAGAAAGAGCTACGTGCCTTAACAGCCTTAATCAGTAAATCAGAAAACAAATAAAATCAATTTATTTATTTTGCACTGGCTTTTTGCGTTTTTAATGCGTTTTCAAGATGGGTTACATTAATAATGCGGACTCAAAGAAAGCCATCCACCTTACCGCCGGCTCAGCTCATTCTTTCATAACTCATTGCGTGCTCGTAATACCTGGTGTTTTGCGTGAAAGCGGCGGGGGCCCCTAATGAATTTTACCCTAATTCAATAGTTGAATTTTGCTTTTTCTTCTATCTTCTTCTTCTTCGCTTGTTCAACTTTTCTTATCATTAAATTACATTGAAAATATCGCTTAAGCATCAAGGGTTAAATTCCGTCAGGTAAAGTCAGTAGCAAAATCCGATTTCAGAGCCAAAGAGTCAGAGTCAGGGTGAAGGTTGTAATATTCGTAGGCAGACACACACACACACACACACACACTCGCATGTCCTTTTTGCTCGTGAGAGTGCTGCTTCCTGTTTTAATTATTTTTAAAAAATTCATAAGCTGCTTATTAACGCGCAAAGGATGATGCAGCAGCACTAACCGCAGCTGTTATCCGGCACATAGAAATATGGTGAAAGTTCAATTTTTCAAACCAAGTTGGTTAGTTTGGCCCAAAGAAGGTTTTGTTTTTTTACGTAATTGTTGTTTGTGTTTAATCCTTAGTTATATGGTTCTTTTTTATTCCATATTTCGTTTGCTTGGTTTAAGTCTTCAGCTGTATTTCATGTGGTTTTCATGCGTTGCTGCTGCAATATTATTTATTTATGCGGCTACCGGTGTGTGTGTGTATGTGTGCATTAAGTGGTTAGGGTTACCATATGATATGAAGTTTATAAAGATTTTCGGCGTAATTTTTTTGCTCAGACATCAAGTTTTGGGCCTTGGATAGTTGTCTTTCATTTTTAAATATTGAAAGTCGGGCATGATTAACATTCGATATTTTGTAAATATCGACACATAATATTTTAAGTTCAAAAAAACCTTTTCTCATAAATAAAATCAATGAAGCCCACAAACATCTGGCAACTCATTCCTCGGCACAGAACCATTTATTTAGCGTTATCTTAGCCGCTCTTTCATTGCCAAGAATTTTCTTAAGACAAGATTTTCTTTCACTTTTTATGCCTTCAAATAAAAATCAACCAACTCTATAGTCCCCTACTTACACTAAGGCTGGTTGACTTTTCTTTGCTTGCTGGCTTGTTGCCCCCAAGTCAAAGAAAACAACATCAACGCCACCATCAGCACTGACTGGATACTGAATGCGTGAATCCTTTGTGAGTGCAGCAGCAACAACAAAGATAAACAACCCAGCCAAGGCTAAGAAAATGTACAAAGGAAAAAATTTACATGTCCCAAGGGTAATGATTAAGAAAATAAAAAACAAAAAACAAAAAGATCTAAACTAAGGAAATTGAGACAAAACAAGAAAATTTAAGAAAGAAAACTGAACTTAACAAACAGGCGACTATAGAAAGTGCAGAATTCCTTCGCAAAACATTAAGTAAACCAAGTGTACTTAGGTAGTGCAAAAATACAGTGGTGCAAGTTATAGAAATTCGTATTGAAGTAATAAAGAACAGAGCGTGGAATAGTATTTCCTTTTTATTAATCAAATAAAAATAGAAGGCATAGTAAATAAACTTACCCTTACTTGTGCTGCATTTTGTTGATTGTTTCGATCTCGTCGATTCACAGTTTTTAAGCCTTTCAGTAATCGGGCAAGTGTTGTGCGTTTTTTGGTCTCACGACCTTCTGGATAAAGACAATATAAACAAATTGACGTTTTAGCAAACATAAAACTGAATTCAAAAATACTAGGAATTCTGAAAATGTTTTGGAAAGGAATGCCAGCAAATTACTCCTACTTAAGAACATAAAACTATCCGGAAATCGCGGAAACTCTCAACGCATTTCAAAATCTAATTCTATCAAGGACGAAAGAGTTTGAATGAAATATTATTAGAACACCATCTCTGACATATAACAAGAACTAATTTTTCTGAAATCTACATATCATTACTCACTCGAAAGAACTGTGTGAGAGCACTGGTGCTGAATATGTGAACCAACAGTCGTTTCAAACAAGGCTTTGCATTTATATATCGACAGATCGAAGAACGGTGTACCCCTTAATTTGCATCGATATATCGGTGGTTGGGTAAGTCTTGCTTACTAGAATTTGGAACGAATATAAATTACTCAATAAAGTAGATTAGTAGATTTTCTAGATATTGAGGGTGCTTTCGGCAATACTAATTATTGTCAAATTAACAGAGAGTTTTTGATAAAGACACATGGAAGCCGCAAGTTCTTAGGATAGGAGCTTTCTGACTTACTTACTTACTTAAAATTTCAAGATATAAGGCTTTGTAGATTTTATTGACATTCTTATTTTGCAAGGAAATGAAGTTAAATGAATGACGCCAAAAGTACCAGCAAAATTTTACCGTTAATTTTCTGGGTAAAAGCCAAGCAAAATTTTTTTTGGTGGTGGTAACTGTTTTCTTCTTCTAAGCACCTGAAGTTAAACTGTACAGAAAGGAGTGTACATCTAAGGTCCATGAAGAAACTGGATTATCTTAATTCTCATTCGCTCTGCATATTCCCCTTGAATTTCTTTCGGAAAGAGTCTAAATTAGTTTGGAGCGTCGAAATCTTCTTAATGAACTTATTACGAAAACCAGAATTTTTCTCATTTCGATGCCACCATGTGCTGATAAGAAATGGTTGAAGATCCAGCGAGAAAAACAGCCCCGGATCAATTTTCAGCCCTTTTGTTGGCTGTTGATATGTAGCTATGAAAAATCATACTCTGGAGCTCAAGCTACATTTTTTCGTATAACAATGCTCACTAAGGAGATTAGTGCAAGTTTTGTGCATAACTAGTAAAAGACCCTATCTCACTTTTCTCAACTCTGACACCACTGGACATCTTCAAAAAGAGGTTGACAGCTAAATCAGCACTTAGACTTAAGTCTGCCAATTTGTTTAAGCCAAGCACTTCAATTCAATACCACTAAGGTCTTAGGGGTATTCATTGGTATAGTACAGGAAATCTCCACACCACAGTAGCATGCATAAAATAAAGCGCTGGGGTATTGTGCAGTTGCCACCTTAGCTGAAATGCTCGATTCGCAACAACGAGACTACTACAGCGATATAGTAGAAGTAGAATCCATGCAAGACCGACTCTATGAAAGTAAACGTCACCATTAACTCTTCGACAGAGCGCTAAACTAGCTGGGTATGGTGGCAACTACAAAGTTGAGAAGCTTGGAAGGTTTATACAAAGCTAATAGTGGCTTCGATTTTTCCAAGAGAACACACTAAGCTTACTACACTTTTGAGCATCACAATGGTCAGTTAATACTTTCGAGTGTTCTGGCCTGAATCGCCTCAGTTTTCTAGACCGAATATTGAAAAGTTATACACTTTATTATGAGAATAAAATGGAATAGATAAGTGTTGTGGAGTATGCTACTATGAAATATATATAGCGGAACACATATTATGCCATTGTACAGGTCTGACATTAGAGCAACAGCATGACCTAAATAAGGAAGGTCAGGTCTTATTTCAAATGTTCAGAGGAAATTACCTACCGGATGTTCGTTTAATTTACAAGAATGTGACAATATGACTTCTGAGAATGAATTAAGTGAGGACATTTCATCTTATCATTTAAAGTTAAGTCCAAGTTAAAGAGTTAGTCAAGCTTGGTTTTACTTTGAGCAAATTAATTTGAAATGCCACACTTATGATGATCCACCCCTGTACATTTTCCATTAAGATTGTTCAATAATTTCGATGATAGAAAAAAAAAATAATTAAAACATAAAAATATCAATTTTACAAACCTGCATTTGGTGGGAACTCGTAAAAATACGCTGATCTAGGACTTAAGCAACTGCAATAAAGAAAAGAAAAAACAATTTTTTTTTATTAAACAGCATTGGATAAAAAGTCAATTGATCACAAATTGATAAAATAAAATTGTCAAGAACTTTACAGGGAACCCTCAATCGAGTGGATATTGTTGATTTCCATGGCTTTCCCTCAACAGATCATCAGCATGTGCTTTCAAAGTGCACAATGTTTTTACAGGCGTTAGAAACAAATCGCTTCCGACATTGAAAGCCCTTTGTGAAATTAGAGCAATATGATGAGCCAATGGTTCCCTTGGAAATACTTGACAAAAAAAAATATTTCTGCGATCGGTTTGTTTTTAGAAGCACAGAGTTTGCAACTTACTTTTGTTGCACGAAATTTAAATTCGCAATATTCGGTGGCATCGTCGGATGCGGCTGCAAGCCTTGTTGGTGTTGTTGTTGCAATTGTTGCAGTTGGTGTTGTTGTTGTTGATTTGCTGGCACTATTGGTAAATGTTGTTGTTGCTGGTGTTGCTGCTGCAGGTGTAGTAACTGTTGCTGTTGTAATGCGCCACGAGCAACACGCGGCGCAAAGACGCCATAACCAAAGCCATAAATTTCATCTTCTTCCTTGTCGGAGAGACAACTCGAAGGCTGTGCGAGCATGGTCGAAGTCAGAGGGGTTTGAAAGCACGATTAACACGAAAAGATAATAAAATTGATAAAAATTAAAATAAAACTATATACACAGTGTAGTAATTAAGTAAATTAAGTGTAAGGGAGGATGAGAGGAAGAGAGTTTAGTATATGTAATGAGTTAAGAGTTGTGATTTTTCCTGTTTTTCTTAATTTTATAACACAGATAAGTCTTGTGGAAAAGTTTAAAATTTAATTGCTCGCCAAATATATAACTTGAAAATCTTGCTTATATAAAATGTCCCATGCCCATGCAAGTACCACAAATCCGTAACCGACCACATTTTACACATGATATTTTGAATCGCCAAGTCTAATATACCGAGTTTTTTGATATTTACTTCAATAATTTATTACCATACCTTAGTATTAGCTGCGGTACTAGGTTGAACAGGGGTAGCGGCTATATAGCCCTAGAGTATGACATCATAAATTTTAAATTTGTCTCGTTCTTTCGCAATACTTAAACAGAAAAAGACTTAGATATTCTTCTCTTTTACTATTGTAAAGGGAGTCCATCCAACTTCAGTTTCTGAATTTCTTCAAAAAAATAAAGTTTAGGAAGTCTTTAGATTTTGTTTGTTAATCGAATATTTATGTGAATGGGAAATATGTTATATCAAACAAATGGCTGCTTCTGAACCTTTCTAGGTATGCGATTCTCTTGATAGTGTCTCAGCCATAACTTGACAGATTTTGGACTTTGGATGCTTTAACATCTCAGTGTTATAGCTCCTTTCACATCAGATGTTATGCGACTTAAACAATCAGCATTGACCATTACAATACGCATCTTGAAGCCAGTTTTAGGCATAGTGGAATTTTTTGCTCGCCCCATTTGTGGTATTTTTCCTAAAAAACAAGTGAATTTGGAAATGGAACACTATTCGACAAAATTGTAAAGTTTTTTCATATAATTTTTACAAAAAAATGCAGCCAAATTTTATGCCATTAAATCAAAACCACAAGTTATAATACAAAATAAATAAAGAAACTGACAAACAAAACAGGTGAGAAGAACCGAAAAGGCTCTGTACCAAAAAGGGTTCATATTTTACGGGATAAGTGCGGTGTTTACCATCATTAATTGCAAAGCAAAAACAAATAACTAAAGAAAATCAACTTGAAAAGTTCAACTGCTGCCACGTACATAATTCAAAAGTTCTTTTCAGTTTTTCTTTCTTTATTTTAAGACATTTTATGGCAATTGTTTCTTTTTTCGAAAGGTCGATTCTTTTTTTCACTCTCTACTTTACAAGTGAAATTAACACCTTGGGAGCAACTACAAAAAAACAAAACAGCCACCTTTGTGAGGAAAGCAATCGGAAGTTGATGCTTAAATAAGTAATGCACCCCAATGTGTATCCTTTTTATGTACTCGCATCAACAAAACAAAAAAACACGAGGTATTTTTTGACTTTTATGCAAAAATGTTTGCTTTGAATTTATTTTGCAAAAAAAAAACAGCACAAATGTTGTATTGCGCTACGGAATTAAAATGGATGAGATTACAAGTCAAAGATGCCACGCTAAAAGTATCTTTTTTTCAAAGTTTTCAGTTTTTTTTTTTGTTTGGATTGGTAATTGGCCAACCCTGTTTCGCAAGCTCATGAAGTATTGCGACTTAGGGGATAAATAACGAGCAAAATGAACACTTTTTGCAAGTGTCTAAAACAATTCTCAAGGGTATATTAAAAATACGCAGATAATATTGGGATGCAAAAAAACTGTAAAATTCTATAAAATTGGATTTGAAAATTGCAAGCATTTAGTCGAGTTTTGTAAAATATATAAAATGCAGGCACACTGTAGGCAAAAACACCCAAGCATTTATTTAGATAAATTTCATGCTAATGAAAAATTTACATCAGTTGAAAAACGGAAAACAAAATAATCTGTTGTTTGATATATTTTAAAACAATGGTGTTCACAGCTCAGCTTCATCGAGCTATTTTCAGTGCCAGCTCAATTGTAGTTGTCGCCCTGCTCAGAAATTTTCGGGAGCCCTTTTTCCATATGTACATTTTAGAATCTGTTAATTGCATCAATTATGTCGCGAAGAGGGAATTTTAATTCAAAAAACGAGTTTGTCATTACTTCCGAACTCTTTTATTCAAAGGATTAGTGGCTTATTGGGATGTTAATAGCGGTTTAGATTCCGTTCGATCTCTCCTGATGTAATATACGTTAAAAATCGATGAAATTAGAAGAACGTCACTTTTAAACAAGCAACATTTTGTCTGAATCTGAAAAATTGATATGTCCATTCTCCACTCCATTCTCGACAAAAAAGCATCGCTGTGGAGTACAAAAGTTCATGGCTCATCGAATATCTAAAATTGTTTATTTATTTTTGCTAAGAAAAGCTCCATCTCCGCTTACCGCAGAAACAGAAGTCGTTAGAAAATCATATTAGAACTCCAAACGTTCGGGTAGAGATCTTCTATTATAATAAAGTTCAAAACACCTAATGGATATGTTTTTTAATGTTAGTTGATTCCATATATAAACAGCTTCCATTTGTATCAAATTTTTCTTTGAGCGTCAGAGTTTTTTGAAAATCGAATTATTTTTTGAGAAGTAGAGGTATTAGATTAGTAGCGAATTAAATTTTTGTAGAGAAACCTCCATGTACAAGCGATTTGAAGGTATTTTTTCTGGTACTTTTCAGCAATTGGTTCGTCTCGTGTATCATAAATTGTCGTTAAACGCATTCAGATACGCTTTTATTGATTTTTGTAATTGAGGTTCGATCTTCAAAATTTCTGCAAAGTTATAGCACCTTTCTGACTGTTTTTCTTGTATTCTTGTAAGTCTCTCTATTTTTGTTAATTCCACTTCTTTGGTGATAAAAACATTTCGTTTCTATAAAAATACGAAAACTTTAAAGCCTCCAAAACTCATATTGTAAGCAATTTCATGAGCATAAGCACGACAGGGCGTGCTGTTCAGCTCGAACATCCCTCGAACCGACACTGGTTATTTTCACTTTCGTAAGGTCAAGAGTTTTGACTCAAGTCTGTTCAGAACATATGGCTACATGGCGGTTTTGGCCTCTATTAGCAAAAAAAGAAGATTTCAATATTTGAAAAACTCTCAGGCAAGCACGGGTGTTCGTCTTACAAAAGGTTCTTGAAATTTTATTTTATTTTCTTTATTTATTTTTCACGAATAAAAGCGACTTCGAGAATGCTCATCCTACAGCCTAATAACATTTTTTACAATACTGTTAGTATCTATTCAAAAATCACTACAACGCAAGCGTATCTAGGTCAAAGAACCATATGCTTTTTGAGTTGTCAATAGAGATTAACGTAGTTTCAAAGTTTCTCTAAAAAATTTTATCTGGGCTATACCTCCGCAGGTTCTTCAAAAAATAATAATAATAAATCTTATAAAAATTCTACTTCTAAGAAACTGTAGTGTGTGTAGTGAAGGAGTCATTAAGATTATCTTCGGAAAAAACAGTTACTAGTCATTTACTGAATGACCTTATATATTTATTTAGCAAGTGTCGAGATCCTAAGGATTATTATCATAAAGCTTTAGCTAAAGCTTTATAGTACCTAAAGAACAATAAGCCTTAATAAAAAGACTTTTATATAATAATATTTGAGGCTTAGATTTTGTATATAGGAATTGGAAATTTGGAATTGGACATTGAGGTGGAGAGCTATAACTTGAAGTGCCAGAGGCAACCACAACAAAGACATTAGCTTAAATACATACCGAATATTTTCCTGGCACATATATTGGTTGACTATGACTATTTGGTAAACCGCCGCCTTGGCTTGAATGGCCACGATGACCGTGAAGGCGTTGTGAGCCACTGCAAACAATGCCACTTACACCACTGCCACTACCGCTACTCCCACTGCCACCGGCGGGATTTAATGGGCTACGTTCTGCCCATGCTGCTTGTCTAGCAATTTCTAAAGCACATAATATATCCCCAAATGGTGCATTTAACAATTCACAATAAACGGATGCTAGACCCTCTAAATGACCTCGTTGACCATCCTGGAAAAAAATAAAGTTGATAAAAATTGAAGGAAAAAACATGGGCACAATATTGCAGTAGTGGGTGAGTGGTAAATGAGTTAAGGTTAATGAAAGTGAGTGGATTAATTTAGTGAAGGTAACTACAAAGCATAAGTGTTATTAGCGGCAGTGGAGCTGTTGTATATAGCTAATGATTAAGTGGATCAGTATGGTAAAGGGAGATGTTTTGATACTACGATACTACGAGGGGATGTTATCTTAAGTAAATATGGTAAAGTTCTAAATATTTAATGAACTAAGGCGTGAGTGTGTTTTAGTTTTCATAGATTTTAAATGTTTTTTATCTTTAAATATTTATATGCATATAGCAACTGAACAAATTTTTTATAGAACTAAATTCAAAGTAATTTTTACACTAAAATGTCGGTAAACAAGCAGTTTATTTTTAACCTATGATGAACCTATTAAGGAGTTATCATAAAGCCCGTAGTTCAATCCAACAGTTGTGTTCAAAAAAAAAAATGTTCGCTTAATATCAAAAATTCATTTTATATAAATAGATAAATGGTGATTCCAAATAAAGGCACTTAAAAAAAATTAGAAAAATTTAGGCTCTTAAGTTCCTTTAAGTCCACTTTAATCATAAAGTACGTTCAGTAAGTACAAAAGGCTAGTAAGCTGCAACGCCTGAAAGCGCACAAGTAAAAAGCAATAAAAAATAGCAACGCAAAAATCTTTGGTGCGATAAATTTCTTAGAAAAACGAAATTTTTGATGGCCATTAAGAGCCTGGCATCTTTATTGCCTAAGGCATGGCGAGAAAAGCGGTAAAATTATTGTTATATTGTGTAAAAAATAGGAGAAGTAGTAAATTTTTAGAAATCACCAAAAAATAAGAAAATTAAACAAAGCAACCGGCAGTATTTTATGTGAGGAAGAAATATAAGTAGCAGCATTTAAGAGGGTTCCATTAAAAAAATTTGTTTTTCCCAAAAAAGTTTTGAAATTTTGTTCATATAAAATACATTTATCTTGGGCAGTTTCTTTAAAAATTTTGTAAAAACTAAGAAAAATATTGGTAAGCCTCTAGCTATGGTTCCCACGGTCAGTAGAATAACACTGGACGACAAAATAAGATTATTTACTCTCAATTGAATGATATTTTTTAAATTGTGTTGTTTCAAATAACCTATGTACGTATCTTAACATACACCACTTGAATAAAATATCTTTTCTTCTTTATTTTCATACATTTGCAATTGGAAGCTGACTGGTATAAGTAAAGATTTTATGGTTCATAAAAATTGGAAAATATAGCAATGTTGATTCATGAAAAGAACTTTATATTTTGTCGAACACGGGGGACCTATTAGCGATACGTATGGTTCTGAATTATTTGTCAGAAAGAAATATTTTTTTTGTTCGAAAAATAATTTGAATTGTATCGATACCTTTTTTTTCTCCGAAATATCGTTGAGAGGAATTTTTAACCATTTTTCAGTTATTCTGCCTTACTGAAACTAAGGTAGATTTGTATGAAGATCTGCATAATGAATTTGAATTTAATACGTTTCGGAGAAAAAATAGATATCAATATATTTCAAAATATGTTTTGAAGGGAATATTTTGATCAATTTTAAGAACTTTACACTCAGTGTGGTTTTTAATGTTGCCACCTTGAATGGAACACACTGTATAAGGGCATTCAGGAAACTTATCGAATATATTTATGGTTATTTTACCTATGCCGCCAATCTACAAATATCTTTGTTTTAAGATTTTCAACCAATACAACACATTTTATGTTCCGAAAAATGCTGTTTATAACGCTGAAAGTTGGGTGAAGTTTTACCAACAAGAAATTGATGTATTTTCATATTATCTACATTTTTGAACTGATTATATTGATTTATTTAGTTATTAAACAAAATTCCTTTCTAGGCTTTTTTAAGCGGCTTTATGTTGGCATTATACTGCGGCTGCATTCGATTTTATTTTGCTTATGAAATCCAATTAACTATTCGAATAAACATGTCTTTAGGCGCTATGAAATCGTTAAAATACTGTCAAAATACAAAGCTCTATATAGTGCTTGTGTAATTTTCTGGTCATAGTTAAATGTGGCGTAAGAATCACGTTGAGCATCTAAATACTTTAAAAAGTTAAAAAGTTGTTTAGAAAATTAAAAGTGAGCAAAGAACTGACATTCTCGTAATCTCATATTACCTTGACTCAACTAATCATAATATTGTTAGTTATAAATTGTAAGTAATAAAGCTGAAGAGGAGCGGTTAGCTAATAAGTCCTTGACATTTTTATACCAAAAAAGAAAAAAACACGAATTAGCATCTTTAATGAGTGAATTTCAAGATGTAATACAAAACTACATAGATTCATATACAATTTCTATAAAGTTTTCACGCCATAGTAGCGAAAATTTCATTGAAAAAGTTACCGTGAAGTAGGTGCTAGTTGTTTGTTCAAAATAAAAGCCCTCCAAAAAATGTATTTAATTGAAGAGGTCGACTGAAATTTAACCCAAAACTTGTTTCAATCCATATGGATTCATAAAGCTTTAACTCTTTGTTTTTATGTAACTTTGCCTAAGCTCGAGGGGAAAGATTTAGTTTAGAGGTAAATAATAAAAAAAAAAAAATTAAATAGAATTCACCCCTATGTTCACTTCTTTTTTCATTTATTGCACATGTGGTGGCTGTAAGTTGCTGCTCACAGCAGCACATCAATCAGCAAAAAATAAAAAGTTTTATGCTCGACGCTGCTGCTGGAGTTTTGGGGGCTGAACGTCAACAATAACATCAGCACAATAACAATATAGCAATACCCTAGCAAACATTTAGAATCGCAAAGAGTCGTATTTAAATCGCCTAGAGATTTGTTTCGATCGCGTGCGAATTAATATTCTGATGAGAAGCTTTTGTAAATATGTTTGTAAGCAACTGTCCGAGCTCAGCTCAGAAATAAGAATTTCTTTTCAGAAGCGCATAAATTACATTACGAGACATGTGCAAAATCTGATAAACAGTTTTTTTCAACATATATCGAATCTCGGTACCATAAGGAACGATCGAAATAAAACAATAAAAAAGGTTCATCAATTAATTTTCGCATAATACATATTGTCTCATTGTACTGTCTCAGCAAATCTTTAAGACGATGGACACCCTACTACTCATATCAGTATATAACATTTCAAAAAAAAACCAAAACGCCAATTTAATTATTCGAAAAGGATTATCTTTCGGACCATGTAATCAAATAATTTTTTAAGAGAGTCGCCAAATAGAAGCAGGGATGATTCAAAAGCAATTATTTTTATTCATATCTATTACAATATTTCGTTTCCACAAGAGCGTCTTAAGAGCTTCTAGAGGAGTCATAAATTCAGTGTCTAAAATTAAAAATAATTCAAATGTTTGCTGGGTCTGTAGTAGAAATAACATTGTAACAATATGCTCATGTGTTTCACACACATACATACACAGATGGTGTATGTATGCTTAGATGTATAAAATAAAAATAAAAATTGTAGCTACGGAAGGAGTAACAAACATTTTTATTTATTGGCCCTGCAGTGAAATGTTTAGCAATTTATAAAAGCGAACATTTTCACAGGAAGGAAAATGCAGAAAATTGCTGAAAATGTTGTGTTTAGCGTAAATTTACGCGTTTTTATTTTATTTTATTTATTTTTTTTTTTTTTTTTATTTGGAGGTTAACAACATTTTTTATTTTGTTTCGGCTGTTACCAGAGTTGTTACTGTTTCGCTTTTTTCATTTGGAGGGCGCGAAAATTAGCTGGCTGATGTGTAGAAATAAACATTTTTGCTTATGTTTACGATTTAGCAATCAAGTTTACTGAAATTGGTGCAATCCTTTTGGGGAAAAGATCTTTAACAAAAAAGAAATTCGCATTTAATTATTTGAAGATTTCATGATGTGGATTTAAGATCATGTAAATTTTTTTATTTATTTGTGGGGGTAGAAGCTATTTGCTACAAACTTCCATTACTTTTTAAAATTTGACTCTCAAGTTGGGATTTATAAGTGACTACTGTTTACTACTTATTTCACACTTTTTGCAAATACAGAATGTGGTTTTGTGCAAGTTTTAGATACGCAGATGGTAAGCAGCTCAAATATTTAATTTTATTACGTGTTAATATGCATATTCGAAGGTTGCAGAATACCTTCTTGGAACACGACTCTTAAGTTGAAATGATATCTTACAGCGGAAAGATTGGGTAGAAAGCTGATAAACACTCGAAATTCCAAAATTTTTGAACCGATTTTCAAAAACCATTTCTAATGCGTAAAAATTTGCCAACTGCACCGGATATTCCCCAACATATGATTTAGTTATTTAATTTTTTTGCTTCCATAGAAAACATCTCCTCGTTGCCGGACGAATTTTTTAGTCTCAATTTGTTTGTTATGTTTTTAGAACAAAATATATTCTGCTGGGCAAATGCGCCCTTGGCAGAACACGGACACTATATTTTAAAACATTTCGTGCAAACAATTTCTCGTACGCGGACAAAAAGCACTTTTTACTATAGTTTTGATCATTTCAGTCCTCTTTCAATCAATAACTTCCAAATGATAAGAAATTTTTCAAGAAATTATTTTAATTCAAAAAGAAACAAATAATTTCCTAACAGGAAATCATTATTTTTTTACATCAAAAGATCAAGATCTCATCATGCAACCATTTAAGGAACATTAAAATGTAATAAAAGAAACAAAGAATGACATTTCACTTAGTTTATGCTCAATCAGAACAAAGAGTTTCATAATGCCAAAAGTCACGTAGCAAAGCAAAAACCAAAATCAGATGCTTAAATGCGCGTTGTTTAAGAAAAAACTAAAAAAAAACCATACAACTGATTCATGCTTTGATCCTTGTTGCAACGTTTTAGTTAACAACAAAGAAAAAGTTTTTCTGTCATAATTTTTTCTCAAATCAAAACGAAACGCACGAACGACTTGCAAATGACAATTGCACAAAATTTTGTAAAATATTTGCCATACTGTTAAAACATTGTTAGAGAAGTCAAATAGCCAGATAGACAGACGAGGTAGACTGCAAAATGTCAGCAAGCACATTACTGTTTGGGACATTTCTGTCTGACTGACTGTCAGTCAGCCAATCTACTCTGCTTGTCTGCATACTTTTGCACAGACAAAAGTTTATTGTAGTTAATAAATTTTAAGTCCTTTAAAAGAGTTATTATAATGTTATTGTTAATTTTGTTGTTGCCTAAAGGATATGCTAAATGCTTAATGGCATGCCATCATTGTGCACTGCATGAGAGTATGTAACATAGGACGCATATGAGTTCAGTAAATATAATTACATATAATGCAAAAATAATATTAAGCAAAAATTAGCATAATTTAAACTCAGACTCATACAGATGACTTAATGTAATTTTGCAGAACGCAACATATGCAATTTGTTGTATCCCAGCAAACAATTTTAATTGCTGCTGAATCAGATTTCTGACATTGAGGCAATGATTTTGATTAAAAGAATGTGATAGAAGAGTCACCAAATAATCACGTGGATTATTCAAAATCAGTGATTTTGATATTTAGTGTTATTTATCTGTTGCTTTTATTGCCATTTGTATTTTCAGTATACATTTTTTGACACCTCACGCGTGATTCGTAACATGCCTCAACGCCAAAATGCTTAGTCAAGTTTGTTATTTCACCATAATTAGACTTTCAAACGAAAGCGCATGCAAATCATTAATAAAATCCCAAAATCGTATTCTGTGAGAAATTTGTTTTGCAAATAACATCCATTATATGGTCGTCATAATCGACTCACCGAACAGGCCATTCAAGACTTTGTGACCAAATTTCGCACTAATTTCATTTTATTTGACATTAATCCACCAAACCGTATGCGGAGAGTGCGTACCGAGAAGAATATTGCTGCTGTATCGGACAGTGTCAAGACCGCGATCTATCAATTCGTCGCCGTTGTCAACAATTGGGCTTGTGTTATTCGACCACCTAGAAGATTTTATGTAAAACCTCGGTATGAATCCAAACAACAAGATGGTGCCACATACCACACGATACGTGATACCATGGACCTATTGAGAGGCGAGTATGGTGAGCAATTAATCTCACGTTTTGCAGCAGTTCATTGGCCGCCAAGATCATGCGATTTGACGTCACTAGACTATTTTTTATAGGGCTACGTGGCACAGGGACAAGCCAGCCATAATTGCAGCTCCGGAAGAAAATATTACAGCTGCCATTGGTGAGATACCGACCGAAATGCTGAAAAACTATGCCATGATTGGAGCTTACGGACGAACCACCTTAGGCGTAGCTGCAGGCAACATTTTCATGAAATAGTCTCTAAAAAGTAAATGAAAGGAATAAGTGTATCGTTTCAAATATATACTTTGTTCACTATTGCAATTTTCTGTTCTTCTTTCAATTTTGAAAAACCAAACGCTTAAAAAATCACCAGTTAGTTTGAACGCAAAACTCTTGCTAAAACTGTGGCAGATTTCAGTACATCCAGATGTTTGCTGGGATGTAAATTTACATCAACTGCATATGGCAGAGTTAATTTGAAGTATGAATGTTGTAGTTAAAAGCAAACAAAAAATGAACGAAAAGTTTTTACGACTTACACAATCCATGTTGCACAATTGCGCAAAGACATTATTGCATGGAATTAAATTGAATTATGAATTGTTTGTTAATTACGATTGAAAACAATTAAAATTGAAACAATAACAAGTGCAGAGGATGAAACAGCAAGCAATGAATTGAGTTAAGTTGAAGGATAATTAGCAACGACAAAACTTGAACTTACTTCCCATGAGTAACTTTCAGATTAAGTGTGAATTAGGAGACAAAGTTTTCAAGCTCTTGAAAATGTTTTGCTGTTATATATTTACTTCGTGGAATTGAATTGTACGTACGTGGCAAATGTGCAGCGAATAATAAATCGTTAGTCGATAGCTTTTTGACTCCCAACAAACTGATTGTTAGCGTGTAATATTTGTCTTTCTAAAGACTAAATCGTAAGCAGGCCAATGACTTATGGCTAACTAGGCTATCGTAGGAAGATTGTACATTGTCTCCCAACAATCTAGCTTATTAAGACGTCAGTCGGTAGTCTATTGACTTCCTGACTAGTTTTTTATTTATCGGGGAGTTTGTTGATTCCCAACCTGTTATCTTATTACTTGTGTGAAGATTCTTGACTCCCAACCAACCGTCTCAGTAAATCATTGACTTGACACTTGTAAGCAAATCGGAAGCATGTATATTTGTGACTCCCGAGCAAGTATCTTGTTATTTTGCTGACCACCAAACCAGTTAGCTTATAGAAATGTTGGTGGATATTTTTGGAACTACCAACAGGGTTACTTGCTAAGCCAGTTAGCTCATATATATAGCGCCAGCAAGTAATCTATTGACTCAAAGCCAACAGAAATATAACATATTAATAAGAATCGCTTTAGAGTGCAGTCAATAGACTTATTATCGTATATAAAAAAAATCTTATTAAAAAGAAAAAAAAATCGATTTTTGAAAAAAAAATTATTAAATCAGAACCAAACTTAGGAATACTGAAAATATCACAGGGACATAACTTCTTGCTCATTCGGAAGCTCATTATAAAATTTATTAATGCTTCCTATTTTGCATTTAAAAATGTTATTTGACTTGCATGAATTGGACGCATTGACACAATGTAATTCTCATGCATTAATATGTGTTCAATGTAAATAAGTGTTTGTGCACTATACTTGTACATGTAACAACGTTTATATGGTCATTTCTCTAACCCCACCACGTACCATATTTACTTTAACATTTGTTGCATTTAGTTTGTATTGGTATTTTTGCTAGTCAGTTACTTAATGTGTGTGCATACACACATATGTGATTTTGTGGCAGCATGTGTTTTAATGTTGGAATGCTATCAAATTAAATTAAAATTGCCTATTGAATGAAAATCTAAATAAATTTTATTTCATTTAACAATAAAATTGCATTACAAGCACAAAACGATGCTGCTCTAATCAAATGGAAAAACAAGCAATTTTTGTATACTTGGTAAAATGTCTAAAATTCAATATAAAACTAAAGCATCCTCAATGTTATTCAATCAAATATTTGATTTCACTTTTTGTTGAATGTCAAATATTTGGTCAGACAGTTTCATTTGGGTTTGCCAATTTTGGATATAATTAAAGTTTACGCAAATAAAGTTCATGTTGTGTTTTAATTAACAAAATTAAAATAAAAAAAAAATTATAAAGTTGATAAAATTGATGTGATAGCTCATTTGATAAAGTCGGATCAGTATCAATTAAAAAGTCGTGGTTGCACAAGGTAAGTAATTTAATTAAGCTCAATCTGGTTAAAGGCAGAACTGATCTTAAGTCAGTCAATGCTTGTGAATACAACGTCTCCTCCAATAAGAGCATCCAAAGTCGGGCAACCTCTGGGCACTGGGGATTGTGCACTCGTTTTCGGAGCTAGCAAAATCAATGGTTAAAAAAAATAAAATATTACACTATTAATAAAAGTCAGTTTTTGCTCTAAGGGAGCTTTGCCAGCTTATTAAGCAAATGGCAACACTTCCACTAAGGACATTACCAAAAAAGGAAAAATTACATCATTAGCAAGATCATAATATGGTTTCTATAGGAATCAATAGGAATACGCAAGCCTAAAGGAAAAGTTATAATTCAAAAGGCATTTCTTTTCAATAACAAAAAATTAAAAGCCTTCATAAAAAGAAGGAGCTGTGATTTTAAAATTTTAAAGCAATTGAAGTTCATATTTCCTCTCGAATTAGTCAAAGAAATAGCCATTCGTAAATAATTACTTCTGGAGAACGCCTTTTTATCGTTACTTCACTGCTATACCCACGTACAAAGAAAATTATGGAAGTCTGTCTTTTCGGAAAGTTGGTATGTCCAAAAATACCGATCGTATTAGGAGCTGGGTATTAATATCAACCCAAGAACGTAGATAAAAAATTTTAAATTATCCTAATTTGTTTCTACTTCAAAATGCTCTAGAGAATTTATTTTTCAACATTTTTGTTCGTTAATGCAAGAAAATATTTGTTATATATTTTGTACTATGATTTTTAATAACTACGCTATTAATATGTCTGCCCTTAACATTAATAATCGTACGCGGGTGCAAACTAAAGAAACGCCTAGGTAGGTTTCCAATCCCAAACAAGCGCTAACGTAAGAAGGTACAAAAAAGTCGCGACTTATTACATTTAATTCGAATCTGAAGAATTTGACATCTATTGTTAAGCAAATAACAAATGCGGAACATTGGTTTAGAGATATTTTAATCCAAACTAGAAAGGTGCATTTTATTCTAATAATGGCCGTGATAATCGCTCTTAGCTCCGTAAAGTATAAACTGAAGAAATAAATGTCTCACTTGTACTCACACATCTCTACGGTACTCTAAAAACATGGATTACCGCCGTGCCCGGATTATTTCTCGGCGATGCGTGCGTGAAACGTAACTTTTGGGCTCACCCTAGTCTATTTTGTAACATTATTCTTTGATTTGGTCAGAGCTAAGATTATTTTGCTAGCTATTTCATGCCTAATCTACATATATTAGCAATATTTAGTTCTTTGGCTGCAGTGAAGAATGCCATCTGTGGTATTCATGAGCTTCTTAAATATATTTAGATAAAGTAAAAAATTACAGAAGATTACATCATTACCTAACGCACAGATTGCAATTGAGCATTTAAGTGGATTTCTTTGAATCAAATGTTTGATTATACCATGCAAGATAAGATCAAATTGATTGAGATGGTGGGTGAGCAGAAGCAACTAAGCTCGGCTTTCAGGCTTTGCGACCATGTACCCTTCCCCAATAGAACTTTTTCGTCTTCTTTTCATTCTTCTGATTCATAGTACGTTCATGCTCACCAATTCTATCAAATTGGACGAATCGTTGATATTCCATAACCTCGGCAGTGACATAGATTACTTGTCTTAACAAACTGAAAATATCACCAGGCATCAACAATTTTGGAAGACCGCAATAATGTACGAAAATGATGCAAGAGTTCCCAGTAGATAAGGGCAGGAGCTTGCAGGCCTTCTAGCAGCCCTTACCTGGTAAGATTAAGGCCTTACCACCTCCTTTCAAACTTACTTTCTTTTTTATATGAAACGTCCCGATAAGTAAGGCCTCATTTAGCAGGCCTGATAGAAGTACTCTTCGAGCAGGTCTTCCTACATCGCTTGCGTCGAGACTCCTTCTAAGAGCGCTTACCGTAGAAGGGGTCATAGAAGTACTTTGAAAAAATTAAATCTTAATACGTCATGAGACTCTTAGTTAAATGTTTTTTTTATCTGCGTCAACCTCCCTTACGTTCATATTTTTAATGTTTATTTTTTGTGACGATTTCTTAATTTATAATTTCAAATTGAATACACAACACTCTACCACTTTAGCATAACATGAAACAGAAGACCAACCTAGCAACATGCACACCGTTCCTTACTGCTAACCATGTAACAACTTTTGATGTCGTATAAGTACAATGCAATGACAAAAAAGTAATGTCGAATCATAAAACATTGCAATACATGAAATAAAAAAAAACAACATGAAGTCCTTCTTTTTTGCCTTCTATTATGAGGCCTTATAGCACTGCTGCTGCGGGAAGGCCTTATAGCACTGCTGCTATGGGAAGGCCTTATAGCACTACTGCTGTGGTAAGGTATAATACAACGCCTGCGTATGTACATATACTCTCAATGGAGTGTAACTATTCTGCTAATTAAAATTTCACTACTTATAAAATTTACTTATTGTTAATATTGACAGATTGTAAATAAAAACAAAAATCATAGTAAAAAAAAAAATATTTTTTGTTATTTACATGAAAATTTAGTTTTGAGAAGGCCTCTTACAATCGGAGCAGTACTAGCAGGCCTTCTCTGGGGAAGGCCTTGCTCAATTGCCTGCTGGGTTGCTTCCCCGTTTTTATGTATTGTATATTGCATACATACGAATACAAATGTATGTACGTATTCCAACACTCCATTCAATGTCTCACTGACACATAGTGTCAAAACTCATCATCAATAAATTCATGGCGCTTTCTTCAATTTTCTTCTTCTGTGTTGGCTTTTAACGTCAACATCAACAAATCGTTCAACAAATTCATAAACTAACGAATAACTGTCGCAATAAAATAATTTATTGAATTTTTCATCGCATCCGCTACCGCTGCCGCCGCACACATACCTTCATGAATGTTGTCGATGTGCTCCTGCCATATGTATGAAATTGAAGAAGAAACAATTTTTTATTCAGCAACGTTTTCTACAGTTTCGGTACACTGATGAAATGTTTTGTTTGTATATAGCAAATGTATATTTGATACAATCAAATATTTATTTCTGCCAGACATATTTTATTTGGATAAAAATTGTTTGCAACATTATATGTTTGACGCCAATAAATATTTAATTGTCCTATAGAAAACCTATTTTGTTACATATAATCCAATCGTATTCTCAGTGTATGTTTGTCATTCTGTCTTTTTCACACTACACTTATAAAAATACGCTTATTCATTCACACTATGCTAGCAATTTTTTTCACAATCGCTACAATAAATTGAATTCAATTTTTATGTGGCATCCTCAGTAACATTCCCGCAAAAATAGTTTTGCTGCAATAGCAGCAGTAGTGGCAAGAGCCAGTGTTGCCAATCTTGCTTTTGAATGAATGTGTACTCTCATATTTCTATTTTCTTATTGTTTGCTGTCGGAAGATTCTTGGCAACTCTTGACACACATCGGCACAAGTAGCGTAACTGGCAACTTAAATGTAAACGTGAACAACGAAAACAGGGCGTTAATAACGGATGTGCTGATGAGCACCATCAAGGAAGATGGAAGCGGTAGTCGTCGCAGGACTGAAGGATTAAAGAGAAGTAAAAGAAGTAGCTACAGCAACATCATAAGATGATGTACAACGTACGATAAAGTGAAATATGGGTTTAACGCCCTCGTAAATATGTTGATGATGTTATTGTTGCTGCTGTTATCTCTCTAGTTGCTGTAGTTGTCATAGTTGTTACTATATAGATGGTAGTAAAATGGCTGACTGATGATATCAAAAGCTTAGCTAGTTTCTCTGAAGTTACTGCTTGCACCAAGAAGATATGCGAATACAAATATTCGTTTTCAATGAATAATATAGATATTTATAAGGAAACACTTTTTGAGTTTATATATTTATCATCTCATATGTTATTGATCTCATCTGGCTAACTCAGGCTGATATGCCTCAAAGTAATTAAGCGATTAAAATCTTTCGTAGACAGAATTGAATTCAAAACTGAATCGCCTTTTTATCCATTAAAGTTACTGTGTGCTGCTGGATCTACGCTGAATAGCTGATTGAAATTGGTGGGCCTATGGGGTAAAAAATGAAAAAAAGCTTCCTGCCGCCTCGTCTGACGGCGTATACTAGAAGAAAAATGATTTAATTCCCTAAGGTGTTTAAAAAGTAAGAAGATTCATTTTGCAATTTTTTCTTCATATGTCTATTTTGACAGATCACGCGTGACTGGTGTCATGTTGTCATCTTATTTTTATTCAGTATTGTTTGACATATCATTATGGAAAGACTTACGCCAAAGCAACGCTTGTGAATTGTGGAAATTTATTAAAGTCACTAAGATTTCAACTCTATATTCACTCAAAATTCACATAATTTTTGGAATTATGCAGTCTAGAAGGCCGCTTAGATCGTGTTATATCACAACCGGATCTTTTTCTTTATGCTACGATTCAATACTTGGAAGCCAACATTACTCACGTAATTCACGATTTACCTCGATAATTTGACCTTCCATATGGAATAAAATTATCCTTACAAAGTAAATGCCCGATTCTATATTAAGTGTTTCATTTAAAATCAAAACAAAAAGTTATTTATGAAACACCCTATATATACTCCTTCACGTACGTATCGCTCTCGCTTAGAAACAGACCCATGATAGTAACAATCAGCTTAAATAGTTTTTATCTTTTAAGAAACTTTTCTGCTGATGTTAAAGTAGTTGCTGCTGCTGCTGCTGCCACTAAATGTTGCTGGATTGGTGTAAAAAATTACGCACTTAATAACTACGTACGGTTATTGGCAGTTAAAGATTCAAGTTTTTACTATCATTTCGCATTAAAACTCTTAAGTAAAAGAAAAAAGCTTGCGCTTAATAAAATCGTTAGGGGAGTTTTTATAAAGTTTTAATATAAAAAGCCATGTACGAACATTTTGTGGTTTACCTGAAGTACTTAACCCTTAATATACTGCGTTGTGTTGTTGGCTATAAAAATAAATGAACTTGAACAAGTTTAGATTTGGTTAGTTGCATTTTCTTCAGTTTCATACTTTTGTATGCTCTAGAATTAATTAGTGTTATTGTGAATTGAAAGAATCCACTGCTCTAAGCAATGTCAGTATCTTCTCCAAAAAACAAACAAAAAAAATACAAACTAAAACTGAAGCTGCAACGACTACACCTTTAAAATCAAAATGAGGACGGTTTGCGTTCGTTGGCATACTTTCTAAATAAGAATTTTTCTGTCGAGCTCATTGGTTCACTGGCCCATTTGGAAAAGTAAGTTTCCCAATTTATAATTTCAGATAAGCTAAGATATCTTTAACAGCGAAAGTTTTTTAATGAATTTAATATGATCAAGTTAAAGTTCCTTTCAACAACGAGTCAGATAATGGCAGCTTAGTAGTTTTTAGCCTATTTGATTTTACTTTTTATGTGTAGAGCTCTTAAGATAATGATGCAAACGTTCATTATAATTATACTGGCATAAGTTCGCGGTAATTTTTGGAACAGAGCTTCAAGTTTTATATAGCTTTTAGGTACATGCTAAGCACCTCCAGGAATGTATCTTGCCTATTTACCTTATATTTACTAAAATTTGTTAAAAGTGTTATGAAAGGTTTACGATTTTGAACACGTTTTCTTAGATAATAGCGAAAGTAGTCTTCAATCACATTCGAAGCAACGCGAGAAGCTGACAGCGAATTGGCTTACATACAAATCGCTTAAGTATGCATCATATATCCTGGAGCAAATAAGCAAACAGCGAATGAGCTGTGGATGCAAATAGACATAGAACTTTGTTTCAAGTCTTACGCTCTTAATAGACTTTAAGAACTGAAGTAATAGTCTGCTGCAAATGCTACAAAGCTGTATGAAATATCAAATAATATACGTAACATTTTCTTTTCTAATGTTTTTCTATTTAGCAACACGATTACAAATTACTCAATCCGTCAAACTACATAGCTAAGAAGGCTAGCAGCAGTAGTAGCTTAACGATTTTTAATGAAAACGTCAATACACATTCCCAACTAAAGGCGACAAAATGTGCTCTAAGTTATTTTTTATGTTTCGTTTGTTTTTATAATTCTCAATTGGCTTATGAGATTTTGAAACAAATAGAGTTTACTTATCACTCAAAACTTACTAGATACTTACGAAATTCTTCATTTGATACAAATTCGATGTGTCAATATTTTCATAAATCAATTTTGAATGCGTTTATTTTCTCTTCAATGGAAGATGAATGCATTTTTTTTCACGGAAGCTCTTTTTGTATCCCTACTACGAAAGGCATATTTTATTCCTTTTCACTGAAAGCACACGCGTTTTTATCCTCTTCAAGGAAAGTTTTTTCTCAACAATTTTACATGAAAAGCGACATACTTATTTTAAGAAACTCCTTTGCAATGCAGGTCTTCTAGGACTCCTGCATTTGCTTTTAGCAAACTATGAACGAAATTACCTGTTGCAAGGTTTTTTTACTTTCTCATTGATGCCGGAAACTGCAGCATCTTAAAGAAATTATGCTTTTGCTTTGTTATACGAAAACAATTCTACTTGAAAATATATTGACAAATTGCAAAAGAAGAAGAATAAAATGTGACAATTTAGCAGACATGGCACGGCATGGCGTTAAAAAAAAGGAATAACTAAAAAAAAGGATTAATATAATTTTTCGAATGTCTTCCTAGTTATTATCAATGTCGCATCTACAATATACTGATGTGTATTTAGTAAGTATGCATTTAGCAACGTTTGGGTGGCTGCTCCTCTAGAGTCGAACAGCTGTTGTGCTCGTTGACGATATTGCTTTTGCTTTTTTGTCCGGATATACGCTCAGCTCAGCACATGTGTTGAGCTGGATATGAAAATATTTTTAAGTTGATGGGATCACACAAAAACTTGCAAAGTTACAAAACAACAAAAAGTAAGGGTTTCAAATTTAAATCTTCTTGCAAGCAGATGAACACTTATGCAAAATTACTACATGCATACGCTTTCATATTAAATGAGAAATTAAAGGAATTTCCGGTACGGCGCCATATTGTAAAACATGAGTATTTAATTAGAATATTTCAGAAAATACATTTAAAATTCCAGCGGATGTATTTCGAAAAAGGAAAACAAAAAAAATTCTCGACATGAGCATATGTGTGAAACGGAGTCAAGTTGTAGTAGAGTGGACGTTGTTTTTAAAAGTTTAACCACAAAATTTGTTCCATGAAGCACAAAAGTTTAGTAATTGAGGAAGAAAGAGAGAGAAAATGGGAGGCGGAGGCTCACTCTAGATAAGCGAGTAAAATAGGATAATCTTTCTACCCAAAAATGTTTCCACTGATTAATAATTTTTAAGATTAAAGACAGGTCAAAATGCTATAATCTATGCTTGAAATATCAAGTGAAGGACCTTACTTTTGATGTTTTTCATTTTGTTTCCACCCATTTTATCGCTTCCTGATGTTTATGAAGATTCGATTCAGCGAAAGTTCAAGCTTTTGCTCTCTCAAACTTCGTGATTTGATCAAATATTCATAGCTTTTCGACAAATTCCATGAGCATAAGGTGCGCTCTAATATGCCTGGTGACAATTGCTGTCGCTTGAGCTTTTAATGAATTTCTAACACATATGTATATTTATGTACGTATGTGTAAACTAACATATTTATAATGTTTCCATTATAGAAACGGAAATCTGCTGTATGAAATTTACGTCAGAAAGGTTGTTCGGGTGGTGGAGGGGTTTGCGCAGAGCACAGGTAATTAAAACCCTCTTCAAAATCAACACAAAATGTCAGCAAAATTTTATTTAACTTTTAAAGTGGTTTGCTATAATTCTGATACTACTCGCATGTATGTGTGTATGGTGTGTCTGTATGTAGGAATCTTAAATTTTCTACTCAAAGTACCGAAAATTCTAAGACTTCAAAGTCATTTAATTCAATCCTTTGATTTTGCTGTTCGTATTTTAGTGCTGTTCTTGCTGTTGTTGTTGTACTGCTGCTTTAATGTGTTCAAAAACAAAATTGTAAAGTCACCTAATAACAACGCTGATTTTCAGCACAAAAGGATTAATTACAGTCGACTGACTACGCACGGTCTGTGCCCGGAAGTATTGTCATTGGCTTTCACAAACATTGGTATATACGTATATCATATATTTTTTATCTATGCTTTTTAGCCTTTGATGTTTTGTTAGGGTAGAGATTAACCCTTAACTGAGCTTTAAATTGCTCCTTATTTGACATAATAAACTTTGAAAAGAGCTTTAAATAAATCACTTGCAAGGGCACGCTGGTCAAGAGTGGAGAGAAAAAAGTTCAATAAATAAATTCTCTTAAAATTATTTTTATAAAAATTATATTATTAGCCACCAACAACATTGAATTTTTTATTTAAACTTTAATTACCACCGGCACATTTGAAGTCAAAGCTCTTCCATTGAAATACAAAGTTGTGTTAAAAGCCACTAACTCATTCAAAATTAAAGGCCTCAACAAATACAAATACTTAACAACGCTTTGCAAGGTTTTTAGCGTTGTATCCACAATTCAAGTTGTACCAATTTGCGGTGGCTTAATTAATGTTGACCCTTGGCAAAATCATGCATTGGTACATAAAGTGTACGTGCGGTATAGGTACACATTACATACATTAGTAAATGAATAAAATTGGCTCCATTTAACCATAATATTTGCACATTTTGTCTGACCAATAATTCACAGTCAACAGTCGAATATGAGCAAAATTCGAACAAAGGAATAGGAACCAATTTACACGGTGGCAGTCATGGTTTTATGGTTACACTTAATGAGCAAACAATGGCAGGACGTGAAATTTTAATTTTTCGATATTTGCAATACTATTTCACAGGTTTTTTAATTACATGTAGCAATAATCTTAAGCGTAGCCTTACACGAACTTATCTCTTTCTAAGTAGTAGTTTTTAGTTTTACTAAATGTCGCTTAATTTAATGAATATTTTTAGAATCACTCTAACACAATAATTTTATGAAAAATTTGGATTTACTGATACTAGCGGTGCCCACGTTTAAAGAATCTCATAAAAGAAAGAAATTTCGATAAATTACCGCGACGGTTCCTATAAATTGATTGTAGCTTTTACAATATTTCTAAAATGTATTTGAAGCGACAAAGTTCGATTTTATTAGCACAAAATATTAAGAGAGTAAAATTTTGTAAAAATTCTTAAGATTAGAGGCAAAGCTCGCATCCCGTCATCGTTTTCAATATGTTTGATTCGTTTAGTTAGAGTATTATTGCAAATCCATAATATCAGTGTTTCGAAGTAAGAATTCGTTTGCATGCAACCGCTTGAATACATAAAGAATGAATTTTTTATTTCTGAAAATCTATTCGTTAGTCTTTACTAATAGATTTTAAGTTCCACACCATAGTTCCTAAGTCACATAAGAACAATAGACATTTAAGTTTCAGAAAGTGGTTTTCCAGCATTGAAGTTATAGATTCATAGCTTCTTATCGTTCAGCAAAAGCGTTTGACGGTCATTAAGTTCAAACATTTTTTTGACTTATTATTAAATTTTCACTATACCAAACCTATGATCTATCCGCCGTAAAAAAAGTTCTACACTTCTTAAACTTAAAAAGTACATAAAAGTCGGATTTTTGTAGAGACTATTAATGACATTTTTGGAAGTGAAAAGTTTTAGTTTTTCCCATATGTAAACCATAATGAAGCTAACATCTCTAAAGAAAAACAACTGCATCAGTTGAAGTTAGGAGCAAGCGAAGCAAAGGTTATAAATTATATAATGATATTCAAGTAAATTCTTCTCAAACGGTATCTAAATTGTGTAAGTAAATTTAATGGTGAACAATTATAAATAGCAATTAAAAGCATTTGGGAAACCAGGTTCTATTAAACATAAAAGGAAATAAATTAATCTCTTGATTAATGTAAAGTGCTTTAAATAACAAAATAAATATGCGCACAACAAAATAACAACTAAAAATAAAACAACACTCACTAAATTAAACTAAATAGGTACATGCATACATACACAGATGAAGAAATGACGATTAATGACTCGATTCAAAGTTTTAAAGGATGTTCGACCACTTACCTGAAAAGATAAGAAAATATATTAGCATTAAAAAATTAAATTTTGATAGCAATAAATAATTTATAAAAGTTTTTGCAGGTATTTTTTTTAACTGGCTTACAGACACGCCTACAGCCCATACAAATAGAATATTAAAAAAGTTATTTTGTAAGAATTTCACAAAAACTCTAAGAATATCTTTAATAAGCTCTGAACAAACAGCTGGAGAATTTGGACAACAGGACGTGGCACTTCCCATATAAGCAAAAACTTCAAAACGCTCTACGTAAAGGGTGTTTTTTTAGAGGTTTGTTTTTCGAATAGAGATAAAACTGGCATTTTATGGTCAAATCTGGCAACTCTAATGTCATTTATATTCAGTTTGGTTTGCCATTTCATCACGAATAGGTTGACAAAAGAACAACGCTTGCAAATTGTGCAAATTTATTTCGAAAATAATGGTTCAGTTCGCGAAGTTTACCCCAAGCTCCGTCCATTTTATGGTCGACATAATCGTCCATCAGAGCAATTAATTCGGTTAACCATGGATCGTTTTCGCACTACGTTTACTCTATGTGATAATACGCATCCGCAGAGACGTCGAACAGTGCGCACCGAAGAAACAATTGCCGCTGTAGAGCAAAATGTTGAAGAGGACCCGAATGAATCGATTCGCCACCGTGCACAGCAATTGGAGCTTTGTCCATCAACTTTATGGAAGATTTTGCGCAAAGATCTTGGCTTGCGACCTTACAAGATCCAGCTTGTGCAAGAATTAAAGCCGCGAGACCATGCAATGCGTCGTGATTTTGGTGTATGGGCCGAAAATGAGATTGATCTCGATGCTGATTTTCATCGCAAAATTTTGTTCAGTGATGAGGCTCATTTTTGGTTGAATGGCTACGTCAACAAGCAAAATTGCCGCATTTGGAGTGAAGAGAATCCACATGAGACCCTTGAGACGCCATTACATCCACAAAAACTGACTGTTTGGTGTGCTCTATGGGCTGTTGGAGTCATTGGGCCATACTTCTTCCGAAATAATGCTGGAGAGTCAGTTACCGTTAATGGAGACCGGTATAGAGCCATGATAACCGACTATTTTGTTCCCGAATTGGATGGCATGAATGTGGATGAGTTGTGGTTCCAACAAGACGGCGCTACATGCCACACAGCGCACGTCACAATCGATTTATTGAAGGAAACATTCGATGAGCGCATAATTTCGCGGAATGGACCTGTTAATTGGCTACCAAGATCGTGTGATTTGACACCATTGGATTATTTTCTTTGGGGATATGTGAAGTCGCTCGTCTACGCCAACAAACCAGAAACGTTAGGGGACTTGGAAGCCAACATTCGTGGCGTTATTGCCGACATACGGCCCCATATGCTCGAAAAAGTGGTTCAAAATTGGACCTGTAGAATTGGCTTTATTCGAGCCAGCCGCGGAGGCTACATGCCCGAAATCATATTTAAACATTAATGACATAAAATTATCCTTCCAATAAAGCCAAATGGATGGACATTAAAATGATTTTCTTGTGTTTTATTTCAATTCGAAGCTCTGTACCTCTAAAAAAAACACCCTTTACTAACAAAATTATTTAAGGTAAAGGAACCAAATTGTTCGCAATTACAAAATTCTTCAACTAAGAGTCAGTGGGATATTTCAACATGTAGGCGTGGCATATTTTGCATATGTAAAACCTTTAAAGCACTATATTATAGTTTTGAAGTAATAAAACCAAATTTCTCAAAAACAGAAGTAATGATTCTGAAAAACTCTTGACGAGCACGAAACGAATTTTTGCAAGTGGGAGTGATACCTCCCAATGAAACAAAAACGCTGTAAGGACTGAGGTAATTATTTAAGGTAAGGCATTTAAAGCTTACACAAATTCTTTAAATAGTTCGGCCCGGCATAAGAGGAAAGCGAAAAGATGATGTGGCACCTACTAAATGCCTACCACATGGGTAAAAACTTTAAAACCTTATGCTGAAGGAGTTATTTAAAGTAGTGCTTCCAATTTCTAGGAATAGTTTGGAGAAGCTCTGAATAGAAACCAGCTTAATTTCGATAAGAAAGAGTGGCACCTCCCACACAAACATAGCTTTCAAAATGCTATAAAGAGAGCTATTAAAGTACATATTACGAAATTCAATGTGGGTGCTTTAAGGCACGTTACCCTTTTAAAAAATTGTAAGTTTTATTTGCGCTATTACTGTTAAGTAATGCGGTGTAGGGCATATAATATTTGGCGAAGCCAAAGAAAACACCCTTTATAGTTTAATTTTTAGTTACATATGTATATATGTTTTTCAATGCATTTTAGTCACCAAGCACGCACATAGAGAATCAGCTGATAGACTATTTGACAGTTTTCTAGTGAGTGATGCCAAAGTTGGTTTATTAAAAAAGTGATGCCAAAATATTAACCAATTTGAAAGGCTTTATTTGTTTGAAGTTTTTTACGCGCAATTAACATTTGACAATTGACAAATTGTCAAACATAATTTTGTAATAATATGCATTATCTACTGTCTAAGATAACTAGCGAATAAGCGCCAACAACATGAATTGCTAGAACCATTATTTGTATTTTTCTGGGTCAGAGTTTTGTTTTTATTTTTCTCTTCCAATTTGGTAGCCTATCTCTTACCAACTGACTGTGTCTCGCTGTCTGTCTGCCCAATGTTCACTTCAGTACGCCTGTCTGGCAATTTCGCTATTTTAAGCACTGGCACTGAGCCTTTGCTGCTGCTGCTGCTGCTGCCTCAGCAAAACCAAATAGAAAATACGAAATGTCATTCGCTTCTCCTCTCTCTCTACGTCTTCTTGACAAGTGGGTGGTGCTGCTATTTCGCCTATTTTATCCTCCTTAAAGCAGCATGCTTTGTCCCTACATCTTGCGCGCCTAAGATTCTACAGCATCAGTTCGTTGTGCTAGGTTGTAAATGTTTTGAACTTTGGGAGAACACGCGCATTATTTGATAAAGCCTTTGGAGGCGTATTTATAACAGTCAAGTACATGGCAGGCAGGCAGTCAGACAGCCAGAGAAAACGTTGCTGATACAGCTACTTGCGCTGTGCGAGAAGTTGATTCGCCATACAGTGGTTTAACTGAGCAATATCATTGCAAAAAAAAAAAAAATTAAAATGCGAGCACAGATTTGGCTGAAGCAAGAAGAGGGGAAATGTATTACTTTCATAACTTTTCTGAATGTAAAGTATGAGCATCAAATTTCAGTTTCTATTGTCCAAAATTTGATTTCAATTAAGCAAATCGAATAATATATATATATATATGTTTATTAAATTAATGTTTATAACAAATATTTCTCAATGGGAGTTAGGTCTATCTTTCATAATGACGAGTTCAAAGCCAATTTATTCAATACAAAACGACGAAAGGAGCATCCTCTACTTATCGGAAACCAATTTGTATTTTTTTAAATTTGCCACAATATTTCCAACAATTTGCCACTGTTCAAAGCTTGAAACTATAGAAAAAAAAGTATTGAAGCAGCAAAAACAGCCGTAAGAATACAAAACATGGCAGCAATTTGAGAATTCTCTGATTACAATGTCAGCATGTTTTTTGTATGGTTTGTATTTTTATCTTCGTTTACTTTTTGTGCTCTTGTTTTCAGCTTTTTTTCGAACTTCTTATTTTTGGTATCATGTCGTTCTTATGCCAGTCAGTTGCTGCCCATCTTCGTAGTTTTGCTAAGTCTATAAATGCAGTTTTTGAATTTATATTGGCGCCTCGTGTTGGCCTATTGCCAAGGAAGTTGGTCTTTAGGTTTGCATTGATTTTCTCAACTTATTTGCCTTGGCAAACAACATTTAGCAAAGAAAAACAACATGCAATGTAAGAAAACTTTAATAGCTGATAAGGAAGGAAAATGTTAAGCAAAAACTTGTCGAGTTGATAGAAAAACTTTTATTAGGCACGAAAGAAAATTTTTCTGTTTTGTTAGCTTAAGCTATTTTTATATAAACTGCTATTGTGCTTTAATCGAAATAAACACACTTCAGCTAAGAGTTTTTCATTAATTTACTAAAAATGTTTATTGCAGGCTCAGCTTAAATTGAGATAAAAAAGAAAAATCTTTTATTATGGCAAATTAAAACAGCAGTAACATCTTTTTCTCAAACACTAAATCTCGCAGTCTTGATAAAAATCGTAGAAGAGCGCTCGTAACCGTATCAATATCATATCATTCATTCATTCCATGAACACCAAGTTATCCTAAGTTGATGTCAGTTAATTTTCCTTCAAAATTTAGTTATCATTCAATTGAGTTATGACAATCATTTTTTATTTTAAAAATCACAAGATTTACGGTCGCTAGAATTTGTATCTTCATTTCTCTTATGTTTTAGTGTATCAGCTTTGTTTGAATCGATTTTAAAATTTTTGAATCCTTATGACCTTTTCTTATGGTGAATTTCGGCAGTTCTACTTTTTTTTGTAAATTTTAATTAAACCTCGTAGGAATTTGTGGAATTTCAAATTGCTTTTCATAGTAAAATTAAACAGTAAATCAATTATTTGCTTCGATAAAGAAAATAAAGTCATAACAATCAAAATTGAATACAATCAAAGCACATAATTTTCACAAAACAACACACACACACACATACACATTTATACGCACAAATTAATATAATCCAATAAACGTAACACAGCAAATTAAGTTATAACAAAAAGAAAAATAAAACCAAGTATAAATGCCGTAAAATATGCAGCATTACTTTGCAAAACAAAAAAGCCCTTTTGTGAATGTCAGAAATGTGTTTATGTGAATGTCTGTATGTCCAGCTTACATCAAATCAATTCATAAGCATTCAAAACAACACTCCCCAACACAGGCATCCAAACATACACACACAGACACACACCTACAAATTATTAGAGCCACCGTAGTCATATCAAAGACTTGGGGTTTGTTTGCATCAACATCATCGTCATCATCATCAGATTTGCCGGCAGACTAACGCCGAACAATATGGACGCAAATAATAATGACCAACACGCTACTGCGTTAAAGCTGATGCGTTCATGCGAACATTCTGCTCTAGCGGACGCTTTACACTGAGGAAATTCAATAGGTGCTCTTTATGCGATTTTTTGAAAAACATTATTTCTTAGCATAGCAAAAACAAGGTGAAGTGAAGAGATTAAAATAGACAAGGAATATTTTACTAAATATTTTTTCAGTGTACATCACCAACTTCGAGTCAAATTCTAGCTCGAGGGTGAATTTTAATAAACAGACCAAAACTGACCCACAAGTAATTTTGAGGGGGACATTGACCGGTAAGCGAGAGTCGTCAGCTCTAGCAGGACGCTTCGTTTGCTTAGATGCGTTCGTGTGAAAACTAAAGGCGCAGCGCTAATATTTTCTGCTTCTGTCCTTAAGCCTGTAACGTGCGTATGTTCGTTTTGAATAGACATAGGCGTGCGTACAGAGATAAACCATCAAAGAAAATTGTTTTGTGCTGCCTTACGGCGAGTACGAGTATTTCAGCAATGGACGCAATTATTTTTATCGTAAAACCTGTGGCGGTTGTTTAGTAGAATGCGAGTTTTTTTGGAACTTATTGAGCTAATATCAGTCACGGTATGAGGAAGGAAAGACGTTGAAAATTATTAGGAAATATTTTAAGATTGATTGGATGAAAAAGTTGAAAATAATGCGATTTTAAGTCAGTGGGAAATTAGAATAGATATATATTAATATGTTCATAATACAAAAATAATAATTTGTTTTTATAAAAAGTATCTACTCTTCAGTTGAAGTTGTGAGGACTTGCATTAAAAGTAAGCAAACAATTTTTTTTTTTAAATTACTTAGATTGTGTTGCAAAGTCGTGAAAAAGGATAAGACGTCATTTTTGATTTATTTCTGTCTCACCAATTTGAAATTAAATACAATAATATTACTCGCCATCCGCTATCTGACATGGTAGTTGTATGGGAAAGCAAAAACAAAGTCGCAAGCTTAACGATTATATATAAAGTTGGTATGTATACATAGCCTAGCAAACGGGTTTTTTTTTCTATTGAGCATATTTAAATGTATAAAAGAAAAGCTAGCAATTTGAAATAAAAAAATTAGGAAGAACAACAACGAGTACTCGTATAAACAGCGAGTTGGAAACTTAGAAACTGGGTATTTTTATTTGCACGTAAATAGCGAGTTGGGATATTGTCAATTGAATAGACTACCTAATGAGACCACAGATAAGACGTTAAGGTCGGTGACGTATGTTGGTAAACGACAGCGAACATACGAATTACAATCCATGAGCAAATTGGGTCCAGCAGACCCAATGTTAACAACAATGGCTAAAAGTTCTGTAGCATGAAAAATGTTTCTGAGGTCAATAAGGACAGCAGGTTTTTCTAAAGAAATTGCAGAAGCCTTTATTTAAAGAATTTAAGAACGAAGAACGTTAAGATAAGACTTTTTAATGTTAGCCTAGGATTAAAATAAATAAATTTTATATATAAAAAATACACATATGTTATGATGAGAATTTTCTCTCTTCATTTTTAGAAACAATTATTAAATATTTGATTTAACTTTATCATTTCATTTTGAACAAACTTCTAAATATCAGCAAATATTGTACATGTCAACAGTTTTTAATCCAATGATGTCCTTAATAATCACATGACATATCCTCAAAGGTGTCAAAATAAATGACAAATGTATCATTTAAGCCATAGCTCAATGACTCTAATGACTAATATTTTTGACCCTCCGGTGAAAAAAATCAAAATATTCGTAAAACACATAAAAAAAACACCCTCATTGTGTGTTGTATTCTGTGAGCCACCCACCCCCACCCTTACATTTATGTATAACTACTGTGGTTTTTTTGTCCTGACTCATTTTCAACATAAATATCAGCCTTGTTTGCCACATGTGTGAAAATGTTCTTTTTCCTGTCAAAGGTCGTCTGTCAAAGTGCCAATCTCACAGAGTGCGAAAAATGTAATTTTGAAATTTTGCTCATATAATAAGAGAAGAAAAACACTTGCAAATAATGGAATGGAAAAATCCAAAAATAAATGCAAAACTTGTGCTACAGCAATTTGAATTTTCTATCTACTGTTTTTGTTATATTTCAGAACATGTGTTCACAATGTCCTTAATATGAGTGCGTTTGTCCCAGCAAACATTTTTTATATATAAAACGGCGAGATAATGGTTTTGGTAGCGTGTCAGCTTTAATTTGTTGTATAAATGAAAAGGAATATGTTGCTTCGAGCGATTGCTGTAGAAGCCGAGAACATAATATTTATGACGGCTTTATCTTATTTTATAGTTGTTCACATATTTAAAACGTTTTAATCCAAAATGTTTAAACAAAACCACATTTAAGCCTCTAACGCATACATTTTTGCTTTAGCTCATGATTTGTGTGGAAGGTAATTCGAGTGTGTAAGACATGAATATGAAGTCCGCGATGTTCATTTCGGTGAAGTTAACACGTTATACAATAAAAGTCTGCATAAGCCCATCTATGGACGGTCGCCAGAAAATGGATGCCACTTAAACCCTATTATTTCTCATTACGTAAATTCATTCAGTATTAACTAGATAACACATTGAGCTGCTCACCAGCAAATCATGGACTTGATCAAACAATAAATAATATTATTTATTACTAATCGACAAATCAGGTACCGCAAAAATAATTAGTATCGTTATTTTTTGTTGATGAATTTTCACTTTGAGCCGAAATAACGTCAAACGAAGCATGAAAAGGGCGCACGATATGCACCAACGCATGAGTTGAAACCTTTACTTGGGGTCGTACTGATCTAACACTAGAAAGAATTAACTAGGCTTGGTAGTTTTACCGATTCAGCTACAGCCCGCCAAGCGGCAGCGGAATGCATTAGAGTGCGAATATAATATAAAATCAAAGTTATGGTAACATTGACACCGTTCTTGCCTTGAAACCATTGTTTGTGATATACATACAGGGCAAAAAATACAAGAGTAATATCGAGCGATAATGCTTTAAAATGTATGTAACATGAAAATTGCATTAAACGTCAGTTTAGTTCTTCAAGAACTTATAAATCTTATCGTCTAAAAGATGAGAGTTTCAACAATCTATCTACCTAATGTTGACTGGGGTGTGCTGAACTTTGCTCATTTACCATATTATTTCATTTTCGCCCGATTTCCATTCTTTTTTTTTTTGTTGTGAAATTTCATTTAAGTTTTCTGTTTCATTTTAGTTTTCATGTTTGATTTTTTGTTGACATGAAAAATTGCCAAAGTTATTAAAATCATCGAAAAGTTTATTTAGCCTCACATGGGTAATTAAGCATTTTGTCCAATTAGGCATTCGACACACTAATGAATATTGCTTTTTTCAGTTAATTTTTTGTTAATTTATTTTGCTGATTATTTTTGTTAAATTGTTGAGCTCAAGTTTTTGTACAGAGATATTTCTATTTCAGATAATTGGTATTTCTGTTATTCGATAAGAGTTTTAACGTTACTTATGAACATATATTATATTATATGAACAATAAATGTTGAAATGATCGGAGTTCAGAAAGTGTCTTTATAAGAAATATTATTTACATAATTTGCACTGCAAGGTTTGTCTTTCAAAAATATTGTACGGCTTGATATGTTTTGAGTAATTCTTAAAATGTCGAAAAAATTATGATTTATGTTCAAAAATTCGAAACATCTGATAAATGTTGAGAATGTCTTTATATGTATGTTCAGAGAGTCGAATAATATTGATAAACTCAAAATATTGAGAGAATCGAAAAAAGTTCCATAACATTGAAAATATCGATAAGTTTTGAAAAATCAAAGTTATACAGGCTGAAATCAAAATATTTTGAGATAGTCGAATTATATTGAAAATCTCTAAAAATTTTGATATACATTTGCTAAAAACGTCGAAAAATATTGGTAAATATTGAAAATTGCAATAAAAAAGTTTTGGAAAATCAAAACATGGAATGTTGGGAATGTTTGGAAATTTGAATAAGTGTCAATCAAACGGAAAATGGATGGAAATATAAAAAAAAAAAATCATTGAAAAAGTTGAAAAATGCTACAAAAGTGTGAAAAAATTTGAACATATAGGCAATAGGCTTTCAGTAATCCACCACTCAAGTAGAGATTTTCCTTTATGCCCACCGGCAAAAAGTTTTATACTTAAAAAAAGGCATAAAGCAACAAAATTATAAATACTATGTTTCGAAATAGTTACACAAATCGGATTTCTTTAAAGGGTGAGTACATTAGTAGCAAAACTTTGGTAGACTCTCTATAAATACTTATGATATGATGAAAGGAACCCTTCAATACAGTAGAGTACGTCAAACTAAATGCTTTAATAATGTACATTGAAGCGGTTTAAAGTAAATTATCTCATCCAAGCAGACCACAACATCACAATTCAATATAGTCAAATTGATAACCATCTACCGGTAATCGCATGTTTGCATGGCGTGGCTACCCAAAGTTTCTCCGCAACATTTTGTATTCTACTTAGTTTAGTAGCTTACCGACCTACTTACCTTTCTGCATGGCTAAAAAATATGTATGGGACAATACATTACTTCTCTTCGTTTATGGAAGATTGTACTTAAAGCATGGCTTTACAAGGCGTAGTATAACGCATTAATATTCAAGCATCAACCAGCGCCATTCCCGATGAAACTGGCGCTTCGTCTAGGCAAAAGTGTGTAAGGTTAAACTCTTGAAGTAAAACAGTGATTATCGAATTAGTTTAGGAGTCGGAGTCTGTTAACAGAGCTAATAAAAACAAAACAGTTGATTCCTTAAACTAATAACTACAAAACTAACTCAATACTATTAAATTAACAATCAACCATACATTACCAATTTTACTTTACAATTCACAAAGCAAAATCTTTTACGTCGAGATGCGTTTAGTGTAGTTACGAATGCTTTCAAGATGTCAACATATTGCTTCGTTTATCTCATCCAGTCAGACAAATGTTAATAATAATCCAAATGTCGCACTCAAATGTGTTTATTAAAGCCATTCACAACGCCACTTTGCCAACTTATGACAACACCACGTAGATATACATTAGGGCGGTTCATTTTAGTTAAACATTTTATTCTTTGTTTTCATATGAAATCTTATAATTTAGGTTGAATTTAGAAATTTTATGATATATTTCAGCCATAAATTATACTTTAAAATGGTCCAACCTCGAAATATAAGTTTTTCTATGCAAATACTTAACATGGAAAAATTCGCAATCTTTTTTATTTTATTATAATCAAATGGCAAATTTATCGATTATGCACAGATCAAAACTGAGTTACATTTGAAGTTTGATAAAATATTATGTAAACATAATTTATTTAAAGAAAGTACAAGATTGTCTAAAGCATGAAGGATAACTCAGTTTTGAGCAGATCTTTTAATTCTCCAGAAAAGTGACGATAACTCACTTAATCACAATTCTAACAGATATATTTTGACAGCTTTCCTGATTTTTAAGAACTTAAGGCTTTAGGAAGATTAAAAATCATAAAATTAAGAAAATATATAAACAAAAATCAATCAAAATTTAGTAAAAAACTGTGGAAACAAAATTTCTTCCCGAAATTTGTGTCGAAGAACTTATGGTTCGATGACAGATCTCCGAAGAGTAATGTTCAATTCTGAAGATTTTTTAGAATTTTATTTCAGCTTAAGCTGCAAAATTTTCAGCTGTGAGCGACAAAGATGTTGCTCTAAAATGAACATTTCTAATACACATTTATACACATATTAGAAACACACACACACACACACATATGCGCTTATAGTACAGCAGCTAAACTCCTGCAGTGATGTCTAAACTTACGAGGTACATACGTCGCTGACATGTTGCGCTAATAGTTTCCGATTTAATGTCAGTTTTAGTGAAAATCGACTTATTTTACTTTTATCAACTTAATATTTCTAAGATATTTCTTTGGTTTCTTCTCATGTATTTGGCTTTATTTATTTTCTTTTTGCTGTACAAGAAATTGCTGTTGGTTTTGTTTTTGGTTTTCGTATTAAAGTTATTCCTTGGTGTCGAAGGGAAAACATAATAAAAGTTTATTGTTGCAAAAAGTACGAGTGAAAAAGTTTATTAATGTAACAGCAGCAGCAGCAGCAGCAGCAGCAACAGAAAATTGCAAAGGAGGAAGTTCAAACTGATAGATGAGATAAATTGTACAATAAAAGGGAGCAAATAGTGCGAGAACTATTTCAGTTTGAAGAACGATAGTGGGTGTTGCCATTGATTTTTTGAAATTGTAGAAAGTCAAGGAAGGGCTCATATGTTCGAGTATAGTTTGCAAGATATTTGAGGTTTTATACATAAGTTATTGGAAAAAATTGGTTCGTTACTTGGTGGATTTCTTTCGGTACAACAATTTAGTGGATAAATAAAAACAAAAATTTTAGCCTTTAGCTATGATTTTAAAAATTCTCATTAATTAAGTTCTGGCCCATATGAACTGTATGGGAGTTTTTGGCTTTTTTTTTCATAATAATCTTCGTTTGTGCAAATTTATATAAAATGTATAATATTCAAACAAATTTTATAGCTGTTTTCCGTCAAAGCATCAATCAGAATCCTTGATTTTTGTTCCGTGTGAAGTGTTTTTTTTTTTGTCAAAATAGCCAAAATGGTCTACATATAAAAGAATTATATCTAGGTGTAGCAAGGCAGTTATGATAAATACTACACAGGGCGGCGGTACTTCGCCACTACTGTGGAACCTTGTTACATAATAAGCTTCATGATCACTGGAAGCATCAAAGGTCAAGGACAAAGTTGTGTAGTTGGTGTGAAAGTAAAATTTATCGCATGAAGAGGTAAAAAAGAAAAATAGTGGACTGCTTTTCATTCAAAAAAAGGAAGAGATATATCCAGCTTACAATTATTAATAAGACAGCCTTGCGTAAGGAACAAAAGTGTTTAACAGAGAACAAGCAATTTTATGGGGTATTGAAACCCCTCTCTTTCTCAAATGCTAATCGAACTTAATCGATGTTTTCTATAATAACAAAAATCATTTCACAAAGTTCCGCAGTAAAGATTTTTAGCAGCCGCTCTTAACATAAAGCGCTCTTTTTCAAGTTTCTAAAATGGAGCCATAAATGTACCACAAAGTTTTATGTTCTTTACAATTAAGATATAAAGCTTCTCCACTGTTTTGGCAATCGCGCCAACAAAATAATAAAGGAAATACAAAAAATTTTCATATATTTCGTTGTTTTTCTGTATTAAATTGAACGTTACCAAAAGTTTTCTCCCATGACTCTAGCGCATTAGCCGAATCAAGCAAACATATACATTGCCAAAAAATTTAAATTAAGTTTGTAGCCCAAAAAATCGACCAAGCAGAGGGTGCTATTTGCCCAAATTTAATCCAACTCCAATTTAACTTAAGTACTTTAGTTTACTCCTGCTGTGAACGTTCCACTTAATCCGCATGCAAAGTTGCCTACATGCAGAGTTGAAAATTTTGCGGTTCTATCCCGCCGTTGCACCTTTCTTTTATGCAAAATTTTTGTTTGTTATTTTAAATGAATTGAAAGTGATTTGGAAAATTTTGCATATGTAATAAAATTAAAAATTTGTTATTTTTTTATGATTATGGCAGCTTAAGCGTAAAATAAATAACAAATAAGAGATATGGTGCACAGTGTTGCCAATATGTTGAAAAATAAAACAAATCTAATTTTCGGAGGGTGTGGAGTGAAAGTACCCGCATCAACATTTATTTTACGATTATGTTGGCGATTGTTGTTTACTCACTGTAGAGTATATATGCCATTGTAAGCCAGTGTTGCCAACAATTGGTTTTTATAAGCATTTTTTGCTTCATTGTTTTATCTTGATCGGCGGTTTTTTTTCTGTTGCTGTTGTTGTTGACGCCTACAAAAGAACGGATTATTGCCAATTTTTTGCTACGAAAGAAATCGTTGCATATTTTGTGGTACTAAAGCAAATACAAAACAATTGCAAGTAAACAAAATGATTTGCAGTGTATATGTAAACGCTTTCAACACACAAATACACACATGGAAACAAATAATTTTTTTTTTGCTGTCCATTTGCTTAGCATTTGCGACAACGCCAACGACATGCAGCGCACTTTAAACGTTTGTTATTGCCTGCTTTTTGGCGCTATCTGCCACAAAATATCTTTATGTGATTTTTATTTGAATTTTCTAGTGTGGCGTTAGAAAAAAAAGCGCTTTTAAAAATATAGTGGTAAAGCAGCGTTCTGGCTACGTTTAAAAGGGTATAATTAATTTAAATATTTATTGTACGGCTTAAGTTTTTGTGCTTTTTGTATGGTTCTGTCTACGACGGCTGCTGTTTTAAGCGGATTATCATGAAAAACAATGAGTTGTGATTTTAATTTTCAAAAATGCAAAATGGAGAAATAAGTCTAAGAGTATGGTAGTAATATCTTATTTTTACTTCATACAAAAGTAAGAGAAGTAGCTGCTCATTTTCTGATTCTAAGAAAACAATAAAATCAGTCTTAATGAAATATACGAACATAATTGCAATTGCAGTATGAGATGAAACTATAAAAATTTATTGTGATACAAAGATTTACAAAAAAAAACTGTATCTTGATATCTTGACTCACATATACGGAATGTTATGAACTTTCTTATATCGAGAACAAAGTTTATGGGAATTAGGAACTCTCAAAATCATAATCATATCTACTATAAGTATTGCATTTGTAAGAAAATATCTCAAAAAATTGCGCTTCTGGAACCCGGGCCTTCCCTGTTGTTTTCTTAAATCTTTTTCCAATATATCTCCATCGATTGGTGCAAAAATCTTTTTTCAAAATGTGTAGAAATCGGGCACTTAAGGGACCCGAAGCCACTCCTGGCGATGTACAAAATATATTTTCGACTTCCATTTATCGATTGGTCTCATTGTCGATGGGGCTGAAATTGGGGACCCGGGATCGTTCCTTGTGAAGTCAAAAATCATTTTTCGAACTATAAATAATATTGCAATCAATGGAATGTAAACCATAACCTTATTAAAATAAAAGTTATTGGCGATGGAAAAAAAATGTTTCTCGTAATTATTAACAATGCTTCTGAAGTGGTTAGAAAGTGGTCCGGCGATACAAAGAGCCCTGGCAGTGAACTTGATGCAGAATTCAAGATTTAAGAGAAGTCTCCGAGATTCGAAATCATATTCTCTCAGTGCAAAGCTGTATTAACAGCTGAATGCGAACAATATTGAAAAGCAGAGTTAAGTTTATCAACAGCAGAACTTCTTGCGAAGAGGTTAATATTTTTTTTTGTGAAATAGTCATAACGGTGCTCTTTGCCAAACAACTTCTACCACATAGCTGGTTGGTGCACATCTGAAACGACCAGTCACTGGCCAATCTATAAGCACCTTCTAAGCACTTGCAAGAATATGGCTTCATTTACAAAAAAAAGAAACACTTCAGAAGCCTCAAGCATTAAACTTAGTGCATTTATAATTGGAACTGAATAGTTTAAAGGAAACCTTAAATTTTTTAGGCTCTTTCGGGTGCAGCTTAAATATCAACCAGATGTCATGTGTTGTTTCTCATTTTAAACTTTATGGAACGTTTAGTTCAACATTTATGAAGCTGATATTTCATTAGCTAAATTTAGCTCTTTGCTATCACTTTACGTTTTTCTGAATTTAATTTTCCTAATGAATCATTGATTTTATTGTTGACCTTTTTTTCTAATTCTGTTTTTTTTTTTTACGGAAAGTTCTTACTCTAAAAAGAAGATGCTTTTCGTAAGGCCATTAAATTCACTCAGCAACATGGGACTATGATGCCTTATTGCGCTTTGTTGCTTCATTAAACGTTTACAAATAAAATTGTAGTAAAAAAGGGGGGGAAAAAAAATAAAAAAATGTAAAAAGGTAAAAGCGGTTGCCTTTATTGGTCATCATTAACCAGTGAAGTGCTTTTCTTCTGGTTTTTACCTGACCAAATTCTGCCTTGATAAAGGGAACACTCGCTGATTACCCACAAGAGTAAATATGTATATTTGGAAAAACTTTCAATCTTTTCTTCAACCAATGGAAAAATTAAATATGCACAGTAATAACTAGGATTTATTTTACGATTTCCTGAGGATCATGTGAGTAATTGAATGAATGTGGATGAGAGAAGGAAGAAACAACGTGGCATTGGGAATATGTATTTAGTTAAAAAATAAGAATGCGTTTGATTTATTTTTTTTAACCAAATTTTGCTTAAAAATATTGAAGTTTAAGGCCTTTGAAAATTAAGAAATAAACTTTATATATTAATTGTAATGCATTGCAGTGTCATAAAGATTTTACCCATTATGTACACAAACAGTTTAAAGAAGCCGCCTTTTGGGTTGTGATATAATTAAAAATATACTTTGAATATAATTATCACGAATAATCGTTTGTTCAATATCTTAAATATTTGAGTCTTTAAATCATTTTTCGAGATGTTTTGATTATATGACATTTTTAGAATTTCCACATTTTTCAAACTTATCAACATTTTTCAAACTTATCAACATTTTTCAAACTTATCAACATGAGTTTTCAACATTTTACAGCTTTAATAACATTTTTAAGTTTTCAACCTTTTCAACACTTCTTTTGTTAAGTTTCATCAACATTTTTCGGATTTTTCAACATCAACGTTTTCCAAAATTTTTTGACTTTTCGACATTTTTATTAATATTTTCGATTTTTTCAACAGTTTCCGACAACTTCAACATTTTTTAATATTTCCAATAATATTTTATTGGTAAACATTTTATACTATCCAACGATTTTTGACTTTATCAATATTCGACGACATTCTCAACCTTTCCTACATTTTTCGATTATATCAACATTTTTCGACCTTCACATTATTGCTCGAATTTCTGAACCTATTTAACATTTTTCAACATTTTTCGACTTTTTCAAAATTTTGTGACAATTTTTTGATTTAATCAACATTTTTCAAATATCACATCGCTCTTCGATTTTTCCACTCTACTTCTACATTTTTCGACTTTTCAACATTTTCTGACCTTATCAACATTTTTCGAACTTTTCGATAATTTTCAACATTCTACAAGCTTATCAAAATTTTCAGATTTTCAATCTTTTCAACATTTGTCAACTTCAAAGTTACACAAAACTTTTTGATTTTTCGACATTTTTTAAAGCTATCTACTTTTTCTGTATTATCAATATTTTTCAACTTTTCCACATTTTTTGAGGTTCCGACATTTTTCGAGAAACAACGAAACCTAATTCACAGTATATCACGACGGTAGTGTTTTTCACTAACCTTCCTTAGTAAATTCTGAAATGTATGTTATTGGGAATTTCCATCACTATACACTGAACTCTTAAAAAAAAAAATCGGATATAACAGAAAACTTTTTATTTTTAAATAAAACAGAATTCCAAAGAACAACACTTCAATTTTCGCAGTACCCTTCTCTTCTGCTTTCGTTTGCTAATTTTATTTTCACCCTTACTTTCCATTTTGTGGTTAAGTCTGTGGGATCACAGTGGAAACAAGTAGGTGGTATAAAATGTAAATAAAATCAAGTTTGAAGGATTTATTAGACATTTGGCTTAGACTCTTATTTAAGCCAATTTGGTTTCACATATGGGAGATACTTAAAGTATTGAATGTATTTAAAACATTCATGCACTTGTCTGTTATGTACGTTAATTTAATGAAGTTAAAAGCTTTGCTGAGCATTCGAAGTTTACATATTTAGAAGACTTAGCTCAATTTATTTCTTTAAAGTCAACTACATAGTTTCAAGAACTAACAGGGAACTTTGCGGGTATATACACATGCTTATATAAATTATTTTATAGACATAAAAATTTATCATTTTCATCCACATTTTGACTTTCTGAAAAAATGTTATTTATTTAAGATATTTCCTGACTAATTACCCAATTGTGTTTTGGCATTCACTCTTAACATTTGACATCAGGTGTTGACTTACAATTAGAAAAGGCACAGAACCCTTGCAACTGTTCTAATATAGTGGATATCAATGTATTTGCATAAATTTAAACCACATCCAAGCTAACCCTATCACAAAGTTACATACATACAACACTTAAGCATACCACGTTGAACTGTGAAAGGTAAAGAATTTCGGCACATTTTGTAGTTACGCAAGGAAAAACAACCGCAAAAGAGGTTAAATTCCAAAATGTACCTTTATTGGACGCTACTACTTTTGATGTCGCTCCTGCTACTGCTCCTCCGTGTTCAATTAATTATTCAGTTAAAAATTTTCATATCCTGAACCCAAATATTTATGGATGAAAATTGTTTTAACCTTTAAGGTTGGCACTATGTTATGTTACGCTAAAATGCAGGCGCTTTTGTAGGATAGTTGACAGGTAGGCTACAAGGTAGGTTGAAAAAGCAAAATAAAACAAGACCAAAAGCTTAAATAAAGCATCTTATTTGTTGCTTTGCAATGGATTAGGTTTAGTATTTTCTAAAAGCATTTGAATTATTTTTATGTTAATTAAAATATCAGATTTTCATATCTATTTGTCAATGCATATATCAAAACTCAATAGAACTTTATTATTCATGAAATTATTATTATTTACTATAGAACTTACAATTCAAATTAGAAATTATATTCATTGAATTAACTACTGAAACCAATGATGTCCTTAAGCGTAAAAATAGGGGAAGCATTAACAATTTTTCTCCAGTTTTTAAGTCTAAAGCCCCAGAATTGAATTCAACACAATGATATCAGAGGTCTAACTTAGAGAGCCATAATATGGTGAAATAATGTCACACCATGACTTTGCTAAAAAATGTAGAGTTGAAAATGACTCTGTTTATCTCAGAACTTCGGTATAAGAATGCTTTATAGATAGCAAAATGTGATTCAGTGAAAAAATTTTGTCAAAATGATAAAGACACTTCGAATACTTCAGACTATCGTTTAATATCTTATGGCTCTTGAACTTGCTTCAGCAAGAAATTTTTCGGGTCTTGAGTAGGATACTCTTGTTTTCACAATTAATGCAAGAATTTATGTAACAGGATTTTGTTTGCTCATATGATGATAACATTTCTGAATCAAAAGTGAAATGAACAATCAGTATGAGTTCCAGCTGAAGTACAGCAATCAATGAAGCTATCGAGGATGGATTAAAAGTCATATTTGTATACTGTTTAGACAAAAAGGTTATCGTCATCACTTAAAAAAAATTTAGAAAATGTAGAAAATATCGAAGAGCTTAAAAGTGTATGAAAAATATTGAAAAAAGTTGAAAAAGGTTCAAAAATTTCAGAAAATATTTTGAAACAGGTTGAAAAGTCCGAAATATATTGAATAAGTCGAAAAAAATTGATACATCTTGAAATAAGTCGAAAAATGTTGAAAAATATGGAAAATGATGAAAAAAACTTAGTGGTTGAAAAACTCGAAATAAGTTGACAAAATGAAATGGGCTGAAAATGTTGAAACAGTTGAATATGTAAGTCGAAATAATTGAAAAAATTTAAATGAAGTTGAAAAAGTCCAAAAAAAAGGGGAAATGTTGAAATAGCCAAAAAATGCTGAAACGTACAAAAGCTTAAAAAGACGAACAGATATTAAAAAAAGCTGAAAATTCGGAAAAAAGTTGAGAATTCAAAAAAAATATGGAAAATGTTGAAAGGCATTGAAAAAAACATCTAGTCGATTCCGCCCACTTAAGTTGAATATATTATATTCGCGATCGGTATCCGTGCACCAAATTTTATTACAATAGCTTGTAAAATTTTTAAGATATGCAGTTATAAGTCTTAAAATAGGAGGTTACGACACACCCACTTTTATTGAACTTATTTTTAAAAGCAACTTTGATTTTATCGTGCATCGTGTTGAAAAACAGGTCATTACGAAATTTATTTGAATAAATATGGGCTCAATAAAAAAATCAAAACGGATCACATTTCGTAAAAATTTTTCCAATCGAGCAACATTTTTTTTAATTTTTCGCTTCCTTTGACAATAGCATTTAAAAATTCATGCAAATGAAAAAAAAAAATTTCAAAATTTTTATTATATAAAAGTTCCAATATCCACCCTAGAGAACGCGCTGGAATTCAAGGCGGAAGTCGATTTAAATTGTGCATTGTCCTTTTTCCTGGCATATGTAAGCTCAACCCATACAGACACATGCTAGTTAGCATACAAATTAAGAGAGAGATAAAGAGATAGAGAAAAAAGTTGAAAAAGGCCACTACGAATAAGCGAGAAAAAAAGGGAACACACACGTTCCTTTTCATTGCTTTTGTTGTTCTTACTGTTGATTGTAATCCTGTTTGCAAGTTATGTGCTCCTTAATTGAGTTCACATGTACATGACCTGAATCTATGATGACAGTGACACACACACATTAATAACAACAAATATCTATACTGGTAAGCACAGACACAGACAAGATATAGCCCAGACAAACTTTCAATTCTTCACCTTCTAGAAGGGTTAAATATTCTTTTAGGACTAAGAACGAAGTTATTCCGCTGTTTTCATGCAAATTAAAATAGTCATAAGAAACCGGCAACAAATTCGGATGAGGTATTTCGCTTTCATTAACAAACTTGAAACACTTCTATGTTATTCATGAGCGAATTGTCTTGGTTAGTCGCTACCACCGGACAGTTTCTTCTGGACATCAAAACCATCGGCACTGTGATATCTGTATATTACTCTTCCGTAGTTGAAAATGTTTACTGGGTTTATTGTCATAGTGAACATATAGTATTTGCAGTTTTATATCATACATTCGAGTCGTTGATCAGAATATTTCAACTCAACTCATCAAGCATATCCTTCCTGTCTAATGTAACGCTGTCGAGCGCAATAACTCCTTTGAATATTGAGACATGCTGCTCCACTCATTCGTTGAAAGTTCTGTCCATTACGTTTTTAGTGCAGGAGAAAGAGTATGCATGCGTCAGAGAAAGTATGACGAGAAACAAATTTTTCATTACATCATACAAATTAACCTGTGGCAACATGTTTTTTTGACAACTATTTTGCCTTAATTTCGAGCAAATTTTCACTATATAATTCAATTACCAACAAAGCTTGTTCAGATAGTTACATACAATTAATAATTTACACATGTATGTACATAGTTTGAAGGTGAAATAAAACAAATCGAGTGAAAATTATGTTTTATTTCATTTAGCCCCAAGCGACAGCATTTCAGCAACACGAGAAATTATGTTTTCTTGAAAGGCTTTTTGTAAAATTGTGTTGCTGTGGATGTGAGCGGGTGCTGTTTGTGTAGTTTCTGTTTTTTCAACATATTAGGAGTCTTCAAAAATGGTTAAAAACACACATTCGTAATGATTTGATATATCATATTTAATAATAATTATTTAAATAAATTTCAATAGAAGAAGACCACCTGGCTTAAAATACATATAAAGAATTAAAATAAAATCCTTAAAGTTCTCTGTTTAAACAATTAGATGAGAGATATCGTGTAATAAAGGGTTACAGAGCAACAGCTGAATCGAAGTGTATTGGTATACTTGAGGCATTTATGAAGAAAGTCTTTTGCTTAAAATTACAAACGGGTGATTTATTTGCTATATGTTTTTTCAGTGTAAGCTTTGTGACACCTCGCGCGTGACTTGCACCATATATTTACAACAGAAATGCCCAGACAAGTTTGCCCTTTCACAATAAGTAGACTACCGAACGAACAACGCTTGCGAATTGTCTAATTTCATTACTAGGTGTACAAATATGAAACTGGTAATTTTTTATTCAAAAAAACACGTTCATTTTGCGAAAATAGTTCCAAATTTAATCTACAAAGTAATTCCCCTCGCTAGCTACACATCTTTTCCATCTTTCATCAAAAAAATTCTTTGTTTTTTGAGGCTATCCATTCATCGAGCCATTTTTGCACTTCCTCGTAAGAATTGAAATGCGAATCGTTGAGTGCGTGTCCCATCGATGAAAACAAATAGTAATCGGATGGCGCCAGGTCCGGTGAGTATGGCGGGTGGGGCAGGGGCTCCCAGTTGTACGATTCTACCAAGTTTTTATTGACCGCTTCTCGATGTGGCGATGCGTTGTCATCTTGGAATACAATTTTATCATGGCGAAGTTGAAATTCGGGCCTCTTCTGACGTATAGCACGGTTCAAAGCGATCAATTGTCGATGGTAACGTGCAGCAGTAACTGTTTCACCTGGTTTTAGTAGCTCATACCAAATAACACCACGCTGATCCCAGAAAATACACAGCATTGTCTTTCGGCCGAAGCGATTTGGTCTTGGCGTTGATTTGGGTCGTTGGCCGGGGCTCAAATATGATTTTTTTCGTTTGGGATTGTTGAAATAAATCCACTTTTCATCGCTAGTGATGATTCGATGGAGAAAACCTTTTCTGTCTTGCCTGGCGAGCAGCAATTCACAAGTGGTTTTTCGGTTTTCTTGCTGCCTGTCGGTCAGTTCATGTGGCACCCATCTACCGACCTTTAAAATCTTTCCCATGGCCTTCAAACGTAAGGAAATGGTTTGTTGTGTCACATTAAGTTGTTCAGCGAGCTGTTGTTGCGTTTGACCATCATCTTCGTTCAATAATGTTTGCAATTCGGTGTCTTCAAACTTTTTCGGTGGCCGGCCGCGCTCCTCATTTATCACATCAAAATCACCACTTTTAAATTTATTGAACCACTCATTGCACTATGTACGACCAAGAGCATGCTCGCCGTAAGCTTCAACAAGCATTCGATGCGATTCAGAAGCGTTTTTCTTCAAATGGAAACAGAAAATCAATGCTTCCCGCAAATGAGAGTTTTCAGGCACAAAATTCGACATCTTTACGAGCGGAAAAAATGCGTTGTTGTATGAAACTTGACAAATTGTGAACTGAATATTGTTGACAGATGACAGAATGAACAATTAAGACATTTGGTGCGGTTCGGAAGCTCATACATATACGGCTATCGACCGCTAGATGTCATTACCGGTTTCATATTTGTACACCAAATTCCTGCTCTGTGAAATGTAAAAATTTTCTTCAGCGACGTAGCTCTTTTTTGGCTCAAAGGGTACGTCAACAAACAATATTGCAGAATTTAGTCTGAAGAACAGCCAAACGCAGTTCAAGAGCTGCCAATGCACCTTGAAAAATGCAGTGTTTGATGCGGTTTGGCGACCGGCGACATCATTGGAACGTACTTTTTCAAAACTAATGAAAATCACAACATTACAGTCAATGGAGCTAGGTGCCGTGAGTTGATTACCGACTTTTTTTTGCCCAAAATGGAAGAATTGGACTTGTTTGACATGTGGTTTCAACAAGACGGCGCAACATGTCACACGGCATGCGATACCATAGAGCTATTGAGAGACGAGTTTGGTACGCAATTAATCTCACATTTTGAAGCAGTCCAAAGGCCACCAAGATCATGCGATTTGACCCCACTAGAATATTTTTGTGGGGCTACTTGAAGTTTCTCGTATATAGGGACGAGCCAGACACAATCGCAGCCCAGGAAGACAACATTACAGGTGAGATACCTGCCGAAATGCTGGAAAAAGTATGCCAAAATTGTTGCTTACGGATGGACCTCTTTAGGCATAGCCGCAGGAAATATTTATCATACATCAAAGAATATTATTAATATCACAATTGAGAAGAAAAAATTAATTAACGTGAAATGAATTGTATAAATTTTATTTAATTTTTGCCTCTCAACGAAGAGGAACTTGCTCCACTTTCAAAATTAAGTGGAAAGTGTGTGATATGTGAAAAGTGAAGCCAAGAAGACGCAGAATTCTGTTCGAAGTAAACCATTTCGTTTTTATTTGAGAGAAAAGCTCTATAAAGAAATTTTCTCAAAGTTGAGCCAGTCAAAGACACCCACATGAAGGAAAGGCTTAAGGTTTTTCAAATTTCTTTCAATTGCAGAAATGGCGCTGAAGCACAGTATTCGGAAAGCCATACGTAATATAAAAAATCGTGACCACTATACAATATGTCAGCGATAGAAAATTCAAGGAAATCATAATATATCATATATATATCATAATCAAATAAATTTAAAACTACTTTTTAAACACGTATTTCTCAACATCCACCCGATATTCTGACACAACTTGAGACTGAAACTCAATAGCATTACAAAAGCACAGACGCAACGCAATTATATGTAAATTTTAAGAGAACCCTTTTGAATGGATAATGGCAGCAACATGTTGTGGTTAAGATAATGTTGCTGACGATATTTTCGTTGTTGTTGTCGTTGTTAATGTCGTGCGCTGTCAGCTGAGTTCGTCACATTGTGGTCTTGCTGCTTTTTTCATCTTTTATTAAACAAGCAACATTTGACAAATGATTTTCGTACCGAACAAAAGCAACAAATTACAGCAGAGACATGTAGCAAGGATATACGGCGAGAAATTAAACACGAATTGCATGGTTACGTTGATGATTTTGGCATAAAATGGTCAGTGTGTGTGTGGAATGCGATGAAATACCGCATAAATGTAAATTTCATGTTGTTGCTTCAATTATTATGCCTGAAGGATGTCTGGAACATATTTTCATGTTGCATACATAGTTCGAGCGTATATTGCAGCAACAGATAACGATCAACTACAACATCCTGTATATACTTAGTTTGAACTGAATCATCAGATAGCAGTTGCCATTAATGTTGTTTTCGTTGTTGTAGGTGGTATTGTTGCTGCTGCAAAATTAAAATTAATTGAGTACGAAAGGCTTTTAGTGTGTGAAATTTCATTGCATCGGTTTTGAGCGTGTGCGTGTGCTATAGTACTTTGTGGTTAGTAATGAATGCCGATTGAGATTAAGTTAATGTGGAAATTTTAAAACTCTTTTATATGAGAAACTAAACTGGTCATCCATTGACTGGAGTGACTTCTTTAAATGAAAGTTTTTAATTTACAATTGACATTTTCATCAATTTTCAACAGGGCGAATTTCATGGAATCTGGATGTGATCTGATATTATCAGCGTTGTATTAAAATTAAAAGTTTTTTGCCACACAAACTTCAAGAAAGCTTGCTCTTATGTGAACTACTTTTTTATTCAGACAATTTGAAGTCCTTGCCACATATGACTTAATAAGATTCGTAAAATTTTTGCGAATAGCCCAAACTTGATGGAGGTGATAATAGACAATATTGTCAAAAATAGCAAAAATAAGTAATTGCAAAAGTACATTCACTAGAACTTGGAGTGAGATTCTAAGCTACTAAGCGTCATGTTTCCTACATTTCTTAAGCAGAAAATGAAAAACTTAAAACTAAGCTGTTATTAACTAAATAGTAACATAATTTTTGAGCCAGAATATAAGTATAGAGTACAACATCGATTTCACCGACAAAAAGAGATGATGAAGGGGAGATACTGAGTTATGAGTTACAAAAAATTTTGTCGCTTAATACCTAAGGTATTCAAAATTTTATTCACAAAGAAGGTTTCAGAGACCAATTCAAAGTATTACGGCCGGAGTCGAGCGAATGATCTCTTAACTTGTATTGAAATGTTTTCCGATCGAAAACTTTGAAGCGCGTTTTCTTTAGTATGGTATATTACGGTTTTTCTGGGAGATGTATCGATATAATTCAAAAATGATTTTGAAGGCAAGAGTGGTACTTTCACACGCCGTAGAGAGCTTTGTTGAAAAAAAACGAACATATCAAAAAACCTGGTTTTTGCATTTTTAATATCCAGATATCTCAAAAACCTGACATGATAGAACGATTCTGACGTTGGACCCAGATTCAGTGACTCCAACAGATGGTGTGATCTCCAGATCAGATATAAACTCTTTTTTGACTTAACTTGAATTTGATTCCCAGTTCATCATGCGTGGAGATAGTTTTTCCTAATTTTTAATTTTTTGTTTTCAATAAAATCAATAATCTATCGCAGAAACTGTAATTAACGACAATTCTATAGAGATCGTTGATGTGATGTTTCTCCTTTTCAGAGATATATCGATTCTGGTGGAAAACACAAGCATTTTTTAATATTTCTTGTTCTCGTTACATCATTTTTACTTCATGATGTTTAAATCTGCAAACATTATGGAACAGGTATCACATTAAAGAACAAGCATCGCTCTTATAACCATTGATATTTCAATTTGTCTCTTAAGCTCTTTTTGTCACATACTTCAAGACATAAATAAGGCAATTTTCCAGTGTTCTTAACAGGCAACATATTGTGTTCGAGTATGCATTCTTGTAGTTAATTTTGTCAAAATTGTAGTGCTTTTTTTTTGCTGCAACTGAAAGACAATAAATTTATTTATTAAAAGTTATGACAAACTTTTTAATGCTACTCCACCGCTTCTGCTCATACTGTACATGAGTTAAGTTCACTTTCATTTTACAACTCTGCGTATTTTTATGTGCAATACTTACATTTTACTATGCTGGAAATGACACGAATTTCTTGCGTTAAGTAAAAGTTTGTAGCACCCTTCGGTTTTGTTTGCCACACAGTGGTTCGATCAAAACTTAAAATTGAAGATATTGTGCCAGTAACTTAAATAGCATGAAATTGCAAGTTAATTTGAGGGTGTTGCCATGCGTGTTGCATAAGATAAAGGTCTATAAGTACGAAAATTCGTTAAATATTTCAAGTCAAAGAAAATACCTTTAATTATTACAAATTTAATTCATAGCTCTGTGCGCTATTTACGTGTCCAAAACAAATACACATATATCTTTTAGTGCCGTGTAGCTTGTCAGCGAACATTATAAGTAAAACCTTTTACTCGAAGACTTGAAGACTTACAGAAAAAACATTATAAGCTTTTTGATCTTTGTTGTATGAAATTTTAAGGATCATTAAAACAATTTATTATTGTTAACAAATCATGTTAGCACTCTATCTTTTGTGTATTTTATTTTATTCTTAAGTTAATTTTTTCCCCTCTCGCGCCACTGTGCATCGTCGTTGCCACACACTTTCAGAAAGAAAGAAAGATGAGGTTTTTGTTGCATAGCAAGAAGTGCCTTCTTTTGCCGCCCTAAAAATTATGCAACAAAAAAGCGAGCAAACAACTTAAAAATAACAAAGAATACAACGACAAAGTCATAAAAAATTTATTTTGTTTACTTAGAACAACAACGATAGGGCATTCATTTTTTTCCCACAATTTTACTTACTCAGTTTTTGTCCTGACAAGACTCTTGATGAAATGGCGAAATTGTTTTAAGAAAAACTTTGCAAAAAAGTTGAAAGTTTTTTCTTATACAATTTGCAAATTTGATTTTGCTGCACTTTGCTTTCGGAGAGATGGTTGATAATAAGAGTTTTTTAGCATGGACATTTAATTAAAAATAATTAAATGAACTGTTCGATCAGCAGCAAGAATTGCATATAAATTTTCTAGCAAAACTTGCTGACAACGAAGTTGTAGGTTTTTTACGGAGTTCTGTATATGAGCATTAGATGCTCCGTATGTGTACAAAAAGAAGAGCTTATAGCTTACAATAAAATTTGTCTTTAGACTGAACACGAGCATCAACGCGTACGACAAGTATTATTTAAGTGAAACCATTAACTTCTTAAGTCCTATAGTCCAAGCCATTATATAGTATTGGTCAGTAATTTAGTGTTATATAATCTGCTGAAATCTTAAATTTTTGAAGCACTTTATTTATATTTAAAAAAGGTTATTATTTTAACATTGAGTGAAATTATTTTTGCACCAGAACGTCGATCGGCTATCGATGCAAGGTGGCGAGTAGATAAGCTTTCATCATTTCTGTAAATTTTCTAGGTATTTTTACTATTTACTGACTTTCAGAATTGCAACAGTGGCTTGCTCACATAGATCAATAGATTCATAAATTTCAAAGACAAAAGTCTGAACGGGCCTGATTGGGATTTTGATTTTGCAAGCCAGTTCAAATCACGAAAACAGCACAAAACTTAGGCATGAAAATTATCTGTTAATTTTGCCTGTCAAAAAGTCAAGCAAGAATGTTGGCCTCTTTTTGCTGTATTCCAGACGTGCTTGCACATCTATGGAAAGCAGCTGATATACCACCTTAAAAGGTAGCATCTGGAGTGGGTGTGACACAACCCAGAATTGGAAAACTTTAGATTTTCTATTTGAAACAGATTTTTTTTTCTTGGAGATATGGCCTAAGCCATATCGTTCGTAATAGGAACATTAAGACTTAAGGAATTCAAAATTTTAGGCAAAGATTAAAATGTCAAAACCCAAAGTAAAGTTGCCACCTATTACCAACGTTTGACACAGGATTCGACAATGCAACGATATATATTCTACTTGGTTTCACCAAAATTGGTTATAATCTTTGCTGCACATTCTGTGGTATTATGCACTTGACTTTTCTACAGCGGGCTCTTGGGTTAATAGCGAAGAATCTTAAAAATTTATACATAGTCATGCAATCGGGTGATATTTTAAGCGTTTTGATGTTGAAAATTAAAAAAAAACTGAAAATTTTGCAACAGTGAAGAAATATTTATTTGGAGCAATACTAATTCCTTTCATTTAATTTTTAAAGATTAATTTTTATAAATGTTGCTCTCAGCTACGCCTGAGGTGGTTCATACTTAAGCTCCAATTTTGGCATACTTTATCCAGCACTTCGGCCGGTATTACACCAATTGCAGCTGTAATGTTTACTTCTAGAGCTGCAATTGTATCTGGCTTGCCCCTGTATACGAGAAACTTCACATAGCTCCACAAAAAATTGTCTAGTGGGTCAAATCGCATGATCTTGGCGGCCAATTAATTGCTCACAAATTGCTCGCCCCTCAATGGGTCCATAGTATCGCGTGACGTGTGGCATGTAGGACCGTCTTCCATTTTGGGCAAAAATTTCGGCACAAAAATGAATAAACTTAAGATGATATTCACTGCATGACCAAGTATTGCTAATCTAATGCTAATGTTTTGTACATAGTTCTGTAATTCCATTTTAAGTTCCAAGTATTTAAAGTTGCCAAAATTCCAATACATACGACTAAGCTCATATGTAATCCTTCCAATAACTAGCAGCAGAACTTTGCGCTTATCCTTTCATCTATTGCTACCGCTCCTTTTGCTGTTGTCGTTGATCCTGATGTCGTATTAGGCAAAAACTTTTGACAGCCAACTCAACAACTCGGCAACAGACAACAGCTCCAGTGGTGGTGGTGTTGGTCGTCCTCGTGTGTATGAGTTTGAGTTCTGACTGACATGCTTTTCGAAAGTTTTGTGCTGTTAACTCAAACGAAACTAATTTTCAAGCTGGCGCTTACTATTTCTTATATGTACTACTTCAAAGGTCCTTTTCTTTGTCTTGTATAGAAAGTTTTAAGAGAGTCTCAGGCTTATAAACTAACAAAGTCGATCAAATGAAAATTTAATTTGCAACAAAGGAATTTTTGAAATAAAATATCATGATATTGCAATCATAAATGTTTGAACATTTCAAGCTTCCTTGCCTTCTATACACCTACTTTAAACTAAAAAAAAAAATTTTCGTTTAATTGGATTTTGTGTGCATCTGGAAAAACTATAAATAAATATAGAGAGCTTTAAGCCCTTTTCAATGCAAATTAAAATTACATAATTTACTCAAAAGCTAATAGCGCGAAAATGTATGACTTGCAAGCAGCGCACTCTATTGAGAAATTATTTAAACATTGAAAACAAACTTTGAAAATAGGAATATCATCTCAAATATTTATCTTTTCCAAGTCAACTGCAAAAATTTTTATAAAAATTACATAATAAAAAAGTGGAAGCACATTTTGTTTTTATCAATAATATATAAAAAAAAAGTATTTTAAAAGCAAGTTGTACATGTTTAAATCAGCCTATATTTTTCAAAAATAAAATTCCTTCTGTCGTTTAAGTCAATAATACCGTGGATCTCATATTTGGTACATTAATTGAGGCTAAAAAAACGCGACAGCTAATAAGCAGAGTAACAAAAATATCGCAAAAAAATTTTTAGTTAGCTTAGATTTCCGAAACTCAAGTTCTAGGAACACAAAGTTTTTTAAAAAGATTCATCGGACCTCGATACATTCAAGTCAGCGCACGTGTCAGATCATAGAATTTTTATATAACAAAAATGCGCTTTAAAGTGTAAGTCGTCAATTTCTTTGATTTAACTTTTCAAAAAGCTAGTTTTATTACAATGCTATTTAAAAAAATTGGAAAAAGCCTTTATAAAAATCCGACTAGGTTCTAATCCAGCAGTGGTTCTCCGAGAACTGATAAATATCGTTATCGTTATCGGGACCGGAATGATATCAAAAAAAATAATTCTCGGACGAAAACGAGAAGGATCTGCCCTATATCTTGTTCTCGGCAATAACGTAATGTTTATCGTACGATAGGCACTAAATTAATCGCCTAGAACGAGTTTTATCTATATCTTCCATTATAAAAAATCACTTAAAATGCAATATCTTGGCACCTTTGGTAGCAGGCGTTTTGAATTTCGGTGCTAGGATGTACATTGTCTATGCTCACAAAATCTAAAGGAGATTAGAGGGGCGTGGCAGCTTTATAGAACAAAATCACTTAAAACACCATATCTTGGCATCTATCGCAGCTACAGTTGTGAAACCTGATACGTATGTAAATGAAAATTGTTTATGCCAATAAACTCGTGAAATGTAAATAGGACTGAATAATGGGGCATAGCTCCTCCCATTCAGCAAAAACTTTTGTATTGCTAGTCTTGGAATTATGCCAAGTTGTGAAATTTCGTATATTTTTCGTATATTTTTACTGCGTAAAATATAGACGTGGTTATAAAACCGACAATGCGAGGCAAAGCCGCTGGTCCAGCTAGTTTTGTATATATAAAAATGTGAACGAAAATAGCCGCGTAATATCGGCGATAACGAAACGAGAACGAGGCTAGAAATATACAAATCAAAAATGTCTCGTGAACGAGTACAAGACGATAAGTTTGAATTATCATATCGTGCTCGTAGTGGCGCCAAGCTTAGCGTCTCGTACTCGTTCTCGCACGAGATATTTTTTATCTGTATCTGTAATTTTACAATTATCGTATCGTTCACGTATAGGTGAAGCACTATAATCCACAGGATTAGTTACTATAGGGTCATATTTTTAAGATAATGCTCGTATCTCGTAACGTTTTTTTTTCGGAGACACTTTTTTGATTAACATACTGCACGTAATTTCTGTACCCATACTTTTAGCACCTGGGCCACATGCCAAATTCTATCTTTAGTTCCGTATCTATGTCACTTAACAACGCAGTGAATGGGCGTATTGGGAATAACGCACGAACAGAGCAGTCTTACACTTTATTGAGCAATTGTCAAGAAAATAAGTTGGCGCATTTGGTAAACGTCGAAAGTTTTACATTAACAAGAGGTAAAATATACGCTGAGCATAAAGAATGAAATGAAAATGCCATAAACAAAAAGCAAGACATTGAGTTCACAATGTGTTGTTAGCAACAGTGTGTCTTTTGTTTGATAATATGTATTTGAGTTACAATCAAATACCGAAGTGAAAATTAAACACAATAACAAAAAAGCTCTAAAGTACATTTGAAATATTTATTTGTAATATAAACGTTTGAAATATTGTAAAGAAACGAAATTTGCATAACAGTAAAATATCAGATGAAAGAGTTGCCTAAGAATATACAACATATTAATTGCTACAAAGTTTTTAAATTAATAGCGTTAAACATATTTCATTGCATACTTTTAGGAGTCCACTAACATATTATTTTTTTGTTATTTTGGCATAAAAAGTAATATGCAGTTCTTTTAGATTTAAAAACACTTAAAGGCCTCACTTGCATAATAAACTGCGTAAGCTTTTCTTTTGATAACATAACATATTTCTGCTTAAACTAACGCCTATTCACATGGAAAATAAAACTTAAATTGGATGAATTCATACGACAAAAGAAACTGCTTTAGAATGCATACATTTCTTCCAACTCAATTCATTTGAAATAATACAAAAATCTCAAGGAATCTTTTACATTATATAATGTTAATGACACATACATCGTTGCGAGTATGTATGTAGCAAAGCGAAATTCGTGATATATCCCGGAAATGAAAGAATCAGAAACATATTTTTATCTTTTTGAAAACTATTAACAATAACGTCCTGGCCAATTATTTGTTAAACTTAAAGTTCCATTTAAATTGAAAATTTTAATATTCGATTGTTTCAAGCAAATTTGTATTTTTAAGAAACAAATAGATTTCTTAAAAAAAATATGTACTTTATTTTTAACAATTTTCAAAAAGAAAAAGTGTATGTTCCTCTTTATTTCATTGAGTACCAAAATTACTTTTAAGGATTTTTTTGGTAGTAAAAATAAAAGCACAGATAATATTGAAACACGTACTCATGGCATGCGTAAATAAAGGGTTGCTTATTTTTACACTTGAAAAAATTTATTGTGTTAGAGAAATAAAAAAACAAAGTCTAAATTTGAAATCAGTTCCTGTTTCAACAAGCTCGATCTGATGGCATTTTCGGTAAATTTGTAAATTTTTCAGTTCATGTGTGTTGTGCAAAATAAATGCCAGTACCTTCGACAAATTTTTAGTTCATACGGTACAATAGACAAGTTTTCAGTATATTTTCGGTACATTCGGAGTATATCTAATATCTACTGTTGGCGACGAATAGAATCCCTGCACAAAAATAGCCATTCTGGCAATGCCATAAATTCTTTCGTCATTTCCTTTTATTCATTTTACTTTAATTTTCTGGCATTAGAAAAAAGCAATCGGCAGCGAAACACCGATTTAAAAACGAAGCCTTAAAACTTTTCGATTTAACATTTAATCTTTTATATATAAATAAATTTTAATACTAAAAAGCTTAGATTTTATTTCTTGTCTGCCACGACATCAGTTTTTTAAATCGTTTCAAAGCCAATTGCTTAGTTTTTATTTGTGAAAAACATTTTTGCCGACACGCAGTTGCTGACGCCGCCATTTTGCAACTTGTAAATTTTCATGCTGACACGCAATAGAAAAAAGGAGTTGGAGCAGACTGATGCTGCTGAGCATAGCAGTAGTGAAAACTCACAAGAAACCACTTTGGAAACATCTATTGTTGATATGACCGAGGAAGTGGGTGCAACAGGAGGACAACCGCCACAAGTCAATTTTACTGACACGCAATTGACTGCGTTACTTGAAGGATTTTCTTCGCTACGAGCAACAGTAAAGGAGCTTTGCCTAGAGACCAGCCGTAGCCAAGATGAAATCAAGGAGCTACGACACAAAATAAACAGTGAGGTTAGGGAATCCACTGATAATTCTGAGGAGCAACGCGTACATGCGCTACGTTCAACATCATTGTCCGTTTCAACATTGGCGCCACCAAATTGTGCAGTATCACCGCTGTCGCTGCAACAAACATCGATAGTGACGTCACCTCTGCCGCCACATCATATAACGACTACGACGCCGCCGCCGCCGCAGGGACAATCTGTGTTGATACAACAGCAATTGCCACAAGCCACGCCATTCTGTTCGCAAGCGAATATGACGCCATTTTATCCTCAAGCGAGTATGACGCCAAGCCGAGCACCAGCGGTTACATTTTTGAATGACAATGTCATAAAACTGTATCCATTGCCGCCATTTGATGGTAATCCAGAGGATTGGCCTTTGTTTTTCGCTAGCTATACAGATTCAACTAGTGAATTTGGTTACAACAACAAACATAATTTAATGCGGCTACAGAAAGCATTGAAGGGTGATGCGAAGAATGCTGTGACGTCACTGCTTATCTACCCAGATGATGTGCCTAAAGTTGTAGAAGAGCTGCAGTTTAATTTTGGACGCCCAGATTTACTTGTTCGTCTTCAATTGGATAAAGTTAAGTACTTCCCAATTATATATGAAAATCGTTTGGAGCCAGTACTAGTATTTGCAAATAAAGTAAGGAATGTTGTGGCATTTTTTAAATCTGCAAAATGTGAACATCATCTTATGAACACAACAATGTTAGACCAACTAGTGGCAAAATTACCGCCGTCCAAGCAATATGAGTGGACAAAGTTTGCCGCCACGATTTTACCATTTCCGACTGTGGAAACATTTTCGCAGTGGTTAAGTGATCTAGCCAGGGTGGTAAGCTTAATGCCAGCACGTGATGCAAATGTTTCAAGACAAACGCAGCTGCCACCACCGCCAATGTCTCGTCAAGTCAACTTAAGCGTCAATCGTCAGCAAGCCATGCAATCCGCCAGAAGAGTTTTACACAACAACGAGATGTCGAGTGATAATTCAAATTTGACATGCCTCAAGTGTCAACAAAACCACAAATTGAGCAGTTGCCGAAAATTTGCTGCCCTTAATGGCAATGAGAAATGGAAACTTGTAAAAGGTAATCGATTATGTTTTTCTTGTTTCCAGAGTGGGCACAGTTTGACGAATTGTTTTAAAAAGAAACCTTGTGGTATTGATGGTTGTGATCGCATGCATAACCAATTACTTCACTGTGATAACAAAATACAGCCACAGTCAGTGGCACCAATGCAAACAACAATGCCGCCACATTCACAAACTACTTACCAGGAAGAGTCTGAACATTTGTTCAATTGCCGTGAAGAACATTCGCCTTCACATCTTTTCAAAATTTTGCCGGTCACTTTAACAGGACCAGCAGGAAAAATTTCTGTTTACGCCATGTTTGACGAAGGGTCATCAATTACTCTATTAGACGAAAACATAGCCAATAAATTAGGTCTAAAGGGACATGATATGCCACTTACGTTACAGTGGTACGGCCACAAGAAAACAACGGAAAATTCAAGAAAGGTTTATATGACAATTTCTGGTCACAATGAGGGAGCATCAAGTTTTAATATTAAAAATGTAAGGACTGTCAAATGTTTAAATCTTCCTACGCAGACGTTCTGCAAAGAGGACCACGCCCACTTGATGAACCTGCCAATTCAAAATTATGCAAATATTAAACCTGTTTTATTGTTGGGACTTGACAACAGCTACCTGGAGACAACAAAGGTTTTTGTAGAGACGGAACCACATAAGCTCATCGCCGCCAAAACTAAGTTGGGATGGGTCGCATTTGGGCCGCTAAATTCAGATCGTAGTACCGAATCTCGAGTATTTCATGTGCGTGAGAGTCAAACGCTTAAAGAATTGCAGCAAGTTGTTGCAGATTATTTTTCAGTTGATAGTTTCGGGTTACGAAGCACAAATATAGTGCTCGAATCGGACGCAGATGTTCGTGCCAACAAAATACTTGCTGAAACCACAAAAAACATTGGAAATAAATTTGAAGTTGGTCTGTTATGGAAACAAGACGACTTTAATCTGCCTAAAAGCTATGCCATGGCCAAACAGAGGTTACTCAACATTGAAAACAGGATGTCAAAGGACGAAGTCTTTGCCGAAAACTATAAAAAAGAAATTCAAAAATATATTTCAAAAGGTTATGCTAGATTACTGCCGCCGGATGAGGCCATCATTGAAGGTCCCACCACTTGGTACTTGCCACATTTTGGAGTGGTAAATCCCAATAAGCCAAATAAAATTCGCATCGTTTTTGATGCAGCCGCTGCTGCTTCAAACATTTCTTTAAATTCTTGTTTGATGAAAGGACCGGAGCACGCGCAGCCACTCCTAACGATTATTGCCAAGTTTCGCCAAGGTGTTGTTGCGGTCGCCGGTGACATACAAGAGATGTTCTCGCAAGTCCAAATCAGAGCTGCTGATCAGAACTCACAAAGATTTTTATGGAGAGGTGGATGCAAGTCAGCTGCAGTTGAAGTATACGCCATGGTTTCAATGATATTTGGTGCAGCTTGTTCGCCGTGCTGTGCTGAATACGTGAAAAATATTAACGCCGAAAATTATGCCGCCTCAATGCCAAGGGGTTCTAAAGCTGTCATGCAGAATACATACGTAGATGACCTCGTGATCAGTTTCGACAATGAAAAAGAAGCAGAAGAAGTCACTTATGAAGCCATCCGAATTAATGCCGACGCTGGATTTAAGCTGCGAAATTTCGTGTCCAATTGCAAATTGTTGGAAGCGAAACTCAACAAAGACGAAGTTGCTCAAGAAAGGACATTTAATTTGGAATGTGCACGCAGTACTGACAAAGTTCTAGGAATGTACTGGAACACGAAGGAAGATACACTGGAGTTTCATTTTAAATTCCACAAAATACCAAAAGACGTCCTAGAAAGTAAGCGCCCGCCAACCAAACGTGAAATGCTTGGAATTGTCATGTCAGTGTATGATCCGTTTGGTCTTTTGGCTGATTTCATGATATTCACCAAATTATTGATGCAACAGACTTGGAAGATGCAAATAAAATGGGACGATCCGCTGCCCTATCCACTTCAAGCTCACTGGAGTGCCTGGTGGAAGGAGTTCAAATGTGTGGAGCGTTTTTCCGTCGCCAGATGCTATTCGCCTTTGCTGTCAACAGCTGATGATATACAATTGCACATTTTTGTCGATGCGAGTGCCAGCGCTTATGCTGCAGTAGCGTATGTGCGTATATGCAAAGGAAATGAGGTGAATGTTTCCTTTGTATCAGCGAAAACAAGATGTACCCCACCAAAAGGGATGACTGTGCCACGACTTGAATTGCAGGCAGCAGTACTTGGTTGCCGTTTGATGACATCGGTTGTTAACAGTCAGGATTTTAAAATCAATAAAATAATTTTTTGGAGCGACTCTAAAACTGTTATTTTATGGATTAGGTCGACTGAGCGCCGATACAAGCAATTCGTCGCGCACCGAATAGCCGAGATTTTAGCCAACTCTGAGCCGACTCAATGGCGTTGGTTGCCAACAACGCTTAACGTTGCAGACGACGCCACTCGTGCTGCAACGCCGCCTAAATTTAGAGTTATATCACGATGGACACTGGGTCCTGAATTTTTACGCCGCAAAGAAAAACACTGGCCCCAAGAAGCTTTTTCGTTGATTTCTGATGCCTGCCAATCAGAGGAGACACCGAATCGAATTCTGCTCATTACAAAACCTGGTGAGAAATTTATTAACTTTACTAAATTTTCTTCTTATTTGAAGCTATTGAGGACCACTGCATGGGTTTTGAGATTTGTGCATAACGTTAAAATTGCTCAACGCATGAAGGGTGAACTCGACGCAATGGAGCTGACGACAGCGGAAAAAATTGTTTGCCGCCAAGTCCACAACGAGGCTTATGCTGAAGAAATATCGATGCTACAAATTGGCAGTAGTCTGCCAAAAAATAATAATTTGAGCCAATTAACGCCGTATCTTAGTGATGGAATACTTCGTGTCAAAGGTAGAATTGACGCCGCCTACTGTATTCCTGCAACTGCTCGACGCCCGATAATAATGCCGCAAAAACATCATGTTTCACGTCTAATAATGTTTCATTACCATCAGAAGAGACATCATCAAAATGACCATCTCATCATCAATGAAATGCGCCAAAAATTTTGGATACCACACGCACGCTCACTGCTGAAATCTGTAAAGAAGAACTGCCCTATATGTATTCAAGCCCGTGCTCAGCCCGAAGTGCCACTCATGGGTCAGTTGCCACCTGACCGTTTAACGCCATATGTACGCCCTTTCAGTTATACCGGTACAGATTATTGTGGCCCATTTTATGTTGCTGTGGGTCGCCGACGTGAGAAACGCTGGATAGCTCTGTTCACATGCTTAACGACACGCGGTATACATCTGGAAGTGGCTGAAAACTTATCAACTGATGCCTTTATTATCTGTCTGAGGAACTTCATGAATCGTAGAGGTACGCCTGTTAAAATTCGAAGCGACAACGGGACTAATTTTATCGGGGCACAGAAGGAACTAACTAAAGAAAACCGCCTATTTGATTTTGCTGAAATCGAACGTTATATTTCAAAGGAAAATATCGAGTGGACCTTTAACTGCCCATCTGATCCAAGTGCAGGTGGCTGCTGGGAGCGATTGGTGCAATGTGTAAAGCGCCTATTGTGCAAAGTTCTAAAGGAGGAGGCACCAAAATTAGAAACGTTCCGTAGTGTGGTTATTGAAGCAGAAAATATAATTAATAGCCGCCCGTTGACAGATTTGCCGTTAACGACAGAAGATGACGAACCACTGACACCCAATCATTTCCTACTTGGGTGCCTAAATTCGACTCAAACACCGAGTGAGGAAGAAGAAAAAATATGCCTGCGAAAACAGTGGAGAATTTCGCAAAATCTGAAAGATAGGCTGTGGAAGCGTTGGATAATCGAATATCTACCACAATTGTTAGTACGCTCTAAGTGGCGGAAAGATGTTCCTCCGCTGAAGCCTGGTCAACTTGTAATTATATGCGACTCTAGCATGCCAAGAAGTCAATGGCGAAAGGGAGTAATCGAAAACGTTTATTCCGGAAAGGATGGACAGGTGCGTTCAGCTGAGGTTCGAACCAGCCACGGAAAACTTCGGAGACCAGCCAACAAGCTAGCCGCTTTATCGTTTGGTGAATCCCCGTAAGGATTCAGGGGGGGTGGAGTGTTGGCGACGAATAGAATCCCTGCACAAAAATAGCCATTCTGGCAATGCCATAAATTCTTTCGTCATTTCCTTTTATTCATTTTACTTTAATTTTCTGGCATTAGAAAAAAGCAATCGGCAGCGAAACACCGATTTAAAAACGAAGCCTTAAAACTTTTCGATTTAACATTTAATCTTTTATATATAAATAAATTTTAATACTAAAAAGCTTAGATTTTATTTCTTGTCTGCCACGACAATCTACCTTGTTTTTTTTTTTCTAAGCTTTGGGAAATTTTGGTGTCAATGACGAAAAAAGCACATTTGTTCTCTAAAGAGAACATTCCAAGTCTCGATTTAGTACATTTCCACAAATCCCAATATCATCACCGACTCGTATTAATATAGTTAAACTTATATATGTATGTTTGTATTTTTGTTCCTTATTTGATATTCAATTTGTGTCTGTTCTATTTTTATAAAACATTTTTAACTGGATAAGAAACGCATTAGAAAAATTTTAGAGAAATCGGCATAGCTTAAAAACTAAGGAACTGATTTCAAACTCTTCAGCTATCCTTTTTTGTCTATTTAGATTTTACAAAACCAGCGTAGTAAACAGACCAGTGAACTCTCAAACAAAATAAATTGTAATTCAAAGTCTCAGATATTCTTGTCTTTCAAATCATAAACTTTTTTTACAGTGCCTTACATCAGAAGGGCTGCGATATCTTTTTTAACTACAAAAGATTTTATCACTGCACAAAAAATAAAAAAAAAACTCTTTAAAATACACACATACATAAATTAAAAGTTATATGTTAATAAAAAGAAGGGTTGAAAATATGTCGGGTTGAACAAAGAACATACAGTCAATTGCAGAGTAACACTTCTTTGTGTGTGAATCATTTAAATGTGCCAATATTGTGACATCTTTATATAAAAGCATTTTAATGAAAGTGTTAATGTTATATAATTAAATTTTAAGATTATATGTGCTATATACTAAGTCTTTTGATAATATTTTATGATTTTTTAAAAGATCTTAACTAAAAAAAATGCACTTAAGTTTGCATGACTTATGGAAGCTCTTATATAAATCAATACGTTGAAAAATGTGTGAAAAAACTGTAGCTCCACTTAAAATTTCCTAAAAGTATGCAGTATTTTTTAAAAATAATGCAAATGTGAAGCGATATTTGAAGAGGACCTTATATTGTCAGAGCAAAATTTGCGGAAGAGCTAAAATTTTTCACTCACAAAATAGTCGATTTTCCACAATGATGACGAGAGATATACTGTCACAGAGTATCCACTCGGATATTGGTCAAAACCCTTAATCAAGAGTCCAATATACCAACAAAATAAATCAAATCATTGTTAAGAAATCTCTGATGATATCTATCACTGCTTCAGAGTTCGACATCAGGACTGCAATGGTATCAAAAACACATTAAGTGTTCTTACAGGTATAAGGGTTTGTTTAATAACAAGTATCTTTTAAACTCTTTACTTTACTTTTAAAAATACTTTTTTACTACACAGACAGATCATATATATTGATAAGAAAATTTTTTAGCTTGGGCCCACTAAAAATTTTTATTAAAATTCTGCCGCAAACCAAGAGCTGGTTTGCGAAAAAATGTACGGGGAAGCGACTCGCAAAAACGAGATGTTAAAAAATGTTATATTAAATTGACATTTTCTACTTTATAATAGAAAATGATTTCACAAAACTTGACATATTATGAAATAAAAAAAAAACAGCCAATAAACGGCAACTTCGAATTGACTTCAATTCCTTTCTTAGCGAAACCCTAATCCCTTAAAATTTTCGCCATTGTTTATATAACAAAATTATCATGAGACCGCATCGAAAAAAGTTAGACAAATACGCGCATTTTTAATTATTTTCTATTGTTGGCGCAAATACGCACGAGGACGCACAACCCTTATGATAAACTAACTAGCCGGAATTGCAGCAACTGATTAGAAAAAGGGTCGAATTTTACCGAAAGTATTAACTGAAAACATGACAAATTTTAAGCGTCACTAATTAAAACTAAATAAAAAAAAACCAAATTTTTACAAAGACAATGGCGCAAAGCCAGGGTTAACATAAAAAACACAACAATTTTCCCTCACTCCTGCAAGTTTTTCAGTAAATTTTTTATCTCTTTACAAGAAGGCGACATTTTTTCAAATAACGAAAAAAACAAATGAAATCTGCATGACGTGTGCCATGCTGGCTGGCATATTTAGTTAGTTGTCATTTTGACAGCTGTCAAAAAGACAGTTGCGAGTTTTTCCACTTGTACGCATGAAATAGGATTAGATAACATTTTTCTCTTGTCCATTGTTGTTTTTTCTTTCGTGCTAATGACTTAATTTAATACGATATCAAAAAGCAACAACAAAAACAATTGCGAACAAGTCATATGTCATTATATAAATCACTAAACTCTGACATTTGTTGGAAGTCAGCATGACGCCACGTGTGTTGCGATGTCAATGGATCTGCGCTCAGTGGTGCCAAAACGCAAAGTTGAAAGCACAAAAAAAAAATTCAATGGCGTTTACGCTGACAGGTGACAAGCGCAAAAGGGTGGAAAACACTGACAGATAAAATAAAATAAAAAATGGGATGAGTTGAGGGGCGCAAAACTGCGGAGGAAGAAAATATTGCATAAATATGCAAATTAGTTTGATAACATGTCGCCGGTGTCACCGGCATTGTATTTTGCTTTTTTTTTAATTTTTGTTGACCGGACATACATTTTTACACCGTGTTAGGGATGTTCAGTGAAGTGTAATAGTTGGGCGGATACCACATGGACATTGACATAGCCATGAAAACATTCGTTTTACCTTGTTTACAAGAAATAGGCAGCGACAGCGAACACAGCATTTTGTCGTGGGTGTGTCTGGCATTGAATAATGTGTCATGTGATCATGTTATCCCATGCTGCTGTCAGTTGTGACGGCATGATGTTATTATCGAAGGATGTGGTGTGCTAAATTTCTCCTTCTGCCTTCAGGATGGCAAAATGTGCGATTACAAATTGTCTGTAATTAAGTCATTGGACTTAATTTAATTTTGAATTTATTGCTCGTTGATTGTGCACTATCAGGAAGCGTTAATGCAATGATTGCAATAAATGCATTTATTTTAATTTAAATCAAATAATTGCATTGAAAAGTTCAGAAATCAGCAATTCTTAGAAATGTAAACAGACTTAACGTATATTATAAGGTACAGCATATTTGTACCGCAGGTATAATACTTGGGATAATATACTCAGGACATACCTACCTATATCTGAACAAAAGATAGACGCATTGTATCGTTTTTCGCGTTGATGTACAACCGAAAAATAATGAAATCAAAGAGATTGAATTTTTTTGTAGGCGAAGCTAGCGGTTGTACCAGGAGTTGTAGCGAAGTTGATGAAAAAGCATATGGTTACAGTGAGAAAACGATTTGTTGGAATATAACAAATGCATATTTCATATGGCGCAATTAAATATTCATTTGAGTCAAACATACTGGTGTACAAATATGAAACCGGTAATTTTTTATTCAAAAAAACACGTTCATTTTGCACAAATAGTTCCAAATTTAATCTTCAAAGTAATTCCCCTCGCTAGCTACACATCTTTTCCATCTTTCAGGCAATTTATGGATTCCTCGCCAAAAAAATTCTTTGTTTTTTGAGGCTATCCATTCATCGAGCCATTTTTGCACTTCCTCGTAAGAATTGAAATGCGAATCGTTGAGTGCGTGTCCCATCGATGAAAACAAATAGTAATCGGATGGCGCCATGTCCGGTGAGTGCGGCGGGTGGGGCAGGGGCTCCCAGTTGTACGATTCTACCAAGTTTTTATTGACCGCTTCTCGATGTGGCGATGCGTTGCCATCTTGGAATACAATTTTGTCATGGCGAAGTTGAAATTCGGGCCTCTTCTGACGTATAGCACGGTTCAAAGCGATCAATTGTCGATGGTAACGTGCACCAGTAACTGTTTGACCTGGTTTTAGTAGCTCATACTAAATAACACCACGCTGATCCCAGAAAATACACAGCATTGTCTTTCGGCCGAAGCGATTTGGTCTTGGCGTTGATTTGGGTCGTTGGCCGGGGCTCAAATATGATTTTTTTCGTTTGGGATTGTTGAAATAACTCCACTTTTCATCGCTAGTGATGATTCGATGGAGAAAACCTTTTCTGTTTTGCCTGGCGAGCAGCAATTCACAAGTGGTTTTTCGGTTTTCTTGCTGCCTGTCGGTCAGTTCATGTGGCACCCATCTACCGACCTTTAAAATCTTTCCCATGGCCTTCAAACGTAAGGAAATGGTTTGTTGTGTCACATTAAGTTGTTCAGCGAGCTGTTGTTGCGTTTGACCATCATCTTCGTTCAATAATGTTTGCAATTCGGTGTCTTCAAACTTTTTCGGTGGCCGGCCGCGCTCCTCATTTATCACATCAAAATCACCACTTTTAAATATATTGAACCACTCATTGCACTGTGTACGACCAAGAACATGCTCGCCGTAAGCTTCAACAAGCATTCGATTCGATTCAGAAGCGTTTTTCTTCAAATGGAAACAGAAAATCAATGCTTCCCGCAAATGAGAGTTTTCAGGCACAAAATTCGACATCTTTACGAGCGGAAAAAATGCGTTGTTGTATGAAACTTGACAAATTGTGAACTGAATATTGTTGACAGATGACAGAATGAACAATTAAGACATTTGGTGCGGTTCGGAAGCTCATACATATACGGCTATCGACTGCTAGATGTCATTACCGGTTTCATATTTGTACACCAGTATTATATTTGGATTAAATAATGCTAAACGTTGGGTGAAGCATTTTATGTTTGATTCAAATAAATATTTAATTGCTTTATATAAAAACAATGAATGTCTTTGAAACTATGACGATGAGTAGTTGCACAAAATATATCCTCCTAACGTAAGAGCTTTGTATAATAAACTTGTCGATAGTAGTAGGTAGAAAATTTCAATTCAATTTCAATTTATTTTAATTTTGGTTGTACAGCAAGACTGAGTCTTTTATAGTACGCTAACAAAAGTATATAACTTCATACAAAATATTATTTAAAATAAAAAAATTAGCTAGTACAAAATAAACTTATAAAAATAAATAAAAAATAAACTTATATAAATAAATAAATATTAAGACTCAAAAAGAAAATAAGGGAAAAGAATATAGAGTAGAATAAGGTATAGAGAAGTAAAGTTATACAAAGGTAGACCTAATCAGTAATTGAGTAGTAATCAAAAATAGAACGTCTGAAGCTGTTTAATGAAGTTTCCTGTTTTAAACGGTTAGGAAGAGAGTTCCATAGTCTAATGGTGCTTATAAAAAATAACCTACTGCTGCTGAGATAGCTGTGTCTAGGAATAATGAGATTAAGTGACCTAGCAGAAAGAGAAAATTGCAGTTTATTAAATAGGTAGCCAGGGATTTTGCTGTAAATGAGTTTGTGCAAAAAAATCAATCTACGTACATTCAAGTATTCTACCAAGCCGCAACCGAGTATATCTTTACTTTTATTAGAGATATTATCAAAACGACTAACACCATAGACATATCTTGCCGCATTATTGAACGCAACTAATAATTTATGTTGCGACTGAGAGTCCAACTTACAGTACACAATGTCAAAAAACGTTATAAGAGGCATAATCAGTTGTCTTACGAGTCGACGTTTAGTTTCAGTTAGGGTAAAATCAGCGGATGTCCGGAGGTAGCGTAAGATACCGTAGACTTTGCCTACAGTACTGTTTATATGGTCAGTGCAAGTGAACTTGGAATTAAATACATAGCCCAGATTTTTCACCTTATTCACAAAATCCAATTTGGCTGTTTCAATAAATAAAGGAGGAATATCCATTGTACAAGGAACACTCCTTGCAATTGGCAGAACTTTAGATTTTAAGAGATTAATTAGGAGCAGGTTGGAGGCAGCCCATTTATTGAGTGCATTTAAGTCACAGTTAACTCTGTAAGATAGGTCCTCAACAAGTCCAATCGGTCGGGAAAGGTATAGTTGGATATCATCAGCATAAGCATGTACAGTAGAATTAAGGGTAGCAGAAAATATGTCATTGATAAAAAGGGAAAATAGAAGGGGACCCAAAATTGATCCTTGTGGAACACCCGAATTAATAAGTTTGAAAGACGAAAATGTAGTTCCAACCTTAACACGTTGCATTCTACCACTTAAATAACTCCTTAACAAACTGATCGAATTAGGGCTGAATTTAAAAAAGAATTTAGGTTTATTACACAGCAAGGAATGATTAACTGAGTCAAAAGCCCTAGAGAAATCAATTAAGCAAAGGAATATTAAGAAATCCTGGTCAAAACTAACCCTTATGTCATCTAAAATTTTCACAATCGCCGTCGAGCAACTGTGACCAGTTCGAAAACCAGACTGATGTGAAGATAAAAGATTATTAGTATCCACATAATTAGTGATTTGTTCCGACATCAACCTTTCAAGAACTTTTCCTAAAGCTGGCAAGATGCTAATGGGACGAAAATCAATCAATTCAGTGGCAGAAGCAGTATTAGCAATGGTTATCAATTGCAGTTGCAATTTTCCACAATTCAGGGAACTGCGAGCAGGTGAAGCAGTGATTCATAATATTCGTTAAGGGTGAAATGGCAAAGCGTAAAATTAATTTTATAAACTTTATAAACTTTATAAACCGCATTAGAGCTTATCTTTGAAATACACTTTACAACATCATTCTCAGGTACCGATGTAAATTGAAATGACGGAAATTCAGAGTTGTTCACTATTCTTGGGTACTCAAATAAATTAAAATACCATTTAATTATGATATAGTATTTTTTTAATTAAGCAAACGATAATTTTAAACTTACTTTTTAAAGATAAGTGAGTTGATTACCTAAAGGAAATTACTGCTTTTATTGCTTTAACTCATTTTCTTAGAAAGTTATGGGATATTCGAATCAAACCCACCCTGAATAATTTTTATTCCATCCTGATACAATTTTTGAACATTAAACCATTTGAGAAAAAAACATTTTTTTTGAGTAGGCCTCTGTACGACTTGGTAAGTCTGATTGAAGAAGCTGAAGATTGATTTTTTACTGACGCAAAAAAAATTGTTTTTAAAATTCTTACAAACAAATTTTTCTATTATTCAAAATTCTTGTAGCAATTATATCAAAGAACACTATCAAAATCAATTCAAAGTCTTCACAATTCGATTCAGCCTACAGTGCGAAAAAACCAATAACAATGTTGCGGTCTGTGATGCAAAATTAACTTAAAATACCAAATACCACCACCGCAAGCAGCAAGCAGCAGCAGTATCAAGTAGTTCCTTTTTCATTTTCTTCCCAAGAAAAATCTTTTCTAATGCCAACAAAATGTGAATGCAAACTTTAAACTTTGCAAATGTAATTAATTTTTCACTCAAGGCACACAAACGACAAGAAAGGGAGTTGGTGCCCAAAATTAGTAGTGGAAATAGTAGGAGCAATAATGGCAGTACAAGTTTTAATACATAGTAAGTATTTAGTAGCAACAGCTTGTGGTATGCATGCAATTTTAAATTTTTAATTAAAAACTTTTTCTGTTCGAATGTTTCTTTGTTGATGACGTTACAAAAGATATTTAAATGCAAATTTTGTTTTTAAATAAAAGAAAAAATTTAAATAATTTTAGATACTTTCACAGAACTTTAAGCAACTTACTATTTATAATGGCAGAATTAAACGCATAACTTGACTTAGTTCAAAACTATTCCATGAACTTACCTGCAAAGAAAGATAAATGGCAAAAGTCAATAATTTATAAAAATATTATAGAAATTTTCTTAAAACAAGTGAATATGCATTAAGAATAACAGCTTAAGACTACTTAAAAACTTGGCAAACCTTTAGTAGAATTATGATATGTTTTTTAAGTTATTCTCTGCGAAATAGCAAGAAAATAATTTAAAAATGTGTTTTCGAAAAAAGACTACATCTATGTGAGTTTCACTCTATTGGTATTGGAATAGATGTAGCTAAATTTGAGTACAAAAAACATAAAAGAAAACTTTATAGCTCAGTTACAAAAAATACAAGTCCAAAATAGCTGCATAGTGCATATTGAGCTTTATACTGTAGACGGAAATTTTTTGTCTGTGCCATTCAGTTCATCTGATGACGGTTGCCTCGAGCGCAATTTAAATTCATTCACCAAAAATAAATATTTATATTTTGGTTTTGAACGACATCCATATGAAATATTAATGAAAAGCAAACAAAAACGCACACATGTGCATACCCATAGATAGATTGATACATAGATACATAGGTAGAAAAAAAGGTAAAGGCTGCATACATATCGCTCCTTTACTGCAAGTCCGTCATAGCTCAAAAAAAAAATTTATGTTGAGCTTATTATGCAGAAATATCCGCAATTTCATGGTTAATTTTGTGTTCAAAAATCAGAAAGGTATTTAATGAACTTGCCTTTTGAGAAATGCTTCTGTAAACATACTTTTTTGCGTTTCTATATAAAAAGTAGTTTATTAAAAACTTTTATGGAGTTTTTCGCTGACTATAGGTTTTTTTAGTTATGACGTTTTTGCAGCAAAGGAGCTGTATGTATACGAATATTTACATAAACACAAACTTTCTAGCAAATGTGCACCATGATGTATTGAAAGATAGAGAAAAAATCTATCAGACATTCAGTCGTGATGTGAAATTGCAACTGCAAAGCGCAAAGTTAATGCTGATTTAAATTAAAAAAAAACATTTATACAAAATAACAAAGCAAAATTATATTATGAGAAGAAATCAAATTATCACCACATTTTTTTTTTTTTGTTAAAGTGAGATTACAATGTCCCACAAAAAATATATTTCCTTAAGTTTTTTACATGAAAATTTCAGTAATATAAAATTGAAACAATCAAAAGCATTAAAAAACAAAGAATTTGCGATAATTCTGGCATTCATATAAAATTTTACTAATTTTTTTTGTTTTGCTGCATAATTTTTATGATTTTATTAATGCTTTTGTTACCACATGTTAGCCAAAATGAACTTTAGCCTCAGCAGACAGAAGTCAGTGAAGCACAAGCGGTTGAATATACCAAAGGAATGCCTTTGACCAGTTCGCTGTAAAAAAATACCGGAATGCAAAAGATTTTGCAGGCAAAAATCCAAAGAGAAAGGAGTCAAAAAACACACCAATATTATATAGTTGCTTTAAAATAATTGGAATTAAATAGTCAAGCTCATGGAAAGCAGCTATCACATACATAACAAGACACTGGGGTTCGCCTACTGGTTGAAATTCAACCATGAAAGTAACAATACGAAACAGATGAGTACCATTTAATTTATTAAATGGCAACGCTTACAAAAATAAAAATCATGGTATCGTGTTGCTCTATCACTTCCTCAGTGTTCAATTTATCTCCATTAAAAATTTTTAGCAAAGTCAGTTCTTTAGTTTAGCTCATAAAATCTATTTCCTCAGGAATCAATCGATCTCCATAACAACTTTCGTTAAAATCGATCATTTAGTGCAGCAGTGAAAAAATTTTACCGGTAAGCGTGACACTACTCCACTCAAATACATAAATCTTTACTTAGAAATCAGTTTATCTCCAAATCAAATTTCATCAAAATCGGTGTAGCGAATGAGCCGTGACAAGGTTTTTTACCATTAGGGGCAGTTAGTTCTTCACCGAGAAATATCGATATCGATATCGTTCTCGTTATCGGTACCGAGAACGATAACGGGACGATATCAAAAAAATATTTCTCGTACGATCAAGGATTGTGATGTGAAGTACCTCACAAAATCTGGACGAGATAAGACGACGGGGCGTGATACCTTTATGAAACAAAATTACTTAAAATGCCATGTCTTGGTATCTATCGCAGTTACTGCTGTGAAACCTGAAACGTTAATGAAGATTGTTTGTGCTAAGCAACTCGCTAAATGTTAACAGGGTTGGCTAATGGGTCAAGTTGTGAATTTCGTACATGGACCCAATTGTCTGCAGAAAGGACTGCGTAAAATTTCGACGGGGTTATTCAACGGACAATGCGCGGGATAGCCGCTGGTCCAGATAGTCTTATGTATATAAAAAAATGAGGGAGAATGTCTAAGAATTATCGGCGAGAACGAGACAATAACAATAAAGCTTAAAAATTTCTCTTACGAGAACGACTACAAGACGATAAGCTTGGCGCCACTACGAGGACGATATGATAATTTTTGAATAATCGTATCGTTCTCGAATCGGTGAAGCACTGGGGGCTGTGCAGTGCTCATTTAAAAATCACAGAGAATACCATTTCTTAAAGTTCAGTCTATCACCATAGTAAGCTACATTAAGTCGGTTTTGCTTAGCCATGGAAATCTTATTTCCAGTTAGATGCGTGGCACTGCCTACTATTGGAAAAATATATTATATTTGACGCTGACAAACAAAAATTAAATCAAGCGATTATGTTGTGTTATGGCAGCTGAAAAGAGATGAATTTTCAACTGATATCTTTTGTAGTGTATAAGCCAATAGTTTTTGCAATGTTAGGCAACAATCATAAAATTCACAAAATGTTTTGAGTGGAGAGCAGTCTTTTAGTTTTTGCACGAAGAGCAATATCTTTTTTTTTTTTTTTTCAGTGTAAAAACAACCTGTGTAGTCGCTGAACCTACATATGTATAGGTACCTATAACATTTTGACTGACAAGCGTTTCAGGCTGTCTGGCGATTGCGATGTTGCAAGTGACTTTATTGCAAAAAGCAGCATCTGCTGTCATAATCAACAAAAAAGTAGATCCATTTTATTGCCCCGATAGATAGATTTTTCTCTTTGCAATAAAGTGAAATTATTAAAATGCCCGTAAAATGTTGAAGTTTAAGTGCTATCACGTTTCAAAATGTTCACGAAAAAAGTGTAACATACTTGCGCTGAAAAAGGCAGCATTAACAACAACAATCTGTGATCAAGTGGGTAGACATCCGACATCCTTGATGTTTTATGAGTTGCTGCTGCTGTTGTTGTTGTTGTCATCGTTGTTTTATGCGCATTAAAAAAGTAAAAGTTTTTTGCATCGCTTTGTTGTACGGCGGCATATGCCGCCACACTTTTTATCGATTTTTCAGCTGCTGCAGTTGAAATTTTCAACATTTTCACTTTTTCTTGTGCATTTGCTGTACTGTTGTTGCTTTTGTTGTCATTTTCAGTGTCGTTTTGTCTGTTGTAGCTGAAAAAGTGAAAAATTCTGAAAAATCCCCTGAGCTGAGTGCTAGACAAGTAGAATATCATTTTTTTTTTTTTTTTGGCAATATCCTTGCGCTTTGGCTTCATCCTATTCTCATTTTTATTCTGTTCACTTTGTTGCAAATAATTTAATGTTTCGCTTGATTGTTGTTGCATTTTTTCAATTTTCAAAACGTAGTGCTTTTTACAACACTCTGTCTCCAGATATTCTTTTATCTTTTTGTTTGTCTACATTTGTTTGGTCATTCATTCTTCAATTGGTATTGGCTTGAGTGGCATAGTGCGCTCACTGTATTTTTCAATGAAATTTTTTTTCTAAGTTTTGAAGTTTGAATAAATCATTCGATCGATATCAAATACAAACGCTACTTGCAATCAAGCGATATTCGAATATATCATATATATCAAACTCGAAAGCAACAATATTTTATCATTTTCGGTCAAGTTATGATTCACTAAAGTTATCGTTGTATATCATTTAAACATATTTCCGGCGCACAGTGATAAGCGCCCCAGTCCCAATGTGTATTTTTGTACTTAACATTATCTGCTCAACTGCATGTTGCGGCATTTGTGGCCAAAGTCAGCTACGTCGCATTCAGTGAACGCTCTTAACTTTTGGATATTTTTTGTCTCGATACCTTTTTTTGTTTGTTTGTGTGTGTGTGTTTTTTTTTTATTTCTGTACAATTGAGCTCAGTTTTTAAGGACTATTTTCATTTTGTTGTTAAGTTTCTGCTTTGATGTCTCTGCCTTTTTTTATTTTGATATGCTGTCTACTCATTGTTTGTTGTGTCAAGATTTTGAATTTTTAACTTTTAACAAGAAGCAAACGATGCATTCACCAAATGGTGTTGTTGGCTTTTGTGCCCAGACATATTGACAAAGCTTAAAAAGAATTATAACAACAAATTGGCTAATAAGATTAAGAGATGCCTGCCTATTCTTTTGAAGTGCACCGAAGAATAGTTTTTTCTACATTCTCAAATTAAGCATCAAAAATTCGAAAGGTGAAGCCACTCATTCGACCGCCTTCAATTTAATAAAAATATTTAATGATTTTTCGAAAGGATTGCAATCTTAAATTGAACAGCTTTTGAAATTTATACCAATACGACCGATATCATAAAGCAGGTACTAATTGTAACCAAAGCCACTACTGGCAGTGTCCTGAATTCATTTGTTTTTTACTTTTTCATACCAATTAGTGAACAGTTTTTTTAAAATTTTTTGAAAAAAAACCTGGGGATACCCGCTCACCAAAACTTTAGATAGTTAAAATTGAGACTAGGACTTAACTGAAAGCTGAAGAAAAAAAAAAACAAATCGATTTTGGCGCAACAAATCTTCAAGTTTATGTGGGCATTTCTTGTAAAGTGGGCATGTATTGTTCGGGCCTCATGCCAAAGATAATTTATTTACCCAAAAGTTGAAAATCTATTAAGGAATTTCGGATCAATCGGCATATTCCAAATATGCTAACCAAATTTTTTTAATTGAGTTTGTAACATCAATCACACTGTTAGGTTTAGTTGGGTCTATGGTTCAAATATCCGGACCTAATCCAATTACCTAAGTTAGTAAAGTATCTCTAATAAAGCCAACCGTATGCGATCCGAACGAAAATTACTACCTACATATGTGCCTAAGAGCTCATTGGACATTAGATTTTAATACGTTTATGCCGAGCTTAATTATTTAATTTTTATTATTTTGTAGTTATTGTATTCAAATAACACCAGAGCTTATCCCAAACCCGAATTTTGGAAGTAAACGATCTTGCAGCCATTATTGAATCACCAAATCGAAATAATCTACAGGTTGTAGGTTTTCTTAAGCTCTGGAATTTTATCTTACTCAGGCGTGTAACAAAGTTTTTGTCAAAGTAAAACTTTGTTACCATAGTGCTCTTTAGAAGTGCTCGAGTAGGAATTACTTCTGTATTTCTGTCTTAATCCTAACTTTATATAGAATTTCTGTTTTCAAAAGTATAAATTCGTTGTAATGTTCAAAAAGTCAACTTTAAGCTCTTCCTTCCCCATGTTTTAAGTCCTACATTCCTATGGTAACATGTGAATTCGTGGTTGAGGTTATTGAACTTCAAGACATAGATATCCAAGACAGCAATTCAACTGAAATAAATCTTGATAGGGTCAGTAACCACTATTATCTGAATCAGTCTGTTCATCTGTTTGTTTGTCCAGCTGCTTCTCGCCGATACGATGTTGTTTGTTTTGACTGCATTTTAGTGGTGACGATGTTTCGTTTTGGTGGCGTGCAAATGTCTCGATTTTATCTGTTGATTTCCTTACAAGCAAAAAACAAACAACAACTGGAGAAAAATTAAAGTGGCGAATTTATCGCACTAAATTCACAATGATAAACATTTTGAAGTGTTGTTATTTTGGAAAGAGCTTTTTCAATATTTACTTCCAGACACAAGAGATATCAACATGAAAAAGATGACAAAAAAGCATTTGACAAAAAGGAAATACAAACAAAAGCAACAGGAATAAACAGCAATACCTAAGAGAATTTCGATACTTGCAGAAAAAAGAGGTGAAAAGTGTCAAGAAAGTGTAGAAAAACACTTTTTTTCTCTGTCTCTCTTTTTAAAGTAACTGAATTTTATGACCGGAAAACGCAACAGAAGGGTAACAACGGAGAAAAAAAACCAAAACAAAACAAAATATCAACCTGAAAGCACCAACCGACCGAACGAGTCCAAAGCATTACGGTGTCAATGTGCAAAATTTATGACTTTATGCTGGCTGACTGGTGCATGTTGCGACATGTTACGACAATATTTGTTTTGTTGTATGAAGTAGGTAGGTAGTTTTCGCTTTTTCGGTATTTGTTCGTTCACTGTTTTTTTATTATTATGTTGTTTACTGCATGTCAACTGACAATAAGGTGAAAATGAAATGAAAATGTTTTTCTCACCCACCTCCCTTGTGAACTTTTCTGCCTCTCCTCCTCCACACTTTACCACTACTCTACCGCAGTCACTTTTTTACGAGTTCATTTCGAGAATTGTAGGCCCAAATCCTTTTAGAATAAATGAATAATTTAAGCAGTCGTGAAAACGTGTACCTACTCCGCATAAGCTTTGGTTGTCATTGACAGTTCGAGTTGTTGATTTGACAAGCGTCGTAAATTTGGTATTTCCTCTTCAGAGTAAAATTTTATTTGCCCTTATTTGGCAGTGATACAAAGCAAGAAGCTATGCATGCAAAAGTCATGAAAAATTCCAGTGTTTCTCTTAATGTACTGCAATAAATTACTAACAACTTAAGCGGAATTTTGGCATTCCACTACTGTAATTTTCAACTTAATTAATTGCCAAATGTTTGAAATGTTAGCAGTAGTAGCTTATCATTTTATTTTAATTCAAAAGACTTTTAATAAGTTCAAATAGTACATACAATTGAGACAACCTTTGTTATTTCAACTATTTTATCGGAGCACAACGTATTCCCCTTTTGTTAATTTATTGCATCTTAACTATTTTAACAACTTAGGTATGCTAAGGGTTAAACTTTATTATTATGGAATCGAAATTTTATTTCAATATAACTTTTGTAGAAAAAGGATTACAAAAATATCATTCATACCAAAACTATGCTATAGTATTTTTTTTAAGCAACATATAAATGTCTTTGCCATAAGTCTACTGGTAGGGTGTGTCTTGCTTCGAACATTAGACAATTCAATAGGACAACATGATTTTAGTCTTGGATACTATGGAACTTCCAACTCTATAGTTGTTGGATGCCTTGTTTCTGATGTAAGACGGACAACTTTCTATAAGACTACTAGGCCAAGTTGAGCGCCAATATTTTACCACTAAATACGCTAATGATATGGCGCATATACGAAGACAGCTTGATCAGATTTTTGCGGGAGTCTTCTGAGATAAATTCTGTAGGTTTATTATTGCAAACAAATTGTAATAAAGGTGAACATCGTTTAACATAACATTAAGCTCAAGTTAGACTTCTAGATTATCGAGAAGGTAGCAACAAACACTTAAAGAATTTTGACTTGCTTTGTTTAACTTTTTGTTTGAGTTCGCAACAAACCTATACAAGGAGGAACACATATCAGACTCAGGAACTTTCACCCAACGACTAACAGGTCACTGAGGATTCCATTTAGCAATGGATGAAACAATGTGGTATAACTCCTTTTTGCCTGGATTTTTTTGTTTTTGAAATTTTTTTAGTGTTAGCACATACTTTACTAAAAAAAAAACTCATTAAAATAATATCGGGTACTTAATTTTTGCAGTACAAGCGCAGTGGTGCTATGAAATTGGTGGTTTTTAACATTAAGGCGTTGAAATCAACATACTAAGATGTGAACAAATTTTTTTGTCTTATATTAATACCACTCAGTTGTTTGAAACCAATAACCATGATGTTGAAACTATCCTCCAAAATCAATTTAAGGTCATTTTATCAATATTTAAAAACCTCGGTCCACAAGTTCTCGAAAGAGTAGTATAAAACAAAATCATAGAAGGTGCTATTTAATAATTAAGGGTAGTTAAAGAAAGCTAAGAAATCGGAAAGCGGGAAAAGGATCTTTAAATACTTTAAAAGTAATTTCTTGCCTTGCTGTCTCCATAATACGGTTTTGTGTCCAAAGGATTAAACATATCACATAAATAAAGTTCTGTTTATCGAAAGCTACGATAGTCTATGATGACCAAGATTACAATAAGTAAATATGAGTTTATAAGAAAACAGTTTGAGAGGATCCAAAGCTAAGCCATGGCATGCTTTATCGTAGGTGAAAGACATTGCTCTTTATTGTATATAAACAAGCTCATATTGATACTTAAATGACATATAGAAATTCATTCACTGTTCGTAGATGAAATTGCATCTAAGCTAAAGCTTTTTCTTGCTAAACAGATTAAAGAACACAACGCAATTCATTACTTTATGGCATAAATTATTTATTAAGGGAACAAAATCAAAAAAGCATACCGAAACGCAAGCTCGTAAAATGCGTATTAAAATTCAACAAAAGCAATCATCATCATCCAACGTTAAACTCTCAGCTGTAGCTGCACCGAAATATTTTATCTCTAGTGGATTGTGTGTCATTTGTTTTTGTTTTAACGCTGGCACGCTAAGTACCAGAAGATGAAGCTACAGCAGCAGTAACAGCAGCAGGCAACAGAAAGAAACTTAGTCGCGTAAAAACAAAATAAAAAAAAGGATTTGAAAGCGTAATGAAGTCTCGATGGCATTAAATATGCATGTGAGTTAGTGGATGGGGGGCGAGTGTTGACTGCTAGGATAAGTCCGTGTGGAAGAGCAGAAATAAAGCTACCAGTAAGAAACATTTTCAAAGACCATATTCCTTATCTTGTGCTGCTGCTGTTGCTGTTACTGCTGCTGCTGCTGCTTTATACACTGACACATGTTGGCTTTTTAGCTTCTTCAGCGTTTAACTTGGCATTATCAACTTGCAGTCAGCTACTGCCCGTTGGTTCGGTATCTACTTGAGACGCGCATTTATCAAGAGTTTCCTGCTGACGTGTTAGTAACTTTTGGTAGTGGTGGGATTGAAGGCAACAGTAGTAGAACCAGAAGAAGATGGATGTTGGAAAGTCAGTGATAATGAGATGTTCGTAGTGCACTGAGAAAAAGAATTAGGAGTCATTGTCCCAAGTTGTCGTAAATTCCCTCAGTCAACTGATATTTGTACAAGCTGAAGGCATACGATACCAAGTTCATTTGTATGGAGTTCGTTTGAACTCTTTCCTTAGAAAATTAACATCCCGCCAGATCTGATAAGCAACACTTCACGTCCATCAATTAAAGCTTTTTTACAAATTGTACACCACATTTCTTCCAATGTACGAGTAATAAAAGGTGTTAAGGGACAACGGGAGTATAAGAGCAATGGCGTGCAGAGTGACATTGAAAAATTTATTGCCAACACCCCAATAGTAGCAATAGCAGCGGTAGTAAAAAACGCTGTAACACACAAAAACAAAATAGCAGATAGAGAGGATGCATGCAGGATTTATTCATGCTTTAAAGGAATCGAATGATTTCACACCCCAAAAAACTTTGCTTGATACCAAAATGAAATTTTTATCTGTATCCATTCTCTCAATGGATATGCTACGAAGCATGAAATCATTGTTGGGAGGGAATAACTTTCGGGTGTAGGGTAAAGCGAAGTGTAGTCGAGTATCTCTCAAATTAATGCAATTAAATTTCAACACTTCTTTTACGTTATTTATTTGTTTTTGCCTCGAATTTTATTCGCATTTAGTTCTTCTTTTGTTACTGAACTGGTAAGTAGCAGGTGGCTAAGGGTAGGTTGGTTTTCCATGTAATTTAATTCTTTAAATTTTGCCTTATTTAGAGTTTTTTTTTTTAATTTGGCACAATTATCCCATCGAAAGTTGAGACAGCAGAAACATTTTACGTTCCTCTCATTCTGATGCTATCCCGAGAATGTAAAATATCGCCTTCATATCTCACTGACATGCGACGGACAAACATGAGCTAAATGTAGGCGTGAGTTTTGGATATCATCGTCTGTTGGCTGATTTTCTGAATAATATTTTAATTGCATTTGCATTTCAAACTTAAAATGTCAATTAAGAAGGCTTTTCACACTGGCATGAAAATTAGTCCTATTTTCAGTTATCTCGATTTTGTGTTAAGAAACTCGTCACAAAATAGCTCTCTTTTAATAAACATAAATCAAACATCAAACCAAATTATCTTGAAGCTCGATTCCTACAAAAACAATTCTTTTTTTCACAAAGACCGTTAATGAATTGTCAGAGCTGTTCAGTTTTTCTTAACTAAAGAGTGTACCAATTGCAGTGCATTTTTTAATTTTTGTATAGTTTTATTTCCGTCCAAGTCGCAACTCTGAAATTTGCCAGCTGTTACCAATGATTGCTCTGATTATTAAAAACGAAGCGCTACGCAAAAGAACAACGCGTTATCATTGTAAAAACCCGCCATTGAGGCAAAGTGAAGTGAATACCGATTTTACGAAAAAGTCATCTTCACTGATGAAACGCATTTCCATCTGAATGGCTTCGTGAAAATAGAAAATTGTCGCATTGTCGAGCAACTGTCCGGTGCGAATTTTGGTCAGGCGGCGTGAGTGGGCCTTACTTTTTTGAAAATGAGGCCGGGAGCATAACAAATGAGTTCTTTTAGCCCCAGCTGAACGGCATCTGGTTTCAGCAGAATGGCGCCACCTGCCACACCGCGTATAAAACAATCAAATAATTGCAGCAACTATTTCCAGACCAAATCATCTCTCAAAATTCTGATGTCAACTGGCCACCAAAATCATGTGAATCAACGCCATGCAATTTCTTTCTTTGGGGTTTTGTGAAAGAATGGGTTTGATCGAATAAGCCAGAAACAAGTCCTGAGCTCCAGGCCGAGATTCAACGCGTCATTGGTGAGATACAGCCACATCTTTGTGAAAGAGTCATCGAAAGTTTCATGAAAAGAGCAATGCCATATTATCAGAGCCGCGGTATCCAATTGCCAAATGTTTTATTTTATACTTAATCGGAACATGTTTACTTTCCAATACAATAAAAATATCACAAGTCGCTCAAAAACTACGTGCTTTAATATTTTAATAAAAAAGTGCACTCTTATTGGGACAGGCTTTTTATGGATTTTAGTATATCTAGAATAGTCAAATATTGCAATACCCATTTTAGTTGTCATAAAGTATTGTTTTTTTTACAGGAGATATACACAATTAAAAAATCTATAATATATTAAAAATAGATTTTAAAAAAAATTCTAGTTATATACTATAATATTTTCAGAAATATTGGAAAAGATATACTTTCCCTGAAACAGACAAACATTTGATCTCAGATTTATAGTTTTGAAATCAATAGCAAGATTGAACAAAAATTTTCATATTGATCGAGAAGAACAGTCCTAACATGTGTTTTCAATCCAAATCCAAAGATTCATATCCTGGTCCTTAAAATATTATTCTTTAAGTCAATTTAATATGACTGGTTTGATTTCAATGCGCAAAGTACAAAAAAATTCATAATTTTCTCATACCAAACTAATCCAAATATTTCTATTCCTCGTATTCCAAAGTTACACGTTAAGTGAGAATTATTTTTGATACAGACAGGGTAAAAATTGAAATTACATGTTTTAACTAAAGAATCGCAAAACCGCAAAACCAAAGTGTACAGCAACGCCCACTTGTAACTCCCACACATAATAATTTGCAATTGAATTGTTCAGGTGAGTACGTATTGACTTTATTATGGGTTATCATGCCAACATATGAGGTTAAAATGAAATTTAATTGGCCAAGAGAAAAGTTGTTCAAAATGGTATCGATATTTGAGAAAAGAATTTAAGAACATGTAATAACTCAATTTTTGAAAGCGCTGGCGGGCAAATAGTGATAAAATGTAATATCAATTATTGAATGCCATATGTTGGACTTACTTTTTAAAATTAAGTCATAGCCATAATAACATGATTTTTTATTCCAAGTATAAAGAATAAAAAATGAAATTATCAAAAGAACTTCTACTTAATTGTGTTTGACAAATAGCTAAATGGATTGGAATTTATTAACAAATTGCGTGCCATTAAACAAACCCGCTTATGCATGGGTAAAATGCATGAACAACTGAATGAGCGTATGACAACTTAACTGGGCATAGTTTTAGGGGCGGCATATTAAAGCAGGAAGCTTTAGCTAATTGGATTTATTCAAATATGTCACAAATTAAGTTGTGGCGCAGTGACAAGAATTCAAATGCTTGTTGTTGTTGCTTATTGGCAACAGCTTAGTGGCTTTTACTCGTTGAGGCAATTGAATTTAAATTTAATTGCAGCAGAAGCATGAAAGTACACTTTGTTAAAATGTTGCTAATTTTGGAAGACTGAAAGTTTTTCTGTATAAAATTCATATCAATAGAGTAACAGAAGAAGGTCAGAAGCAAAACAAATAGACTAAACTTTATGTGCCATAAACGCGCCTAAAAATCACATAAATTCAAATTTTTTGCTTATTGCATACTTTTAGACAGTGGCAGCTTCGCCTTAACTTTAACTGTTACATATGCATTAACTGCTTTTTCATGGTAATTTTGGCAATATTTGTCGTAATATTCATTAAATCATTTACTTTGTATTCATGTCGCAGTAAAAACGCCTTAATATTAGCTATAGCTGTGTTTCACTGCCTTTCGAATGAAAAACAGGCAGAAAATACCTCCAAATTTCATGGTTATTTAACATATTCATATCGTCATGACATTTGTTGTGGCAAAATTTCTTCATGTCTAAGTTTTTGACAGTTTTATGGTCATTACTGAATACCTACCTGTGGTAAAGCAATATAAATACTGATAAATACTGCAGTAAGTAAAAAATGAATTTTGATGTTTACTTTTAGAAATGGAAATGATTTCTTATTTGTTGGATCGAAAACTTCAGCTGCAAAATATATATGAATTTCGAATACATGACAGATTTATCTGTGCATTTTAATGCAAAAATACAAATCTTCTACAAAACAACTGTGACAATACGCATGGAATCTCATTTGAAAGCCAAATAAATGAAAAAACCTATAACGTTTCAGAAAGGTTCAGAAATAGTACCGTACTATATCTCATTTGGAATATTGCAAGCGAAATATTACAGAAATCTTGTTCACATAAAATTTTTCACACGTAATCATTCTGAAGTGTTTCTGAAAGGTTCCAGATTTAATGATTTCCGTATTTTTCTCGTGATTCAATACTTTTGTTATCTATATATTCGACATCAAATGTAGGCACATGGTTAGTATAGAACTATGTGAATGATGCCAAGCTAGTTCTATATGTTTTGGTATGTTAAGTTTAGTCTAATGTTATCATTGTCATTTATAAAATAAGAAAATCTGAAAAAAATAGTCGCAAACAAATTTTAGAGTTCGACGACGCAATTAAAAATTATTGTAAGCAGCCCAAAAAATGTATCCTTTCCTTGACAAAATTTCTCTAAACTAGCCAAACCTTAAGACTTTTACGGAGCCATAACGGCAACATTATTTTCTATACAAATCGACCCGTCCTAATGAACAAACAAAAATTTCTTATATCATAACGATGTCGTTTTGGTATCGATGGCTTATTGGGTGCCAAAATATTTCACTAATTTCCAACATGCACATGAATGCTTCTAAGAATTTAAAAAGTTCCTTGACTTTGCAACTTTTATAAAAATTCTCTTACGCCAACCACCGCTACATTCAAAGAACCTTCCAAGAAAGAATTTTTACGCTAAAATAACTTCACAAATTAAAGCAACAAGAAAATTTATGTTTTTTCCAAGGTCACGCTGTTGTCGCTGCTCTTCTTGTTATGGCTTTTTTGCTGCCTGCTTATCCTGTTTAACTTACATCTTTCGTTTTTCAGCCATAAAAAAGAAAAAAATCTGCCAGCCACATGTGTTGCCTACACACGCCTTTATTAATAATTCAATATGACCTACCTCTCACTGCTGCTCACTGGCAGGCAGCAACCTGCTGCTGTTGCTTTCAGCAGCTTATTTTAACGTATCGATAAGGGGATCTAAGAGAAGTGGCATCCAAAGACGTAGACGCTCGAAATATAATGTTTCCAAATATGGTTTATTAATGCCCAAATACCGTTAACGAAAGCATCCTGCATAAATTATGGAATTTGTTTGGTTTTCTGTTGTTTGTTGTTCTTTTACGTGTTTTATCTTAAGGTTGTAAAATAAACAGCAAAAACCATAACATTAAAATGGGCCAATTTCTTAAAAGCAAAAAATTCAGAACTTGGGGATTTTCAATTTAATTCAATTTTTCTTCTGCTTTAAGTGAGCGTAGCTTTAGGAAAAAGTATTGATTTAACTATTGAAATTAAATTTTTTTATTTTATAAATGCTACAAAATTTTATCGATTTAAAATTACACTTAAATTGGCAAAGTTCCTTTTTCATGCTAGGCATGAGGCATGAACTTCCTTAGCTATAGCTTTGATTTACTCACAGAATTTCGCCACACAAAATTAACCACAAATCATAAATAATGGAACTCACACATTGATAAAGTCCAATGAAAAGGACACTACGAAAAAGTTACTGCATGTGCAAGATACTTAACTCACATACATACTCGTACACACCTACAACTACAATTTAGCAACAGACGACTACTGACTGATAAAGTACATGCAACAGGACATAGCAACAGGACAATGGTTGAACGCAAAACGATTTCGTTTTGCGTGGAATGAAAAAAATGCATAAGGCACTGGCAAAGGGAACAAAAAGTAAAAGCAAAACTGAAGACTGCAAAAGCAAACGCGAGATAATTTTAATGGTAAAAGTGAATTTATGTAAATTTCTATTAAAACCACAGACAAAGCAGCAAAACCTAGAAACGCAGAGGTGTCGCGCTCTGTACCCTGCTGAAATCGCTTTTAAATGAGTGTAAAAAAAGGCATTCAATTGACAAGGAATGGTGGTTGCGTGTGCAGTGGCGATGGCGGCGGCGGCCGCGGTCAAAGGATATTTAGTACAAATAAATAAAAATAAATGTTGACGGAGAAAAAATTAAAAACAAGAAATAACGCTGAAAGCAGTCGTCGTTGTTGTTGGCGATTAATGTAAACGCACTCATAAAAATATTTTAGTTTGCAAATTAGATTTAACGAGCTTTTAATGTAGTCGTGGGTTACAGCAAGGACAATTCTTGAAAATGAGTAAGGTAATAAGTTAGCGGCATTTAAAAGACAACAGAAAAAATGATAGCTTATAATAACCCAGCAGGCAATTGAACAAGGCCTTCCGCGGAGAAGGCCTGCTAGCACTACTACGATTGTACTAAGTTTTCATGCAAATAAAAAAATTTTTTTTTTTTCTTATTATGATTTTTGTTTTTATTTACAATCTGTCAATATTAAGCATAAGTACATTTTATAAGTAGTGACATTTTTATTAGCAGAATAGTCACACTCCATTGAGAGTATACATACGCAGGCGTTGTATTATACCTTACCACAGCAGTAGTGCTATAAGGCCTTCCCATAGCAGCAGTGCTATAAGGCTTTCCCACAGCAGCAGTGCTATAAGACCTGATGTTAGAAGGCAAAAAAGAAGGACTTCATGTTGTTTTTTTTTATTTCATGTATTGCAATGTTTTATGATTCGACATTACTTTTTTGTCATTGCATTGTACTTATACGACATCAAAAATTGGTACATGGTTAGCAGTAAGGAACGGTGTGCATGTTGCTAGGTTGGTCTTCTGTTTCATGTTATGCTAAAGTGGTAGAGAGTTGTGTATTCAATTTGAAATTATAAATTAAGAAATCGTCACAAAAAATAAACATTAAAAATATGAACGTAAGGGAGGTTGACGCAGATAAAAACTAACACGATATGTATTAAGATTTAATTTTTTCAAAGTACTTCTGTGACCCCTTCTACGAGAAACAACTTGTCGCTATTGATAAATCATTTTTATGACATTCGATGTCGAAGTTCAAAATTGGTGGGCTTTAAAGAACCAGTGCACTTATTATAGCATTTTTCGCCAAGACATCACCAACTGAGGAAGGCTAAATTGAATATAATATACAAACACACACACTAGGGTGTTTATTTAGAAAATTTTGTAGATTTACTTCTATTTTTCCCCCTAATTTTAGCATGGGGCTTACAAAAACATATCACAAAATTTGAGCTTCCTTCCTCAAACCTGCGCTGCTCAGGGACTTGATCCAGGAAGCTGAAATTTTGGAAGAATTTTCTTCAAAACCCAATTCTATAATACAAGAGACCGCAAAAAAACAAACAAAAATAAAACCCACTTCGGATGTATCTACGTATATTGTTCGTAGTTTCAGTCACACGAAAAATGTGCTCGTGGTGTGACAATAGAGCTAAAATTCCACCATATTTTGGCATCTAACGCAGACTTTTTCTAGTTTTTAGTAAGTCGGCTTATTTTGTAAAGTTTCAACGAAATTGGACACAAAGTCTGTCCGCGCCGATTTCAGGTGTGAGCTAGAAAGCTGAAGTTAAGTGGCAACTATTTTTAGCCTCATGCTAAAATAAGGAAGAAAAGGGGCATCTCGCCTAATGCGGAAATACACTGTCACTGCTGAGCCGCCGCACCAATTTTGATGAAACTTGGTATGGAGGTAGACTGAATCCTGAGTAAAGATATATTGTGTCTTAGTGGGCGGTGCCTTGTCCCTAATAAAAATACGTTTACTGCTTCGCTAAGAAGCCAAATTTGATGATATTTGTAGAGTTAAATTGAAACCTAAGGAATGATATTTGTTTTTTAATGAGTGATGCCACGCCTCTAATTAGAAAATATATTTTCCCAGCAAAATTAATAGATCGATCTTGATGAAATTTGGTATGGAGGTAGATTGAATTCTTATCAAGAGATGATATAGGAATTGGGCAAGATGATACCATGATTTTTACTTTAAAAAGCGTTTAGAGCACATCAGGTAAAATGGTGCTGAACTGTTTTGTTTTTTCACTATATGGATTGAATATCAACCAATGAGCAAATCTTTAATGCAACATATGCAAGTGCAAAACAGTTACTACTGTTGATTCTGTAAACAAAAATTATTTCAACAAGTTTTATTAAGAGGGGGCCTGTTACATATTGCATGATCTACTTTTTTATACCATGACGTAATTTCTTATTAATATTTGACTTAAGAATTTTCGAATATTCATATATATTATCTATGTTTTGATCTGCTAGAAGGGGTCATATCTTGTCAGAGGCTTAGAGCTTGCCCTTTTCTTATGGTGACCATAAAAAGCCATACAAGAAATGGCAAGAAATCTAAAGTACATAAAAAAATCGATTCCACGTTTAAACTTTCATTAAATTAAGAAATTGACGATAACTTCCTTAAAAATAGTGAGAAAGATACAGTGTGACAGGATGCCCAGCGTCGAGTTTCAGCAACTTAGAAACCTAAAATCAATAGTTTTGACACTTAACCACATTTTTCGATATTCTGTAAAGATTAATTAATTCAAAGTCCAGAAAGGCCGGAGTGGCAAGAACTTTAAGTAAGAAACCACATCGACAAAGTGATGTTTCGTTTTAATATCACAAAATACTTAGCTGTGCTCTCCCGCTTAACAAATCAAAGTTTGTAATGAAACTACTGCAGTATGCATAATGTCATACAGGAGCGGAAAAATTTTTAATAGTTAGCTCAGCCTTGCTCTTTCATGATAGAGTTTTTCTTTTCTACAGATCGAATCACATAAGCACACTTGCATTAAAAACTTTAAAATCATTGGTTGCTACTAATATTTGAATAAGACGCTAATTTACATCTTAACGGTAGACGTCTTAAGTGAATTTGAGGGTGCATACTTAGTTGTTATTTACTGACGCCAACATCCTGTAGTGTAACTAGCAGGGGGAGAGAAAAAGGCTGTCCCGGCCGGAAGGCTTGGGGGACGGTTAAATGCAAAATGCAAAAATAAGGACCTTTTTTTTTTGTGAGTGAAACTAAATCGATGTAGGTAAGTTTGAATCTGTAGGTGGAAATTTTTACAGTTTTAGTGAAATATAATTAGTTTTGCTAGAGTTTTTGAATGTTAAAAGTGAGGAATTTTTTTTTTTTTTGTGGATATATAAAATATTTGTCACCCGGGCGCCCGATATGCCCCTCTGCCAACATATCGTTATTATCGTAAGTTTCAAAACTAAAGTGTGAACAGCTATATACAAAAAATACGCGATACAAAAACGAATTTCCTTAAAGTCAATAAAGAAACTTCAATCTTTATTTTCTGCTGATGATATTTTCTTTCAATTATAACTTATTTGCTTAAGCCTTAAGCATTTCATGAGATTTTTCTAAAATGCCTACTGCTGTGCCATTTAGCAAACCAGAACACAATATATAAAACTTCTAATATTATTGTTTTAAAATTAATGCAAATTTTTTTTAATTCCATAGAGGTTTCGTGATGATTGCTGTTGTTGCTTTTAATCCGCTTACATTTAAATTGAAATTGTAAGTGTGAATAAAATAAAAATATTTACTTATGTACAACTAAAATAAAGTGAGAAAAAGAACTGATGATTCAAGAAAAATTAAAAGTGTGTGAAGGGAGCTGAAAAGTGCATGATGGCGAAACAGAACAAATAAAATAAAAGTAAAACTACAAAAAAAGCCCTGTAAATTCAGTGTGAAGTTTAAGCGCTTTAATATAATTTTGCTTTGTTCTATTCTTTTCAAGTACTAACGAGTTTTTAAAAATTTGGAATACATTGTATAAGTATAGTCGATACGTAACCGAAATTTTAAATGATAAAGGGTAACATTTTGCTTTAGATACAAAAATTCCTTTACATGACAATGCAATTGCATTAACAACTTAATTAATTAGCAGCCACCAATATAATGCATTTGCTGTTATAGAGCATAAGACTAATTAATGAAATGTTTGATTAATATTGTTCTAAATTCTATCCAGGTTACATAAAACATAAGCTTTATGTGATATTTTTTGCTCAACATGACGTATGTGCAACATTGTCAAAAATTAATCATTTATAAATATGCAAATTTATGCATTATTCAGCTTATCTCGTTCCTGCATGCAATTATTCTTTAAAGTATCCTTAATCACACATAACATCAAGCAAATTAAAATCATTTTATGTTTATCTTCAGTGACATTTTTCATAAATCACTTACTTATTTTATTTTGGTTTCTGTTTTTTTTTCTTTTATTTAAATTTATTTTTTATTTTGGTTTTTTTGCAGCATTTTATGCTGATTACTTTTGTTATTATTCTCGTGTGAATTTACACATATTTCTCACTTAGCAATAAGCACAGATTTTCATTTTCATTTGTTAGCCTTGTTGTTGTTGGTGGTGGTGGTGTTGTTCCTGTCTTTTGTACATGTGACAAGTGCGCAATGAGTATAGACGATAGCAACAACAACAAAACAACAATATCTTACAATCAACATTTTTTTACATTTTATTTATATTTTCGTCTCGTCCTGCTTTCTTTGCTTCTTTTATGTGGTATTGAAAAAAAAAAAGTTCCAAAACAAAAATGCAAATAAAGGAAATATGCATATGTATGCATGAAGTCAGCCAATAGTCAGTAGGAAATGTAATATTTAATGAGGCTTTGTATAATAAAGTATTTCGATCTAACGAGCCTTTGCTTTAAAAACGAAAGTTTCAATATCAAATGACTTTTTTTTTAATTTATGAGTGAAAAATCTTCATAACAACTACCAGGCGTAGAATATTTTCGTACACAACTCAGTTTCTCGCAATGTCTTGACTGAACTATTCCTTCTCAACGAGAAAACTTATCCCATCATGATGTATGTTGAATCGCTCTAATAGCCATTGATACGTTTCGTTTGTTAGCCACCTCAGGTTTAAGCTTTTATTTATATTAACAGTTAGCCAACGCAAAAAAACCTCTGTCAGCAATAATTTGGTTGGCTTTTTTTATATATCATAGAGCGTTCGCAATTTCTGCAAGATCTGCTGCAATGCAACTGCATAATTACTGAGCTGAAATTTTCTCTAAAAATTTAAAATGTTATGGAATCTTCTTTTTAATGTAGAAAATTGAATTAAACGTTTTAGCCTCATACGTAGATATTTGTTTTCACTTTTCTCATGTGCTTAATTGTTGCTTAAATTTGACTTGAAAAGCGCTAAAACTATTTGGCATTAAATAAACGTTGAGTCATTTCGGTCATCTCACTGCCATTTTCTACAGAGCATATATGTATGCATACGTTAGCTTCTAAGCATATTAACAAATATACTCACAATGACACATCTCAATACACTTCTCATTGTTTCGCATATGTATTTATGCAAGTTAACAAGGATTTAAAAGGTTTTCCCTGTCATTCTCGCAAAAGCCTGCAGCAAAAGCAGAATTGCTAAAAAAATCAGTTGAAGACTTGTAAAAATTTTAATATTCAGTAAATACGACAAGCAATTGAAAAAACCAAAATATTCATCAAATGAAATTTGCGTTCATTGCAATAAATGAATTTTAAGGAAGCAAAATACAAAGGATAATCATGTGATTTAGAAAACAAATAAATTTTTGTCAATATTTTGTCAGACACAAAAATTTTTCAATTTAATGCGATAGCATTTCACAATGATATTATTGATAAAAAAAGGACTGCGATTTCATAATGATTTCTAGAAAACATATCTTTAAATATTCATAATTAAAGAGCAACCCTAAGCTTGAACACTAATTTAAAATAGTTTAAGCTGCATGCACTAGAATGTTAATATTCATCAGACTCCTAAAATTTTTTTGTAAGCTGCAAGTCACTCAAAAATTAAAAGTACATTCCCGCTTAATTAGAGTATTTTAATATATAATTTTTAATTGGGTGATATTTTATTTAAAATTTTAATTTTAAAACAAATTATTGTAACCAGAAGTAAAAAATGTCACAGCTCCTTAAAGTATGCAGCAAACCATAACGTAACTGCAGCCAATGCTGAATAAATAAACTCTTGAACTTTATTACTTTTTTTTTTTGAATCTCTTTTACCTGTATTAACAAGGTGTGAAATGCGTGACATTTTTTGCGTGTCTATACAATAAATACACACTCAATCATCACACATACATATGAACACAAATTTCTGGTTTTTTCAAACATTTTCATACACATACTCAGGTAGATGTAGTATGTACACAAAAATGTCTTTCTATGCAAATAATAGGTGAATCAAGTGTGTGTCTGTGTCGTTGACATGTGTTTGATAAAAAATAAAAAATTACTTTTGCAACAAAAGAATGAAAAAAGGAAACTGCAACCTGTTTGTGAACTGAGCGTACCTTAGATATTGCAGAGCATTGGAAATCCAACAATCTATCGATGTCAAATATATCATTTATTATGATATCAAATTCAATAATTGAAATTTTGATGATACAGATATGTATTTCAAAATGTATGAACATATATCGATAATTACAAAAATAACTGTCTAATATAACCCTATGGGACCGCAAAAAAAAAAATTGGTATTGATTTGACAGCAGGGGTTGGCACCCCTAGATAGCGATATTAAAAATTAAAGAAATTTAGATAGACTGATGTTTATTAATTTTAATATTTAGATTGAAACACAAAAAGTTGCAGACAACAATATTAATTATGATGATTACATTAAAATGTTTGCTTGTACGTTGAAAATTTGATTCATCGATATTTTTTACCATCTCTACTATGACAAAGGTGTGTCAGTGTTGCATGCTGTCGCGTGTGTTGCACCAAGACTTCGCTGCTGTCATCATAAGAGTTTGGATGAATATATTTTTGCAATAAAAATTCAATTGGATTTTGGCGACGATGACGAATTGGTTTTCTGGCTGTTTGCATTTTTATTTACAGTACTCAGTAGAATGCGGTTTGTTTTTATTACATTTACATTTTTGTATGGTAGTCGGTGTAATAAAAATGGCAGTATGGAGCTGAAGCGTAGCGTGGGTAAAAGCCACAGCAATCTGGATTTCAAATAAGTTAAGCATAGAAGACTATATTTTTATTAATTCTAAATCTCTTTACAAATTTACATTTGAGTTGTAAAAGCATTTGAAAAATGAAATTTTGGTATAAATATATTTGACATTAATGATACGATGTCTTTTATGTTTGGATCTAGAAGCTTTTGCAATGCGAATTGCAATTAAAAATTAGCAAATTTTCAATATCTTACAAACAAAAACTACCGAAAATTGTATCGCTTGTTGTTACTAAACTTTACTTTTACTGTCTGAAGCTTTCAAAACATACGAAAACATTTATTGCACTATACAGTGAGTATTTAATTTTTGAATAAAAATAAATAGCAATATTACATAAGGATATAACATCCTTACAAACAAAGAAATAGTTATTAAATAGTGCTCGTAATATAAAATGCAATATCTCCCAGCAAACAAATTTTTTACTTGCGCAAGAGTCATACTTAAATCACCGAGACAATGTCAACTAGAGCAAGATTTAAAACTATAATAAAGAGAGAACTAAGAATAAATGTCTTGAAGGATATGTCACCTCATTTTTTTGTCTTTTTAAAGCACTTTATCAAGACAAATGTGAGAAAAATGTGATTCGCCTTTAACGTATAGAGTGCAGAGCTATGCATCATTAGGAAATGGGTTGGAGACTGGCATACACACATGGCGTCTGTAAAAATAAACTTCAATAACAAAATAAAATTGTATATTATTAACTAGTCCTTTCTTCTTTGAAAGCAGATCTTTAAGAATCTTAGTGTCTTTGAAAGAACTCTACACAAGTTACCTCCCTAGAAATGAACTCCTTCTATAATCTTTATAAGATGTCTTTTAAAGACCTCAAAAGGATTTCGTTAAAGATATCACAGAGGAAATCATATCTTTATCTTTCGTACGCTAAATGACTGTTATAAGCCCCTATTCAGAATTTATAAATTTAATTTATTGTTTTTTCTACTTTTTTTGCTACTGCGAATTGACAATATACATACTTTGGTTCTAAGCAAATATTCTTATTTGAAGTTGTATTTGTACAATACAAATAATAGTTAAGTAATAGAATTATTATGTATTGTAATAAGAGCGCTTTTAGTGCAAACGTTCATTCACGAACGTTGATAGCTCGAACATTGTGAACACGTCTGAACAAAAAACGAACTACACGTGTATTCCTCTAAAATTATGTTAAAGTGAATTGGCTTACGTCTCGGATGCAATGTATCTAGCCCAAAACGTGTTTGTCTTCACAGGCTGCTATAAAATTAATATTCCAATTCAAATGAGTCACTTTTAAACAATTTCAGATAATATTTCGAGCACAATATGTTAAAAAATCTTTAAAGTATTTTAGATACTCCAACCCAAATTGAACCAATTTTTATGAAAAGACTTGTTTGCACTTATCGTCGGTAAAGGTCAAAAATGGATTTTAGAGGAAACAAGAGGCGGCCGTGAGACCCTGAATGGCACCAGTTTGGGCCTATATCCCCAATATATTCTTTCGTACTATTTGATGAATCAAAAGTGAGTAGTATAAGGTCTCCAGAAGTCAATCTTCCCATCGATTGAAAAACCAAATCAAATGTTTCAAATGTTGACTGGGCTTACAAAAACTCGTGCTTAAAGTTATTTAAGCATTTATATATATATACACGTAAGAAACAATATGTATGTTTTAATGTAATTTTTATTCATTTCGTCTTGGTATTAAAATATTTTTCCATTTATATGCAGCATGCATTCATAAAAACCAGAAATTGCAATAAAATAGTTGCTCTCATTCTTTAAGGATACTAAAAAATCAACAACAATATCAGGAATCATAAAATTTTTATACTACGTCCCAAACATTATTTTGCATTACTTTTCATAAATGATGTTTATAATTTTTTATGACATTGCACGCTTTCTTTCCAAAAATTGGTGGCATGTATGTTATGGCGCAAGGATAAACCACATCATGTCCCAATAAACATTAAAGTCGAGTTGGAGCTCTGGTGGTGTGGTATTGATATCCGAACGGCATAAGGGTTTGGGTAAATGGAGCATATGTCCACAATGCGGTTTTCATGTTGTCGCTTTAGATTTTCATTTTGTTAACATAAAAATTGTTTTGTTCACGGCCAAAAGAAGTGAAAAATTTTATATATTTTTTTTTTTATTTTCGTTTCGAGCGTTTGTGTTTTTTTTTCTTTCTTGGCACATTGTTGTTTGTAACAAATCGTGATGAAAACTTCATGTAGTTCCATTGCAAAGAGCACAACAGTTTGAGTTGAAGTGCTTGCTGCATGCAATTAAATGCAAATCAATTGTAAGTTTTTATTAAATTTCTTTTAAAAATTTTTTTTCGAATGGCTTTTTTTTGAGGAATAAAGTGCTTACAAGTGTTGCAATGTTGTATGAGATTTATAAGTTATTGATATATTTTGTCATCAATTTTAAAATTAATTAATAAAAGAGTTAAGCTACTAGAGCTCTTGGCCTTCTTAGCTATCTAGCAAAAAGCCTTAAGTCATGTAAATAGCTTAGTATTATATAAATACATAAGTATTATCTTAGTGTACAATAAATGTAATGTATATCTTCTAAAAAGCGGTACTGGTGGAACAACGAGGAATCAACCAAAAACATGACATCCACTAAGTATTTAACATCTTGCCATAAAATGGCTCAAATGGCTATATACTTTTATTTTCATTATTTCATGAAAATTGCGACTGCTTAAGATTATTTTTAGCGTCATTGTCTTGCAATAAATATGATCTGTGATAAAAATGTATAGAGTTTAATATCATTTATTTAAAACATATATAGTTTTGATAACACAAAAACGTACAAAGTTTAAGGTATCCTTTATGTAAGCATTTATGTTCTTCCTTTCATCATTAAATCATATAAGTTTCAACAATTAACAAAAGTGAAGATGAATATCATCACTGTCAAACTAACACCATATTCATAACTACAATAAAAACACATAAAAGTATGCAATAACTTTTGAACATAAAGCGTAGCATACATACTTTTCAAGCATAAAAAGCACTCATAAAAGTTTCACTTTTTGGTTAATTTAAGTGTTAAATACTAAACCTTTGTCAAATCAAATATTTAAAGTTATGTTTTGCAAAAAATAAAGAACGCACTTGATCCTTCTTTATCCCTTTTGTGCCTTGCTGTCAGTTACCTTTTCATTTAAATCCTATCATTAAAATCATCAAAATTTTAATAACTTTATTTATAACCAACATAAATATAAAGTTGTTGTAACTGTTGTTTTTGTTTTTAGTTATCGTTGTTGCTGCATTTATCCGCAAAGTCACAAAATGTTCATTAAAGTTGGGTTTTCTGTTTGTACAGTTGTACAACATACTACAGGAAGGTATAGGTAAATATATAGACATATATATTATAACAGTAAACATAAACGAAATTGTAATCTAACCTAAAATTAAGCGCGAGTCACGTTTTCCCACAGCGTGTTAGGTAGCTGGCTGACTGACTGGCTGGCATTTTCAGTCATTAAACTCGAAGCCTAGAAGTTATTTTCATCACAGCTGTTGATGTGGTTAAAGTGTGGTGATTGCTCTGTGCGGAATTTAAAACTTGACTTGCGAAAAACTAAATAAGATCGATTTGATGAAAGTAAATTTAAATTAAATGTTTTATTAAAAATCATAGTGAAACATTATGAACAAAACTAGACAACAATTCAACTATTCGTAGCAAGTTAAAATAAAGTGAAATTTGCCTCACATTGTACGAAGTGTTAATAAAAGAAACGGCAACACTTTGTAAACTGTTCGTATACCCTACACAGTGAGTATGTAGAATTTGTAATTCCGTTTGTAACACTCCACAGGTGGAGTGGCAGGTTTAGAAAAGAAAATATGTTCTTGATCGACGTCACCACCTGAGTCGATTTAGCCAAGTTTGTATCTCTGCCTGTTTGTCTCTCTGTGAAAATCCCGATTAAGGGAAAATCAAGCAAGCTAATTGAATAAAACTTGGCCACAGACCACACCTTTAAACAAGCTTTTTGGAATTGAAAATAAGCTAAATCGGTTCACAGATACGCCTACCGCCCATAGAAATAAAACGCTATACTGTTATTACATGTAGCGTGGCCAAATTTTTCAAAAATACATGGAAAAATTTAGAGCTCTGGAGAAAAATTTGGCAAACTTGGATGAAAAGGCGTGAAAACGCTAGCTGAGAGAAATATTTAAAGTTATCAAACCAAATTTCATACAAATATAAAAAAATGTTTGGCCCAAGCATAACTCAAAAACTTCGTCATGACGGCGCGGCACTTGCATTCTTAATACGATAGACAGGGAGCAGTGGGCGTCATAAAGCAAATGCCGCATCCAAAATGTTTTAATATGCCAATCAAAATATATGAAAATCGAATGAAAAGAACTGAGTTGAGTCGAAGCAAACGAGCTCGGCTCGGTGCCAAAATTTTTTGGAAGGCTCCGGAGTTTCGACATTTGTTCGGACGAGTTCGGTTTTTTGCACAGCATTTTTCAAAAGGTTACTACGCTCAAAAGTTGTTGATGTTTGAATGTAATCAATATATTCGATGCTTGAAAGGTTTGAAGTATTCTTTTACACTCATATTCCAAGCACCGCCATCAACAAATGCACTATCATCTTAATTACACAATTCCTTGTCAGGCTGCATTTATTTAGATATATACTTTCATATAACAAAAAAATTTAAATTATGGTTAAGTTACCTTAAAATTTTCGAGTTCCGTTATAGTGTGACGGGATTGGGCTCTGAAAAATCAACTAAATATCATAATGCTTGAATGAATATTTCATTAAGATAAGGGGTTTTCTAAGAATGATGGCCAGCAATGACCTTATTTATGTCAGAAAAATGATTTTTGTCAGTATTTATTCTATCATTATTGATTTTGCCGCATATGGCGCACAGTTTTTAAAACTGCTGTATCTGTTATGGGTCTTACAGTGGTTTCTATAGTACAAGCTTACAAGATAGCTTGACAATATCCGATATAATCTTAATACTGCTAATGACTACAGTTTCACTAAAGTCATTAGTCATTAGCATTTCATATTTAACAATCAACCTTTCTTTTAAGCCTACCGTTTTATAGTTATGCTGTCCGGGATTATCTTACAAATAGATAGAAATCGTGTCAAAAATCTTAAGTCGAATGATGTATTCTCATATATTCGGGAAACTACCTATTGAGCAACAAACATTTAATCTTAATTTCCTAGCAGGCTACCAGTAGAAATATCATGGCTCTGTTGTGCGGGTTTAGGCCATTTAAGCACCTGTTCATTCCACCTCTACGATTAACATTTTTAGCCCCATTTAACACCCCTCGCCCCCCCCCCCCCGCTTTAACTAACGTTTACATCTCCTAACATCTTAAGAAAGTGAGGTTATAAAATTAAGAAACAAAATGCCAGCCAAAAGTAATTTTTGCTACTTTTATTGTTTGCTCCACTTTTATTTGTGTGAATGTGATGTTTCTTTGTTACTTTATCCCAAAGTTTATATACGCAAGACGTTTAGTTACAACAACAAAAAAAAAAAAAGAAGAAAACAGAAAAAATTTTAATGGGATGACGATGACGCGCTCAAGTTTAATTCATTGCTCGTCGACGACTGTCGTAAAGTTTGTCGTTTTTATGTGAATTTTGTGGTTAAAATGGTTTTTATTTGTTGCATTTGTTGTTGTAGTTTTATTTTTGTTGCCTCATTGGTTTACATTCAACAGCAGCAGCAGCAGCAGTAATACAAACATCATCTCCCTCATCCTGTCACCTATGCCGTGTATTGTACATACATATATACATATGTCATTTATGACAACTTTGGGGGGTCACAAAAACTTGAGCCAACGCATACATTTGTATGTTTTGGTGTGTTTTGTTGACATCGTGTTAATAGCATTTTTTACGATCTTTTTTGTGAGTGTATGAGTGTTTCCCAAAATTGCATTTGTAGTGTTTGGGTGCAATTCAACTTACGTATGTATGTGTGTGAATGCTTTTTTGTGTTGTTTCCTTTTGTTACGTTGTTTTTAATCCTGGCGGTGTCGTTATAACAAAAATGATTTTCTTGTTTTACAACAAAATTGCGTTTGTTCCTATTTAGGTGAGAAATTTCTTTATGATTTTTTTCAAATTACTAAATTATTTTGTGTTAATTTTTTTTCGAAAGGTAAAGGCGGGTATTTTTAATGTTTAAAACTGAACTCTTAAATTTAAAGTTCATGATGTATATTGGGACAGAGACTTAACAAAACAATGATCTCTGGATGCGTCAGAAAGTTTAATGTGAGTCCACTCAACTTGATAAAGAAATTGTAACGCCACCAAGAACATAGCTTTCATAACTTCAATTGATAGACATAGACACATGAAAATTTCGAAATGACCATGTGAGATATTGAAAATAATGCATTCTATTTAAAATAATATTTATTTTGGTTTGAGTTCATAGTTTGGATGACTAAGAATATTTAAGAGTCTTAAAAATAATTCAGAAAATTTTTACTGTTTGCAATTGTGAAATAATCAGTTTTGGTTAGTGCTTCACCGGGAACCGATACATGCCGTTATCGTTCTCGTTATCAGGATCGTGAACGATAAGGATACCAAAAAAATTATTTCTCGTACGAAAACGGTCTCGTGGATATCTCGTTCTCAGCGATAATGTAATGGTTATCGTACGATAGGCACAAAATTATCGCCATGATCGAGATTCAGCCAGAACTTCCATGATACAAAAACACCTATGATAGCAAACGTTTTGAAATTCGGCAGTAGGATCAGACAAAGGGGAGTGGCAGCTTTATAAAACAAAATTACTTAAATTCTCATATTTTTTCTATATTTTCAAAATTTTCTATTCGTTTGACTTTTATTTTCTTTAAGATCCAAATTAGAGTTGGTTAATATATTTTTGAAAAATTTGCTATTAGTTCCATTTCTAAAAAAACTGCTAGTCTTATGAAAGCCAACTTAAAATATTTCAAAAGATCAACTTCAGAAAATGTTATTGTTTTATTAGCAACCTAAGTGTGTGACAACATTAATCAAGACTTTTTTTTTACTTTGGTAAACTGTGAAACAAAAAGAACTATGTGTGTCAAAACACAAAACGACAATAAAACAGAAAAATAGAAATGGAAAGTGGTACCATGCGCAAACGCCCTGAAAAACGCACAAAAGAAACAAAAACACAAAAGAACAAAAAAGTTTTTAAACAATATGACGATGCTGTGAAGTAAGAAATCAAAACTTCAAAAAAGCTAAAACTAAAAGTACCAGATTTATGAAGACATTTTGAAACACTTTACTTCACCAATTCAGAGACACATTTGCACAATGGCATTAGTAGTAGATATAGCAGCATGTTGAACTAAGTCACAGGAATTCAGGGAACGGGTGACCACGTCATCAATAAAGTAGTACTTTCCGTAGAAATTTCTATGACGTTTTCATTCCCATGCATTATTTAGCACGTCACAGGTTAATACTGAAATAAAATTTATTTCATTTATTCATCTGATACGCTAAAGGTAATATCAATTTCCTATTTGAAATATGAATAGAACATGAAACAAAACATGATTTACTGGATGTCACTAGTGTCATCTATGCTAGCAATTCCTAATGGACTTACATTGATATTTAATTGGTGGCGATAAAACAAAAACGTTTCTGCCTTTTGAAGCAGAAATGACATATTGCAGGTGAAATTGCTAAAGAATAAGGTAAGTGTTGAATGTGGACTGGATAAAAAATAAAAAGAAATCTAAAAACAAAACACCTATGACGAAGAATAGCACAATGAGACAATGAGAATCTTTGAAAGAAAATCAGTCACTAGGGAGATACGCATAAAATGCGGCAATGTGAAAAAAAAATGATACGGAGTGTTGTTAGTGACATTAAATCATAGTGCTATATGACGATAAAATCATCATGTCACAGTTTCAAAATATTATATAAGTGTCTTCATATTTTCCTATCATCATCATATCATATGATCATATCAACATATAGTACAATCTTCACGTCATTGTATCATTATATCATGCTGTCTTCTTATCATCATTTCATCACATCATGATGTCAACATGTCAGTATGTCATCATCGCATTATGACACCAAATCATATCATACACAGCATATCAGGACATCCACTTAACATTACAACATCATAATGTTCTGTCTTCATGTCATTATTTAAGCATATCATCATTGCAACATATTCAAATGTCATCAAATCTGGTCATCATAACATGATATCATAGTATCATCATATCAACAAATCACCATACCAACATATTGTCACATTATAGCATCATAACATTATATTATTAAACAAGTTATTTAATTATATCATCCTGTCTTCATATCATCATATCGTGATATCACCATATCAATATGTCGTCATATCATCATATAATTATAGCATGAAATAATCATCATATTGTAACAACATTCACTCATATAATATTACATCTTATCATTACAACATCACTTCATCCAATCTCTTTATCATCATTTTACCTAATTATCACTTTAAACAAATCATCACATCATCAATTAATCATATCATGATATCATAGTATCATATTATCAACATATCATTTCATAATATTATTTTATCATTCTGTCTTCATATTATCATTTCATAATATCACCATATTAAAACATCACCAAATCACCATATCATCAATTTATCAAACCATCACATCCTTATATCGTAAAAATCAACATATCTTCATTTGATGTTACACTATTGTCATAGATTTTCATCAAATAAATGTATTGTCGTAAGCGATAAAATGTCGATATTTCTGGCTTAATCGCAAGTCCCTAATTGCGTGTTGAAAACACAACTCAAGAAAATAACAACAACCAAAGTATCAGCAACAACAAGATTCACAAGGGAATGAAGTCATAAAAAAGTGGTACCCACTATTACCACTGCTCTTACCATCAATAAATCGTATGGGCGTAAAAGTTAACACAAAACAAAGAAATAAGCCATCGAAAAAGAAACCCGTGTGGATCAAAAAAAATAAAATGCTAAAACAAAAACCAAACTTAAAGTGATTTTGTATTAAGGACCTTTTTTTGTGTTAAGTTAACAATATAATAACTTCAATCACTCCTACACCAACTGGAATTATCAAGCTAAAACCCAGATTCGCTTGAGTTGCTGGCGCTATTCTGGAATAAAAAGTGCACATAGTGGTGGGAAAAAAGTTGTTCCATTTATTTTAACGGCCTCTCTGCTTTGTTGCAACCGCCAGGATACAGGAACTAGAGCTAAGCGACAACAACAACGGCAATAAGGTCGCTGTAGTTAACGTTAAAATGGTCAGCTGTCGGTGTTGAGACTTCTAACCAATTTTTGTCTGGAAATAACCAAAGCAACATTCATAATAAAAAGAAAAAGCGAGACCTAGAAAGAAAAGGCCCCTCGATACAAATCGAAAGAGTCCCTTACGTGTGGTTACATAAATCAACTTAATTTTGAGTCGAGGTGTTGGTGTAGGTGGAGACATTTATTTATTTCTTTTCTGTTGTTGTTTCTGTTGTGGCGCGCCATATTTTGCGGTGATTTATTTGTTTTGACGCTAAACTTGACGTTTGGTGTTTGTGTGACTGAATGAAGAATGGAGGGGAATCTTTTTTGACACTTTAGTTAACTGTTGGTGCCATTATACAGTGAACGAGTTAATTAATGAAAATGTTTATATGTTAGTCCTTTTTTTTATATATTTTTCGTTTTAAAAATTACTTATCTGGCTTATATAGAGCTTCGTGAAATTTCTTATTTAAGATATGCAAAATATAGTTTGCCACATTAAAATTTTTGTTAATTTTATAGAGTTGTTGAACATACCTGAAAAAGAGAAAAATTTAATTTGAAATTATTAATCAAGACATTTGCAATGAATTACTGTTAAAACTAACTTTTTTTTTTCTTTTTATTAATTAAAATTCCATAAGTGTATGTATGTTATGTATGAATCATACGAGTACAAATTTACACAGTAAAAAATTCAAATTTTTCAAAATTACGTCGGGAACTTCAATTTGAAAACAGATATGTGCTCTATAGCGATAAAAAAAATTTTGCTTCTATTTATGTTACAGATTTTTTTCGATAACGTAACTTGGAACTCGGAAAAATTATATTACAAAAATATCATCATTTCTTTCAATAGACCTCCGATAGTGAAATTTTTGATTTCTACGTTAACGAAAGATTCGCTCAGCACCAAAAATGTTGATGAAATTTAATTCAAAATTTCGGAATGCGATGGTAAATAACCAAACATTAAACAATTTTCCATTAGTACATCCTGTTCAGTTTTTTCTCCATTAAGTATATAATGGCATATTTTCTGGCTTGAAAATTAGAGACATAGACAAAGAGGCCCTTTGTCAGTTTAACCCATCAGACTTCTCTCAGATTCAAGAATTATTTCTCTAGTAAAATCATAGATGACTCTAAGCTAATGGGCGCCACTTGAGAGATAGTAAGACAGTTAGGGATTGAAATATTATTGTGTTATTTCTAAAGCCGAAAATGCAGTCAAATTGCAAAAAAAAAATACAATTGCTAAAAAAATTAACGAATAATTGTAACTGCTCATTTGAGAAAACAAAAGTAGAGAAAAATACATATGAAACATAATAGAAAACTTTACTCTGGTTTAAAACAACAAAAATTAGTTTTTACCTCCTGATGAAATTTAATTTTCATGTGCTCAATGTGTGCGAAAATTTTTGACATGACTGCATGTGTTAGAGCACACACACGACTGCAGATAGCCGCAGGCGCACATGACAATACACTCCTAAGCCCTGCAGCTAAATTTAGAATCAGTCTTTAAAAGTAACTACTTCCGCAACAGTCAAAAAAGATATTAGTTCTGGTTCTAATATTGTCAATGGTGAGGCAGATTAGCGCATTAATAATTCTAAACAAATTCTAAAAAATAGCTTGTTATATCGCAAAAATTTCGATGCATTAGAAAGAGATGGCGAAAATATATTGCTTAAGTTGGCAACAGTCTCTTCCTAGGACATCAACATTGAAAAATCATCAGCTCATGACATGAAAAATAGGAATGCAGTGGAATTAGTACTTGCTCTTCTTGGAACTTGCTCAAGTTCTTTGGTTTGTCCTATTAACTGCAGGGTAAAATACGCATTCACATAGCATGTAAATGTAGAGACAAACAACCATATCAGACCAGGTAATCCTTTGGGAATACAAACATTCCAACTAGTGTCGTTTTGTGTACAGGATCTTTTTTTGTTTCCTTTCGATTTTGTTGCTATACAACTTCCCTCTAAGCATGTGTTACAAGTTGGTTGCTTGCACTACGTGCTTGTGTAACTAGGAATGCACACACATACGTAAATACCTGTGCTCATGTAGGTTTTCCACAATTTAGGGAATCTTCTTAACTTAAATGAAAATGCAAATCTACGAGTTTATCCGCTTGTTTCAATTTCCCAACACAAAGCTGTTGTTCTTCGGCAACGTGTGGTTTGTGTGGTTAACATTTGGTCGCCTATAGGTATGCATCATTATTTCAAAATTTTACATTATTGCGTTTGCCAAAAGTTTTATTTATGGTGGTAGCTGCTCCAACATTCGAGTAGCCTTAGTACTGTGAGCATGCCTTTGCATACAGATGCGTAGGCATCTATGTGAAATATAAGCGCAAATTGTAAAATTGTAGCATACTTCTAGGCTGCATAGTAGAGGTGGTAGTTGCATAAATTTTGATGACTTTTTTTTAATTTTCCTAAACATAAATGTTAAGGTTAATGTACCAAAACTCAAGAAAATTAAATTCAAATAAAATATAAAACAAATTTGTGAGAAAATAGTACTATGACATTTTATGACTGCACTTTTCATAGCTATAGCACCTGTGACTAAAACGGTCAACACTGACTGTCGCCAATGTTCATGCAACGCACACAAACACATGACCGCCTACTGTGAGCTTTTAAAATGACGTCGTAGTGTGCAGCTTGGCTTCAAAGAACAACAAATGCTAAGTCAACAGACGAACATAAAGACTGCAATGAAGACTTCCGGCAGAGTGGGTGCGCAACTCCGCAGTAGCAACTTATGGTCCAACTGTTGTGTATTTGTGTACTCGCATAAATGTTGGCTATTAGGTAAGAAGCTTCCAACCTTCAGCCATACTTGCATATATACTAGCAATTGTCTTAAGTGTTTTGCTTCAGCTGCTGCTGGTGTGAACAAGCGGCAAGTCTGTCGCTTGGATATAATGCTGACGTTGCTATAGTTATAGAAAAAATATTGCCTACTTTTATGTAAACTCTTTCAAATGATGTTTTTCTATCATTTGGAAAAGCGTTTGAGCAGCTTTAAGTAACACTATACTAAGTTTCCTTTTGTGATTACATTAGGTTACCTAACTAAATAGATCTAGAGAAATTTGATTTTATGTTAAGATTTTTGCAATTACTTAAAAATATTGATCAAAAATTCACTTTAGAAAATTGAGTCTAAATGAAAAGTTCGCCGAAAACAAAAAGAAAATTTCATGCATCAAATTTTTCTCATCCAAAACTTTCAATGTCTAGCACGCTTGACAATTTTAATTGCGAATGTTCAGTTTCTTATAAAGCTAGCCCCATCCTAATAATTTTTTTGGATTTTTTCTAACTCCTTCAATGAATAAATTTCGATTTAAAATCAAATATTTCTCAAGCAGTTGATTTTTATTTGCTTGTTGAATTATTTTTTCAAATTTTATATGAAATAAAAATCTCTACTAATTCAAAGATTTTTTAAGAATGAAAATTCAAATTATTTACCTACATATGTATGTACTTTTTGACTTTTACAAATAAAAAAAAATATTTTTTCGTGAGAAGATGGCGAAGGCATATTCGATTCAAAAATTTTGTTAACTAGTGTAGCTTAAGTTGTGTTACCATATAGATATGCGACAATATATTCTCTGCTTGGGCATAGCATTATTTACGCCTTTGTTAAATGGCTGAAGCCATACGAAAGTCTTAAGAATGGAAGTGGCTCTAGTAATCGATATGCTAATGCAGATTAAAACAATTAGTTTTTGTTTTTACTAAGTAGCTATTAAAAATGTAATTATTTTTTAATTTAAGATATTCATTTGATTGAAGATTAAGACTGATTAAAGTGTCTAAGACTGCATTTTTTGTTGGATTTTTTCATACTTTACCCAACAACATACTGTCCAATTAAAAAAAAATTTTTCGAAGGAATTATATTCAAAAAAAATCTGAATACCAATTGCAAGAACACAGGCAAAAATATCATATGAAATTTATCACAAGTTGACCGAAAAAAATTTGTAAATTTCAAAAAAAAAAGTTTTAAAAAGTCGTGCTCACCTTATTATTTCAATACTTTTCAATACATACAGTTTTAAACATTTTTAAGCAAAAAAATAATCTTATATCAAATTGTTATTAAATTGCCTTTGGCTCTTATTAAAACATAGAAATCATACCGACTTTAAATTTCACATTAATTAATTAGTTAATTCAATGAAGCATTAAATTTAATACATTCCATTTGTTAATTACAACTTTGATGCATAAATATAATTTTGCTTGCAAAATTTATTCAATATCTTGTTTCTACAGGGTGGCACTGAAGAACTGAGTGATAGAAAACGAGAAACCTTTTGCGAATATGGAGTACAATGTCTAAGAAACAATTCCAAATGCAGGCTCTTTGAACAGCATTTTGATAACCTTACGCAAATTGTCAGTTAGGTATTAATCCTCATAAATACTTTCAGATTCCATTTCATAATTTTTTGAAGCAATGTTCTAGTATTGCCCTGCTAAGCAGAACAGGCATGGGTAGGGGAAGTTGGAACCACATTATCACACTTCCGCTCAGCTTTCACGGCAGAAACAGTAGGCACAGGCTGAATAGAGGCACTATTCGATACATCGCCAATAAAAGCTTTTTTTCTAAGCCGGGTGATTAGTTTCAGAAACATGTTATGGCTAAAATATACTTTAAAATTAAAATAAAGCTGGGGTTTGAATATATAATCTTTTCAGAAAAAGAAAATCTCAACGAGTTTTTGTCCTTACTGGAAGTCATACATAATTATTGAGAATCATGCCCTATAGCTTACAAAAGAAGAAAATATAAAGAATTGCTACGAACATGATATGACATATGCAATCTATTCAGTTTTTCAGTGTCAACCCTGTATTGAAATCATAATTTGTCTTATCAATGCAGAGACACTAATGCAAGATTAACAAAATCAATTGGAGTGCAAATTATCACAAGTATTTGAGACTCAAATCTGCTTTAATTATAACTAAGTTTTGCCTGTTGGATAGTTTAGATCAGCATAAATATTTCGCAACAGTTTAATTAGTATTAGTAAGGGTTAAATATTTGTTACATATATTTGAATATGTATATTTCAAATGGAATATCAAATTTGTAAAGATTATTATTAAGAAATAAGACCTTTTAATATATTATTGCCAATACATAGTTAGAGTACATAGAAACATATATCCCGAAAAATACAAAATAAGTATAAGGAAAGTCAAACCTTCAGATAAATTTTCTCATTTGAGGGATTTCGTGAAAAGTTGTCTTCATTTTCTCTTTATTTTGGAAGCGGAAGTGGCAGGCCCTTTTTCTCCCTTCCGCGATTTTCATCCATTCGCTCAAAATCGAGCTGAAGAAAACTAGTTTAAACGAAGTAGGGAAGGCTTTGTAAAAGCGTTTTTTTACATCTATTTTTTACATACTAGAATGTTATGCTTCAACAAAATCTGGCAGTCACACGTTTCCAATATCGCTAAATATTTTCCATTTATTGTGTCAGTTGCATTTATGACGCTAATGTTCTGTTTGCAATTTTACTTTGCTACGCTATCAATTTATATTCAAATGAACCCATTTCTAAGACAGCGATTTCAACATTGACGATAAAAAAAACTTTCACAACTGTATGGAAATGTAGGCTATATGCATCACATAGATGAAACATTCGGTACATTTGTAATTTTTTCGGTACATTTGCGTCCTGAAAAATCATCGTCAGTACATTGGATAAGTTTTCAGTACATTCGGTACATTTGACACATTTTTAGTAAATTTGGCGAATATTCAGCACATTTACAGTACATCTAATACCACCTTTTTTTGAAATAATTGCAATGTGTAGATTGGTAATAATTCCCTTTTATAACAATAACCTCTTTTTTAATGAAAAATACATCACAATGTGCAGACTTTTTAATTTAACGTGATAAGGTGTTCAATAAAAAAAAGTACATTCGGTCTAGAAAAAATACATTTTCAGTCTCAATTCAATACATTTTCACGAAACCCAAGTGCCATCACTAATAAAAATAGGTGTAACAGTAGGTAGCAATGGGAGTGGTTCACAAAAGTACATACTAGCTGACTTTTGAATTTTGTTGTTGACTTCTTACGTTTGACTGATTTCTGGTGACTACTATACAATCCAAGTTCTACTACTAACTTTTGCTTATTGACTACTAATTTTATTTCATAAGTAAAAATCGTTAAAAACATAATATCCCTTGGATATTTTAAAAATTCAAGCAACTTAGTTTCAAACATTAAATTTATTTTTTATTTTGTCTCAACTCATCTAGACGATTTTCTCTAAATTTATTGTACCTCTACCTAAGTGTAGTATCGTAAGTAGCCTACTAGTCTAAGTGGAAGGAAGTTCACATAAAATAAAAGTAAATTTGCAAATATTCAACTCAAAGGTAAACGAAGTTTCTATAAAAATTTTCAGTCATAAACGGATAATCGCGTTCTCTTCATATTTAAACCACCCACCTACCCAGGAAGTCTACTCTAATGGCCGCTTGAAACCTAAGCTGAAAAAGTTCGTCTGCTACCAAATTGAAAATCGAAAGTTGTAAAATTTGATGGCTCCTTTACTTGGTGTGCTTCCATTTGTTACCTCAGCTCTGGCCTCTTGCCACACAAAACCGCCCACTAACCTACCCAGTTTTTCAGTACTTCCGTTATATTTTGGTTTCATTGCATGCAATTTTCGTTTTTGTTTTTCATTTTTGCTACCTAACAGTTACTTTTCAATTTCGTAAGCAACCGACACAGGATATGCAGCTTAATGCTTCACCGCGTTGTTTAACTTGTTCGTCCTTTTCATACTCATTTAGCAATCCTTATTTGAGTTTTTGTTGCTTTTGTTATTTAACTTAAAATTTTGCTGTAATTGATTTTCAGCATTTGTTTCTGAAATGTTCAGTACAATTGATTTTTAGTATTTGTTTTCGCTGTGGCAGAATATCATTTTAAGGTAAATATCCATTTTTATGGCTTTTCAAGTCAATGTGTCTGCAGTCAATTTCTTTGTTTTTTCAGTTTAATGCAAATGTGGGACATTCAAATGGATTTGGTTTTTTATTCGTACTTTTTGTTAATTTTCCACCAAGTTTACGTTTGCATTTATGAAAGCAACGTTATGCATCACTTTATGTCGCTTAACGTTTTATTATGTAACATAATGTAACGCAACGGATGTGAAGCAATCAGCTGTGTATATTTTTCAATGTTTAATGGTTTGAATGATTTGATTTCTATTATGTTCATTATTTGTTATGGTCATTTCAGTGCATTGGGGTGCGTGTTAGGTTTTTCTGAAGTTTTTGAATTGGAAAGGCTTTTTCATCACAGAAACGAAAGTGATTTATGCAAGAACAGATGAAGTTAGTGATCACTGACTCTTACCTTTTGTCTACTAGCAACAAGAAAGCTTCGGAATATTCTTTAAAAGAGTTTAAGCCAATGATGGCAGTTTATATTATATCAGAATCTGAAACGAAAGAAATTGCACAGGAAACATTTGCGACATTAAGTACAGTACACATGAAAAGCAATGTTGCAAATCAAAAAAGTTGTTTTGAAAGAAACCTTAATTTAATGAACAATACTTCAATTGACACTCTTTTAAGAGACCCTGTACAACTTCTGGAAACTAGAGCTTAAAAGTTTTCAGACTACGGTTATAGAGAAAAAAATTTTCTACACTGACTATCCTTATATGCAGTACAGTTTTCATAAATATTTCTTTAGAAAACGTTGTTTTTATTCAAAATCGAAACAATTGCTTAAGAAATCGCTTAACTGCACTGCGCTCAAGTAAATCAACTTAATAAAATAGAAAAAATAAATTGCCTAGAAACCAAACAAATTGTTATTCGTAAAAATCGCAAACATTGCGCTCGAAAACTCAAACCTCAAAATTAAATACTACCGCCATCTTTGTCTCTTGCGAGGACCCTGCCTACCGCCCTACCATACTTCAACTCATTTCAATTTACTGCTGCAATAAAAATCAAGAATAGCAGCAATGAATTTTGTCAACTGTTAAATGCGAAATCGAAAACGATTAAACTACATTTTTATATATACCAAAGTTCTATAGCAAATATACATTTAAACGAATATGCATGTGTTTGTATTTGGTATCCATTCACAAATCCACTATCAAATAGAAAATTCAATTTCCTTGAGTAAAATAAAATAAAATAATCCTTGGAAATTTTTCTATGCACGCGCATTTCCTTTTTTTATCCTTTTACATAAAATGCTTACAAAAATCCTAAAAGTCGTATGTACCAAGGCATTGGCAAAGTAAAGCAAAAATCAACTCATTGAAGAAAATTCACTTCACAATTTACAAAGCCATGAAGGAGGCTCACGAAGGAGCACCGCAATAAAAATGGAAATCGAAAACAATAAAAAAGGAAACTTTTGCCTCTTTCGGCTCGTTCGTTTGGGGTTTATTGCGAACGAGCGGCAAATGTGAAGCACAGGACTCAAACGTTGTCGATTTGCACTGATCTGGGGCGCGAGGGTTATGCGTTGGTGTAACGCATAGGTCGGTTACCACCCCGTACTTTACAGTTGCAATAGTAATTCCTCTGTCATACTGTAGAAAATACAGTAAGTACACAAAGTGCAGTCGAGTGTATGTGAAATAAATTCAAGAAAGAAGGAAGTGGGTGAGTAGGCGACGAGGGTGGCTAAAGATTACCTTGAACTAACACCGCAATAATACGTGGCAGCACACGTGTGTCTGTCTGTGTCAACGTCTGTTCCTTTGCATATCCGCGTATTAGACCAAATTTCCCTGCATCAGTGGTAAAACGTGCAACTTTCGCGCTCGTTTGACTATGGCGACTTGTTATTTCCGTCGGGGGTTTTTCTAGAGAAATTTCTTTCTTGTCTGTGTCGCATGCTTTTGGCTGGCGAACTATAGCAATAAAATTCGGTAGCGTTTTGTCGATAAAAATGACATGAATTATAAGCGGAAAATGTTTTCCCTTTAAACTTATAATTTTTTTAAGTTTTATATGTTGGCAAATTTTATTACTTGTGCAATAAAATTAGGTTAAATTCAGTAAAACTAAAGTGCACTCAAGTGAACACAAGCATGAAGTATGATTTTTGTAGAAAGAGGATGAAAACAATGATATTAAAATATTTTATTTCAAGACATAACTCTATTAACCCTTAACTGTCAGAAATGTCAATAATTATAATTTCTCATAGAATAGTTGGTACGTAGTCCATGGCTTTACCCTAAGCCTGCAATAAAAAATCGTATGTTGAGGATTAGATCAACATCAAATCGCGAAAGCTAAAAAATGGAATTCAGAAAACTCAAAAAACCTTAAGAAAAGTGTCGTGCACCTTGGCTAGTTAAGAATTAAATTTTATCATTTACTTTACTTACTTTACTTACTTTACTTACTTTACTTACTTTACTTACTTTACTTACTTTACTTACTTTACTTACTTTACTTACTTTACTTACTTTACTTACTTTACTTACTTTACTTACTTTACTTACTTTACTTACTTTACTTACTTTACTTACTTTACTTACTTTACTTACTTTACTTACTTTACTTACTTTACTTACTTTACTTACTTTACTTACTTTACTTACTTTACTTACTTTACTTACTTTACTTACTTTACTTACTTTACTTACTTTACTTACTTTACTTACTTTACTTACTTTACTTACTTTACTTACTTTACTTACTTTACTTACTTTACTTACTTTACTTACTTTACTTACTTTACTTACTTTACTTACTTTACTTACTTTACTTACTTTACTTACTTTACTTACTTTACTTACTTTACTTACTTTACTTACTTTACTTACTTTACTTACTTTACTTACTTTACTTACTTTACTTACTTTACTTACTTTACTTACTTTACTTACTTTACTTACTTTACTTACTTTACTTACTTTACTTACTTTACTTACTTTACTTACTTTACTTACTTTACTTACTTTACTTACTTTACTTACTTTACTTACTTTACTTACTTTACTTACTTTACTTACTTTACTTACTTTACTTACTTTACTTACTTTACTTACTTTACTTACTTTACTTACTTTACTTACTTTACTTACTTTACTTACTTTACTTACTTTACTTACTTTACTTACTTTACTTACTTTACTTACTTTACTTACTTTACTTACTTTACTTACTTTACTTACTTTACTTACTTTACTTACTTTACTTACTTTACTTACTTTACTTACTTTACTTACTTTACTTACTTTACTTACTTTACTTACTTTACTTACTTTACTTACTTTACTTACTTTACTTACTTTACTTACTTTACTTACTTTACTTACTTTACTTACTTTACTTACTTTACTTACTTTACTTACTTTACTTACTTTACTTACTTTACTTACTTTACTTACTTTACTTACTTTACTTACTTTACTTACTTTACTTACTTTACTTACTTTACTTACTTTACTTACTTTACTTACTTTACTTACTTTACTTACTTTACTTACTTTACTTACTTTACTTACTTTACTTACTTTACTTACTTTACTTACTTTACTTACTTTACTTACTTTACTTACTTTACTTACTTTACTTACTTTACTTACTTTACTTACTTTACTTACTTTACTTACTTTACTTACTTTACTTACTTTACTTACTTTACTTACTTTACTTACTTTACTTACTTTACTTACTTTACTTACTTTACTTACTTTACTTACTTTACTTACTTTACTTACTTTACTTACTTTACTTACTTTACTTACTTTACTTACTTTACTTACTTTACTTACTTTACTTACTTTACTTACTTTACTTACTTTACTTACTTTACTTACTTTACTTACTTTACTTACTTTACTTACTTTACTTACTTTACTTACTTTACTTACTTTACTTACTTTACTTACTTTACTTACTTTACTTACTTTACTTACTTTACTTACTTTACTTACTTTACTTACTTTACTTACTTTACTTACTTTACTTACTTTACTTACTTTACTTACTTTACTTACTTTACTTACTTTACTTACTTTACTTACTTTACTTACTTTACTTACTTTACTTACTTTACTTACTTTACTTACTTTACTTACTTTACTTACTTTACTTACTTTACTTACTTTACTTACTTTACTTACTTTACTTACTTTACTTACTTTACTTACTTTACTTACTTTACTTACTTTACTTACTTTACTTACTTTACTTACTTTACTTACTTTACTTACTTTACTTACTTTACTTACTTTACTTACTTTACTTACTTTACTTACTTTACTTACTTTACTTACTTTACTTACTTTACTTACTTTACTTACTTTACTTACTTTACTTACTTTACTTACTTTACTTACTTTACTTACTTTACGTGTTAGTAAGCCCTCCACCACAAAAACAATACACTACAATTTTGATGGACGAAGGATGCCAGCTTAAGATAAGAAACAATTTCAGGAAAAACCTCAAAAAATCCATACCATAACGTACAGATAAATGTGATTCGCTATATTCAATTTACTTAGTTCAAAACAAATATTTTGAAACAGCTTTAATTCAAGAAGAAGTCTTTCAATTCATAGCTATTGAGTTGTTTCTTTACAATTTTAAATCTAAAAACATAATCAAATCAGATTCCGCTTGTATTCCATGAAAAACGAAAAAATTTTTGATCTAAGCAGACATCATCTATAACAACATTTCCCATGTCAAAAAATAAACTATTTGTCCAGCGCAAAATGTCGAAAACAACAACAAATCAACGATTTCAAAATGGAATTTTCTTCAAGGATTCTAAGAATTTATGCTGCATTCACAAACAGAGCAGGCTGCTGCTGCTGCGCCGTCGTCATTTCTTAAATGACAGCTAATGATGTTGATGAAGCCATTTATGCACATAGCAATGGCAAAAGGAAACGGAAATGTAATACGAGAATTGAAGATCATGCGTAAATATGGCGTCGTTGATGGAATTTTTCAATTTATTTTCATGCAGCGTGTGAAGAAAGAAAAAAATATACTCAGCGAAAGTAAATCGTATGAAAAACAAAATTTACAGCGTAACATTTTTATGATGCTCATAAAAAAATTGTTTTTTTTTTCTCTCTTTACCCCATCATAATGGCACTGAAGTTTTTTACCCTCCTTTTCTTCCCACATTCACTTTATAAGCCCGGTATACTGTCATTGCGAATTTACTGACTATGGATAAAATGAATCGCCTGTGCTGATGCTAATGCGGAAAACTTCCGAAAGGCTTTTACTGGATGCAATTTTTTTTTTGATATTTCATCTGAAATATCTCAACAACTAACGAAATATTTCATAAAAAAAATTTAGCTTCAGTATAATTTAACAAATCACCACGAAGACATTGCTTTGAAGCTGCTACTCAATATCACAAAAATTAACTAGGCATCCCCGGTTAAAACTGCTGCCACTGATGATGATGATGGCATTTCATCACTTTATTGTAGCGTCTACGCGTCTTTATACATCCTTCAATATCTCACTGCTCAAGTTTAAATAATTCAAAAAAAAAAAAAAAAACTTTACAAAAAGTTGAAAAAAATAACAGAGTCGTGGTAACTTGACTTTTCATCCCAGTCATCTACTTGATTCAGGTATAGTATTTTCATTTTGCTCCCAAAAAAAATAGGCAACCCCCACTGCATTAGAAGACATTTTTACAATTTTTCTTTATTGACAAAATGTGGCAAAATGTCCATAAAAATGTGTAGTGTATTGGATTTTGCGCCTGCTGCCGTACAACCAAACAAAACAGAATTTCCATTGAAATGTTTTTTTTTTATTTTTCAGGGTCAAGCGGAAGTATTATGAAGAAAATTGAGCTGGCACTTTGATTGTTTTGTAAGATTTCAATATTTAAGTCATTCGATTTGAAATTGGAAAATAAAATAATTTAAAATTTATGCAAATGTAAAGAATTTAGAATAAACTCTCTGGGTGCTATTTTGAAATTATTTGCAATAATTTCTTATCTACAAGATGCAGAAAGCATTCTTTTGAGCTATATTGTGAATTTAGTTCAAAAGAAGCTTAAAATAATATAGCATTTTAATAGGTAGGAGAATAGGATATTATTTTCTTATAGCTTCGTCGAACATTTGTAAGGTTTCAAGTATTGACATTTAAAATATTTGCAGAGTGTTTTCATCAACATAAACTTGTGTGTCCGTTTGAGTTGTTTGGTATAGAATAATTTTTTTTAATTTTCTCTTGCAAAGTGGAAAAGATTTTAAGTCTGGAAAATAGTGTGAAGAATATCGCGGTAAATAATGCACACAAAAATGCTTAGATGTCGCGTATTGAAGCTAATATTTTGCTGGAACTTGCACTGCGCACAAATTCATGTTTTTACCAATTTTTAATATGTCGTACTCAATCATCTTTTGGTAACTTTTTATTAGAAAAAGTCATAGGTATGTATATGTGTATGTATGTTACCGAACAAACTTGTTTGCAGGATAAACTAGTTTTTTCTAAGCCAAACTAGTTCATCCGAAGTGTGATAGCAGGAACCAGTTCGTCATCATCACTAAAAAGTTCTAAATTTTGTTATATTTACTCATCTTCGTTGAAATTGCTTTAAAACCATTTGTTTTCTCCAATATTTTATAGAATTGTAGCTTAAGTTTAAATACGTTTTAAAGACTTTAAAAAGTAACTGGTTAAACTTTCGTTTGGTCAACCCTCACATCACTGTTAAAAATCTTTTATTGAAAATTTCTAACACTTCAGCAACAAATTCACATTTTAAGCACCTTACGATGACATGGGCTACGCTTGCTTGCTTGCAGCTGAGTACAAAGCTATGCAATAACTTTGTCAACACGTACACTGCACACATGCACACTTCCATGTACAGACAAACCCACCCAGCAAACATTTGGATGGTTTTCAATTCCACATTTGGAAGGGTATTAGTCCACATTTATTGCAACGAATATATAATTCCTGTCGAAGTGTTGAACACGATCAACCTTTATTGCGATTATTAAGTGAACCTATACCACTAGTAATAAGGCTATTACTCAAATTTCACGTATTAGATATATAAAAATAATTGATTTTGAATCATCCAGGCGATTATTTGGTGACTGTACCTAACGACTTCCAGACGTTGAACTCATGAGCATTCTAGAAGAGCTAAGTTTGTACTTTGTATCATGTAGAACGAAAGATAGCATTTCATGTTTTCGATTTATGAAAATTTTTGTGTGTCCTTTAACAGTTTTTGTACGTATTTTAAGGGTTCACAACAAATAACTTTTACTTTCAAAAGATATGATTCGGCCACATTAAATTTTTAATCATAAAATGTATATTAAAAGTCGCATAACTCGAAAACATGAAAATGTTAATGGTGACGTTTTGTTCTACACAGCCAATAAGCTCTATTTCAATAAGAATCGAAAGTTATGAGTTTTTGAAAAAATTATGATAGACGATGGTGGCTAGCCATGGGCAGTTTTTCCCAAACAAGCTAACGCTTGACATCAAAATATGAAATGCGCGCGATCGTGGTGATTGACATATAAACGTCTCTCGTTTAAAAATGTTTTGCTGGAAATAGTCATATAAATATTTACACATTTAATGCCCAAGGACACGTCTATAGCATGGTGCAGAAAAGAAGATGCAAAAAAGCGTTGCTGTTGCAGCTTCAGCTCATGAAAAAGACGCACAAATTGTAGTGCAAAGGCGGAAGTCTCCTATCTCAATGGTAATGTGCCAGCTTAAGGCTATGCATTGCGGCGGCTATCAACCAACTAAGCGCATAGCGCTCGCTTGTCTCCTTGCAGCATAGAAGATGCTTTGCTGTTTATGTTAAACTATTAAGGACTTTACATATTGCTCTTTTTCTTCATCTTCTTCTTCTTATTGTGCTTGTGGTTATTCAAGGTACGCTCGTTGACATTGCATTTTTTTACTCCGAGGCCAAACTTTGTTGAAGACCTTCAACTTAGTTTCAGGAGCAAAATCATTACAAAATATTTGCCATGAAGTAAGCAAATGCAGTGTTCGGGTAGATTAATTCTAGATATCCTGTGTATACGCGTATGGTTGTAAGAAAAAGGATGAATGTGTGTTTGAATTACACTGGGTACGCAATTTTAATTTTCTTTATGTTACAAAATATATTTCTAGCTTAGCAATGGTATTATATGTTTAAGCTTTAATATTAACTTTAGTCTTTTGGTTCGAAATAAGTGACGTGTAAATGTTGCTGTGAAAGTGGTGGGACGTATTCATGTTAATCTCGAAACATTCTATCACTTTTTCAAGCGTGAACAGTTTCTGATCAATATTTTAAAATAACTTCAACCTTAAATTAAAAACTTTAAATTTGTAGTATATATTGTGAAATCAATTCTAACCAAAAAACCAAAAACTTTCAACTAATTTTGTAACCCGTACTCTTCATAATTAAGTCACTCGTAGTGATCAATTGCACTATTAATTTCCAAAAAAATTTATTTAAGGACTTTAACTTATTGCTAACACCCTGTAAAAACCATTTTGAGTGTTAGCTGACATTGGTTTGATGTCGTCTACTGGAATAGAGAAGGTTTTTAGTACCTTAATTTTAAACTTCCTCAATATAAATTATGTGCAATATAAAGCAATTTTTAAGATCTTTCTTGTCAGAGTTTCAATGAATATCAATTAAAATAAGAAACTTTGGTCCGTTCAACTTCAGTGAATGCCATAAGAATTCCGAGACCTTTTTTGCTATGCAGTCTCTGCATTTCCTATTCCATCGTTCCGTCATCATTTGTGCTTAATGTGCTTTTTTTTGTGCCGATTACCGATATCCTTAGTCTACAACGTCTACGTTGGCTGTCATTTTGTTGCTTTGTTTCCGTTTCTCACCTTTTTATGTCTTGTGAGATGCTGACAAAGATGCTGCATTAAACTGAAACTGATAAGTCGTGTCTAGAAGGAAATCTGCAGCAGTTATAAAATGTCTCAAGCGGATGTTGAAATGACTCCTTAGAGGTGTTGCTACTGCCAACTTGTAGCTTAGAGATATAATTATGCATAAATAAGTAAAATGCGGAGAAGAAGAAGAGTTTTAAGTTATATCTTTAAAGTGTTTTTGTTGTGAGTACTTTAATATTTAGGTTGTGGAATAGTTATAAGTTTTAAAAATAAGTTTTTGCACTACTGATAAGCATATGTAAATGCAAACACTTTTGAGAAAAAAAATCTTTGCTAAAAACTATTCAAAAACATTTTTGAAATTTTGAAAAAGTTGGCAAATTAACTGGGCAGGAGCAGGCATATCAATTAAATGACCGCCACGGGTTCGTTGACATTTCTTTTGTCGAAGTTTTCCATGATCATAACTTAACGTCCTCTTTCAAAGCGTGGGTGGTCTTAGAATTAAAAAACCCCAATAAAATTCGAACGACGTTAAATCGCATGATTTTGCATATTCTTATCATCGAAACCGGAAATTACTCATGCAGTAGTTGAATTGTTTCTCAAGCTTTATGGCATCGTCCTGTTGAAGCCACATGTCATACACAGCTTGCCATTAAGGCGCATTAAACTGGATTATCATGCTGAGATAGCGTGCACGATTAACTAATATTGCCTGATCAGGGCGCATTTTCAAAGAAGAATTTGCAGCAAACAGTGAAACGTTTGTTTCTCGACAATAATTCGTAGATTTTTCAATCCCCAAATGCGACAATTTTGACGATTAACGAAGCCATCAAGATGAAAATATGCCCAATCGCTGAAGATGATTTTGTTCGAAAAATCAACAATCACTTTCCGCTGTTCCATAATCCATTCAATGATCTCTCATCACTCTCCGTGGTCAGTAGGATTTAATTCTTGACTCAGTTGAACATTGTAAGCATTCGTGGGAATACGCTGCAGAGAGCTTCTCGAAATGTCCAATTTTTGATCACAATGCCATATTGATCTGCTCACATGATTTTTTTTTTATTTTTTTTAATTGTTTTGTTTAAGTTTCCTCTAATTTTAGATCATGATGAAATGTGAGAAAATAATTTTTTTGTCTTGCGATTGTATAAAAAAAAACCAAAAAATCTTTTATTAATTTCATTTTAATTTGGATTTTATTTCATTTTCATTTTAGGATTTACTTCATTGGGCGTTACTTTCTGCAGTCTTTTAATTTTATAATTTCGATGTTGTTTTTCTTTTGCCCATTATTTTAAATAATATTTCAAGATGTAAATAAACTTTTCTCAAGTAAATTTGCATATCTCATTTGTCATAACAGTGTCATTTGTTGGCGGCAGCAACTTGCCAACTTTAAGTTAAAACTTTTGGCGGCCAACTTTCTTCAAGCAAGCAAGATGGAAGGTATACCCAAAAATATTGACAACATTTTCAAAATGCCGTTGGTTGGTTGGATGGCTGGTGCATAGCGCTAACAATATCGCCGCCTTTCTTGTTGGAAAGTTTCTAATTAAAATGAAAATGCGACAGTGGTGACATCTTCGTTAAGTCAGTAACAGCAACGCAATTAATATTCCGCAAACATTTGTATTGCATACCTGCAGGGGCAATAAACGGGAATAATTTGTACAAAGCAAAGAATTTTAGTTAACCATGTACAATGCGAAGATGCTTTCATTCATTTGCTACAGTCTTCTTTTGCATACATAAATATTTATTTGCTTCTCCTATAAGAGCAACGAAGGACATATTTTCCATTTGATTAAGCAGCACATAAGGCGCTAAAAGAAGCTATGAAGGCATGAAGTGAAGCTGGTAAGGCGGACGATAAAACTCATTAAAGTCACGTCTAAAGTTTTGTAACTTTTGCGACTGTTGTCTTTAAATAAATATAGAAGTTGACTTGGAGTTAACATTATGACCAGTCCTTCAGTAAGTTAGTTGGTTAACTTTAATTTTAAAATTTGAATGGAAATTACCATTTGTTATTATTTGGTCAACCGCAGTATTTTTTTTTTCGGTAAATGATAAAGCAACGTTTTGTTTGGCTTATAGATTTTAAAAAAGCTGCAAAACCTGAAGGCGGAGATACATAGCCACAAGGCTTTACGAAACGGTTCCATAACAACCGCGATATCAGGATAACAAAAGTGCGTGCCGTTATTACACAATATAGGATACGATAAGAATTTTTTAATCAGTAGTCCTTTGCGCATGGGGCTGGTGCTAGTAACTGTGTAGTGTTGGATGAACATACATATGTGGCAAGGAAATGGAGACAGTAAAGGACTTATTATATCATTGTTTTTGCCTACGTACACACATAGAGCAAAGCTTCTCCGTCACAAAGATTGATATTCTCAAAGAGCTAGATGTTGTGGTTAGAAGGAAGACTGTAGTACTATAGATTTATCTCAAACTTTATACACACAGCAGGATCTTTCCTAATCTGAGAGCCCTGCTTGCCTCAACAAGCTCTGGGTTATTAGATTGGAACTGTTTTTGAAATGAAGGACTAATCTAACTAAGTAATTGTAGCTAATCTGACTTCCTTCACATGACAGAGTGACAGAGAATAAGAAATTACTGACGACCTAGCTAGAGCAAGTTCAGCCATTATGCACATGGCGCTGGGCTTTTTCTGTAAGCGCCGGCTAAAATTGTAATTAATCATATCAGAACATCGCATCAAACATTGAAATATTCTATATATTCTGTTCAGTACTATAGTTACAATATATACAAAAAATTGCAGCGTAAAATGCATTAAAGGAACAAAAATAGGCAACTAGCGGCTTATACTAATAACAACCACTGCTGCATGGTATTGCAAAAATCATAGTTTAAATTTGATGTTACGAGGACTATTCTTTTCCCCAAGCCATTGCATCCGGGGCGGCCACACTTTCGCTCCGTAAGTACGCTTATGTCTACCTTTATAGCTGCAGCAGCTTAACGGCGCATTGAATGACAGTCAGATACATAATTCTTCAATGTCACGAAGTTTCACCCGCATAGATCTCAATCTCCACGAAACTTTGCAAATTCTTTGTAGAATACCACTATTAAAATTTCACTATGTAACTAACGCCGCATTAAATTGAATAAATGCTTACTTAAAGTAGAATATCTAATCGAATGTGCATAGCCACACCTTCTATTCACATTGTTTTAGATTTCGACAACAATACAATTCACTACAAACTGTTGCAGTTTCTTCTAACTTCTCGGAAACTAGGCAGGCTTGAGAAATATTCTTACAAAATAAATTTTTCTTTAAATTAGGGTCGAGATTTTCTTGCAGCAATAATTTTACGTTATTTTTGGTTTTAGCCAAAAGTAGTTCATTATATTTATATTTAATAAGGGAACACAAGGCAGATTTTTTTTTTTACTCAAGAATTACTGTAGATGATATTTCGTTTGATACTTAAACGTTGATAAATTTTTGTTCAAATATGTTATATGTTAGACAAAAACAAAGAATTTATATCATTTTCCGGATGACATTTTATTGGACTTAAATAAAATTGAGTAGTGTTTCATAAGATTTTATTTTTTGTTCAAGCTTGTTCTTATATTATTGGGGAATGACACAAATGTTGCAAACTGTATCCTACCAAACAGACTATACGAGCTATATGTACCGCTATAACGAATTATATTCTTTGCACTTAAAATATGCAGAAATTTTCTAATATAAAAATAAATTTATTCAACAACGCCAACTTACACGTTCTTTCACCTGAAAACTTTTGTTTTTTTTTTCTACAAAGTTCACTTTTTTGCGTGCTGTCTACTGTTTTCGTCCTCTGCACTCCCTAAAGTGATGCACTCAAGTGAAAAGGAAATTTTTCTTTTCATAAATTCATTTGCAAATGTCTGCGACGTAATGCCATACGCACTGCCATGCCAGTGTTGTTTCTTTTTAGTTTAAGTATATTTCGACCTTTACAGTCGGTACCGCTTCTTATGCCGCCGGACACAATGACAAAGAAAATTAAATAAAAATTCATTCACTGACTGCTGGTGTGCTGCTGCAGCATAAATTAATTCAAATGTAATTAGACGAATTGAAATTGTAATGAGTTGCAGGACATTTGTGCGCTGGTAAAGATAAAAGGTTTTTTATGTCGCTCTCTATACGTTTTGTTCTTTAGAGCTAAATATTTCTCTTTCTTCAGAAATAACAACATTAAGTTTTAAAGTAGAAAATTAGTTTAGGGAGTGTAAAATTCAATTTTGGGAGTCCTTTTAGAACAACAGAAATTAAATTAATGTTAAGCATATTCGTTGTAAACCACAAAAGGTGAATTTTTTTCTGTCTTATTTCTCTTGAATACTCGTAAAGTGAAAGTTTTCGTTCATTTCGTTGAATTGCGTGCGGCTCATTAATATGCGACAAGCATTGCAACCAAGACAAAAAACAGAAATATGTGGAATTGGCAACACGGTTATGGCCGCCATCGTTTCCATTAGGGATGTGCTTTTGCTGCTACGCTGCACTTGATTAACATTTCTGTCTGAACCCATGATGGTAAGGTTGATGTGCATTTTAAGAAATTCGTTGAGTTTTGTATGAGAAAAAGTTTTTCTCAAACAAATTTCGATCTTACGAATACATTGATAATACATTCGTAAGCAAACTATATATTTTTAAAGCACAAACTCCAGATAAAAACAAGTTCTATTGTTATCGCTCAAACAATCTGGGCACAATAATCTTAGCAATATATAGCACAAATGACTAAGCGACACAAGCCCGCGCTTAGGAGGGTTTTTGGGCTTCAAACCTTGGAAACTTTCGCACATAAGTTTTTATTGGTAATATGTTCTCACTTAACTATAAAGGCGTCTTTTACGAAAAAAAAAAAACAACAAATATTCACTTTTTATGATAGGAAAAAATAAAAATCCAATAAAAATAATAAATACTCACATATTGAATCTTTTCACATCTCAGAGTAATTTTTTAGAAAATTCATCCGCAACTTCTGATATTTCAAAAGCCAGATCGGTTATATCCTAGAATGTTTCCCCTTGGACTATTTATAAATATATGCTGCATGACACATAACGAGCTTTGCAAAATTTCATTAACCTATGTAGCTACTATAGTTTCGAGAAAAATAATTTAGCAAAGATAGATTGATAAAAAACAAGACACTGTGAGGTGCTGTTGACTTGTAGGCATCCAACTTACTCCTGTATCGCTGAAAAAACAATCAGAGAACTTTAAATTCAATTAGCTTAGAAGAAAATCTCAAGCTTTTCATTTATTTGACAGGGTCTACGGCTGTTTGAGGCCGCTGCAGCGTCGGAATCATCATCTTCAACTTCAGAGTGCTGCTAACTTTGAGGGATTAAAATACGCAAAAGTTTTTGCGCAGAAAAAAAAAGAAAAACTAAAGTGAAATACTGTCGTGAATTTTTCTTTTAATTTTTTTTTGCTTGCAACAAAAATAATAAAATATTATTTTTACTTTTGCACGTAGGGCACATAAATCCTTTTAAATAATCGTTTGGCACGTTTTTATTTTCTTGGCGTCGGATTCTTTTTATTTCTGTTTTCTAAGCGCTCGCTCCTTCTTATCCTGCATCACTTCTTGTATTTATAAAGCAAAAGTGTTGAGCTGCACGCGGTTTATCCGCAAAATTTCATTGCATACTTATTCGTTGTATCTTTTTTTTTTTTGTTTTTTTAATTTTTCACTGTGGCTTAACTTAAGTTATGAAAATTACTTCCAAGATTTTGTGGCATGAATATGAAGAAGAAGAAAAAAAAACTTTGCTGGCATTGCGGAAAATGCAGCGAGCCATCATCCGTACCGAACCTCAACTGTGTGTTGCAATGCAAATGGAAACGGAACTTAAAATTAATCACGTTTCCTTAGAAAACTACGAGAAAGGATTTCGTCTGTCTATGTGTGTGAGACATAAAGAAGTTTGGTATGAGTGTGCCATATAATTTTTTAGCAGTTTGTTTCTGGCAGATTAATTTGAATAAGAAATTATAATACCGCATGGGATTGTGAAGTAAAATTTTATTTTGTATCAGAAAAATTGTTAAAATCTTATGGTCATGAATTTCAATGGGAAATTAAAACCAAAATCAGCAAACCAAATAAAATATCTACAAAGTTCTGAAAAGTTATTCAATGAATGATGATTTTAAGTCTTAACTAAGCCATCTCATCTTTTCACAAAAAGCTGCTAGCATGGAAAATTTCTTGAAGAATACCAGAGAGTGAGGAGAAACTGGAAATTAAATTTATCACCTGCAAAGAATATATAATTTTCATTTAATTTTTAGAATTCTTTTTTTGAAAATCCGCATTGAAACTCACCGGATTTTCGATGAAATTTAAATTACTGACTGCTCTAATTTTTATGAAATTGATTAATGTAAAAGTTCTTGATGTTAATTCCCATGGAACTGCAATGATGTAGGATATTCTGTTCAAAACAAAACACAAATGCCTTACAAACCGGTTCGAAAAGTACATTTTTTACAAAACACAACTTAAAAGAGGTTATTTTGCTTCATTACATTTAACGTTAAGCTCGCGTTTTGGAAATAAACGAGTCATTTATAGTAAAAAATGTCAGTTTCATTGGTTAAATTTAGAATGAATGTATTAATTTTTATAAAATTTTACTGCATCTGATATGGAAAATTTGCATTAGTGTGAGTGGCAAATATCATACACAAGGAAATTGTAAACGTCTGCTGTGACCTACTGCAGCAATTGCTATGAAATGAAGCTCTAAAGCAGTCGTTGCTATAAGCTTTCACAAGACCAAAACTCGCTGGAATTGCGCCGGCAGGAGTGGTACTGACCATCAAAGTAAAAACCCTTCATTGTAATATTTTCTAAACTATTTGACCAATCATTATGAGATTTAATTGAGCAAACCGTTACGAATTGCACAAGTAGGCGTGGTGAACCCTATTCAAGTTCAAAACTTTTTCAAGTCATGTGGGGCAAATGTTGTGTAAATTATAATTTTTGAAAAGCAATTAAATTGATAAGTTTATATAATCACAAAACGAGGTGTGGCATCAGGGAATAAAAACAAACCGCACTTTATGGTAACGTTCAAATCGCACAACGCAAACTTTACTTCTCACATTCTTTGTTTCGCTCTTTGATTTAAACACCAACCCGTACTATAGCAAGCAGAAATAAATGATGAGAACAGAATGGTAACGTTCTTCCCTTCGTATAAAAAACTTTATTCGCTTTGTGGTTGTTCTGACTCGCGATTGGTACCCAAACCTGTACCAAATGTAGTGATCGATTTTGTCATTAGATTCGTATTCGGGAAAAACTTTTTTTTTTCTTACGAAAGTTAGCTCGAAAAAGAATTTGGGCATTGAACCCTGGAAAGATTAATTTTTGACCTAAAAATGGGTTCTCGGATCCATTTTTATGTTAATTTCTTAAAAAAAAAATGTTTTTCGAACGAAAGATAGATGGTCGAGTCAGATCAAGACCATGGTTGGACTTGATATCGCTATTTTTTACTCAATTTTTATTCTTTTTAGTGTTTCAAACCTACCGTTCTTAATTGATAAATAAACATTTATATTTTTCAAACGCTCTGCAATGTTATAATGTTGACTGAATAATGAACTTTCAAATTCGTTACATGTTGTATTTGCTAAACTATTAAGCAGAGGCTTTTCCTTAATGTCGTTGAAAACAGAAAGTTTCTGCGAACGTTTATTCTCCCCCTTCAAACTCCACTTTCATCTAGCAAGTTGTTGTCAAATTTATCGTAAAATGTCTTAGACAACTTTTGTGGATTTCACGCTATCTCTGACATCTAAGATGTCACATTGACAGCTCACGTCGCAGCTTGATTGTAACCTTTTAACCTTCTTTTACCACATACACGAAGGCGGAGGAGAATTAGCTTAAAAATGTTTTTTTACTTCCATCAGTGCTTGTCAAATGATTTACTGTCATTGCAATTTATTTCCTTTACAGGAAATGTTAATGTTTTCCTCGCGTTCCATAAAATGCCATTGACTGCCTTAGTAATATTGTTGTTGTCTCTTTTGTAAATTGTGTAAAATTTGTCATCTATAGACGATTACATTTGATGCTTTTATCGTTACAAAAATCGATAAACTTTGAATATTTAATGATTTGTTGTTTTCCAAGTTTATACGCTTTCTTGTACGCTTGTCAGAACATTAAATTGAGATTTTTGTGACATTAAATGAGTACAGCATGGTTGTTCAATATTTTTCGAATTTATGTTTTTTTTTTAACATTACTTAAATAAAATTGGTGTTGAAATTTATAACAGTGGCTCTAGATCAAATTGACAATGTCTTTCTTAATATCTGCGGGGATATTTAACTTAAGTTAGCTTTACTACGGCAAGCAACGAAATGCTTCAAGAGCAGGGATGTCGAGAAAAATTGCTTATAACGCAAACATCAGAAACTAGCTCAAAGCTTATTCGCTTGTCATGGAAGCTGATTCGTATGTGTCATTTGACAACCAAAAATCTTGGCGCTCTTCATCGCAAATGAGATGCCTTAGAAAATGAGTCTTATTTTTATGTTGAAACTAATTATGTGAAAGCTGCATAAGATATGGGCGTAACACATATAGTAGATGAAATGATATGAAAATGTGGACGTGGTTTGACAACAGAGGAAGACCCTACCCATAAAATTGAAATACATAAAACGCTATATCTTGGCACTTAAGACAGACCTTTTCTACATTTAAGTAAGTCGGTTTTTTCGTAACATTTCAGCGAAATCGTTTACAGATTTGAGCTAGGAAGCTCAAACTTTGCGACAGTTATTTTTAAACCTCAAGTTAAAAAAAAACACCCTAATATATCTATATGCACGTTTACATAATAAATGCTTAAATTTCAATTTCAACTCTCTTAAAAAAGCTGTAAATTCATCGGTTCAGCAATCTTCCAAATGCTGGCTGAGTTCCTCCATATGCAGTACCAGACAGCAATTGGGTAGCAACTCATGAGCTGAATTTTAAAGCAAATTACCCGCATTTTTATGTGCAAGAGCAGCAAATTAGTGCGAAAAAATTAAAATTTATGCATCACTGCTGATGTTCGATCATGACATATCGCTGTCATCTCATGTTGAAATGGCTGCTGTTGCTGCTGCGGTGAAGCCATAAATGTTGACGACAATGTTCTTGATGATTGTTGATTGCTGTTGCGGATATTAGCGACAAAACAGCAGCAGAAACAACATACAGGATATTTAAATTACGTATGTGATATTTCTTTATGAATATTAATGATGTGGAAATGCATAAACATACGTTAATATGTGTGGGAAAATATTTTTATATCTGCATAAAATATGGTGGTGAACCATGCGAGTGCAAAAGTATGGAAAAATCTATTAAATTTTTATATTATCAAAATTTGATGTATCAAAGAGCCATATGAAGTTTTTGGCTTTGCTTAATGCTAGAACCGGCACTGTTCCAAAACGGTTACAGCGGCAAGTTGGATCATCTTTAGTTTTGTAATTTATATGCAAGGCATTGAAACTTTTTGACTTACATACTTCGCTAGTAAAAACATTTCCTCGTTTATTATGAACATAGAATATCGGAATAATCGAAACATTTGCGTTCAGTCTTAGTTAAACTATGTAATGTCAATTATTATATTTGTTTTCTTGAAATTAAAACTAAAAAAGTTGTAGAACATTTTAGTAATTTAAGATATACTACACTGAAAAAAACAATGATTTTATGTTTTATTCAACCATAAGCGCTTATGATTTAGCACAATAGCTGAAAATATTTAAACATTTTTGATTTCGATTTGGCTTACTCTTTGCAAAATCAAATGAAAATGAAATACCAATTTCACTACTATTCTTAACGAATTCGGAAACGAAATGTTAAATGAAAAGCGTATCCAAATAGGATACAGAATTTCTTTTAAAATTACTTTGTTATTTGTATACAACTTTGCTTTTGCTAAAAAGTAGTATGAAGTGACTTAAGATCTTTACATTATTTTATTTGCCTTATTTTTTCTCCTGCAATGTTGCCAAATGAACATAAAACTATTTCAAAAATAAATATTTTAACTGTTCACAGCCGCGCGAAACTGCGGGAACCTGTTTACAGTAGAGCACGAAAAAATTGTAAATTGGAAGCTTTTTTTCTAATTTTTAATTTTTTTCTTAAAAATTTTTAATATAATTTACATCTTGTTTTAAGGAAACTGTTTTGTTTGTATTTTAGTTTAAATAAATTTATTTCGTGTAATATTTTTCTCTTCAAATTTTTTCATTAAGCTTCGCAAACTATAAAGAAGTAAGGGATATTAGAACACTTTTTAACATAATTGTAACTGGCTAAAGTTTTCAAATCATTTATTCCCAATTTTCTTTAACGGAATATAAGCGCTAACGCTATAGCTCTTCTCTAGTTCAAGGGTTTGATGGCATAATTTATAGAGAACTTGAATAGAAACCATAATTTATATGTTTGTAAAATGTATACTATACGAGAAAGATAATGGAAATGTTTAGTAAAGGCCTTAGGCACATGTCTCCGTATGTTAGAACTAAAAGCTAATAAAGACTTAAGAAACATTAACTAGACATAAAACGTAAAAATAAACCTTAAAAAATAAATTTCTTCTTAATAAAATTCAACAAATTACATGCGGCCAACAATTTCTTCGCGCATGAGTTAAATTTCACTCGCGTAATTTGGCAACACTGTACACTGTAGTACTATACACTTTGGGCCAAGAAAGTAAATCAAGTTTAGCTACTTGAACAGCCGCATTTTAGCTGTTTATTTCTCTTCTTTCAATTTCATTGTTTATATTTTATAACTTTCCTTTTTCTTTTTTTTTTTTTTGTCGACTGCGGCAAACCTCTTCGTTAACGTTAGCGTAACGTTTGCCTACTTTTAGGCGCGCAGAAGACTTAAAGAAAAATTAATGCGCGTTATCGCATACACCAAGTGTTGCCACCGTTACAATAGAAAAAGAAAACCCGAGTAGAAACCGAAGAAAACGCTGAGGAATTTGCAGTTAAGAGTAGAGGAGAAAAAAAAGCCGTAAAGTGATTTTGTGGCCAAAGCAACGATGACGACGACCACTTAAAAATTTCTGCTATAAAAATAACAATAACAACAGTAGCAAGAAATTAAAATGAAAAGAAAATGTAAAATACACAAATACCAATGCAATAACACTTTATAACGTACGTGTGAAGGCGAAATACAGCTGCTGCTGTTGCTTGTTGTTGTTGTTGGAAACTTTGCCTGCATTGCAGTTAGCGCTACCAACATTTAATTTCCATTTTCTTGCAAATTATGGCTTGAAGACTGAGTGTGTGGGAGGAATTTGTATAGTAAAGCTGAAGGGTTGAATGGCAAGAAGTTGTTGGAACTTTGTGCCGTAGATGAAGACAACGTGCAAATTTCTCAAAAGTGAAGATGATAAATGATGCAGTTGTGTAGGCAAAAGTTACAGAAATAGCAAACAGAGTCTGAAAGGGTAAAATTATGCGACTGCCTGAGTTCAGGAAAGATTGAGATGATTGTTATCGTATTTTATGATTAAAAGTATTTTTATGCTGATTTAAAGTTGGCAAACCTGACTATACAAATGCATATAGTTATGCATTGCAGGCTATATGCAATCCCACAAATATATTTAAAAAATTGTAAAGAAAATATAAGTCCAAGTAATAATCACCTTAAATATTAAATATTGCACAAAACCGAAGATTATATTTGGAACAAAAATATGCAAAAAATAGCCCCAAACTAAATAAAAAATGGCGAAAAAGCAATCTCTAAGAATTGTCAGATTTTTGACGTATCTTTGCAATAAAAAATTTACGAAACAAATTCTTTTGCAGAGACAAACTATGGATTGCAAAAACGCCACTAGTATTGGACGCAGGAAAAATTGCTTCGGAAATAGGGAAATAAATCATTAAGCTTTCTGAAGCCTTTCGATTTTCCGACCGAACTCTGTAATTTTTAGGTGTGACATTAGTCCAAAATAATTCGAAATCAAATCGAAAAAAGGCTTAAGAGACCGAGTGACTATTTACTTTTTCTTTCACTGTATAGTTCAACAACAATTACTCATCCATTGCATGTATGTATGTGTATGTAAATTTTATTATTTGATTTTACATAACAATTTTTCATTATAAAACTTTCAAACAAATTTCATAAAATTTGGCCTACTTTAATTAATGATGAACTTTAAAAACAACTAACATAAATACTTCAATTACACCGCAAGCATTTTACACCAACATTTTAATAAAGCGCTAAAATATGCTCTACTAAAGTGCATTTCCGCCTATATCCGGTTTTTATTACCCAAAACGCTGCGTGACTTCAGTCAATTAGTTTGGATACAGCAGGATAGCAATATTTTTATTAAAATATCACGTAGAATGGGAAATATAATAACGGGCTTAAGCAACATGCAAATAATACAAAATTATGCGAAATTTATTGCATTTTGCTTTAGCGCTTAAGAGTTAATGTATTTTAATTAAAAACACACTAACATAAATAAACAGAAGCATACAAATATATGTACATAGTAGCTGTACATATACAAAAATAATGATGCGCAAAATAAATATACATGCCCAGCAAACATTTGAAAGCTTTTTAAATTCTTCATATTAATTGCAATATCATCGATTTATATTTTTTCGTGGCCAGCTGGTGTAATGTGCAAACGATATCAATTTTTTTTTTTGAATTATCAATATTTATTTTTATTAGTTAGAATATCAATGGCATAATTTCCCTCTAAAATTAAATTATAATAAATGAAAAATAATCGCCTCGGCATTTCATATATGACTGACTTTTCTGCGATTAAAATTGTTTGCTGGGTGTGTATTATGCATTCAATGTAATGCAATATATTATTTTTAATTAAATATTTTTGAAATTTTGAAAATAGTGCCAAGAGGAATAATATGCTAAATTACAAATAAAATTATTTTCAAACTAATTTATCACAGATTACTAATTGTTGTGGGCAATGAACGTTTTCAAATTTCTAGTTACAAACTGAGAGCTCACAAATTTGAATATCCATTAGAATTTCTTTATGCGTCAGGAATTTCATGGCAAATATCAAATAATATGTTAAACATAAATGTCATTGTTTGGTTTTCGATTCACGCTTTGGATCCAACCGATTCTGAAAGCTTAACGATATTAAATTATGTTTTGCTACCAATGATTTACACCTCACATGAAACAGCATTTTTAACGCTATGACTTAAAACGTAAAGTTCAAACGATGAGAGCTATATGGAAAAATATGATAACAGTTTACGTTACTAATGCCCAGTTTCACCAAAATCAATTAAAATCAATTTTAACTAACAGGCTTTTAGAATTTATAAGTCTGTTAAAATTATTTCTATTTCACCAACATCAGAAGTTATACTCTTAGCTAACAGCCTGTTAGCCGAATGAATGAAACAGAAATGCCTAACACATATGTATCTCTGATTGTATGCGAAAGAGTGAAACTAAAATATTTTTTGTTGATTGACATATGGCAAATAAATTAATATGTCATTCAAAATATAAACAAACTTTCAAAAATTTAACAGCAGCAAAATGGCTTGTTAGTTTATCAGGTTTAACAGGCTGTTTGCGCTAGAAGTGTTTGGTGAAACAAAAATAGGTTTTTTTAAGTTTTAAAAGCCTGGTAAATTTTAAAATTGATTGGTGAAACCGGGCATAAGTAATTTAAATTATTAAATCTTTAATAGAAATGTAAATTATGACTTTAGTTCCATGGAAATAGTTGAAGCCTATAAAATTATCTTTCAAATTAGGTAAGAGCACAGAATTGTGTCCTATCAGATTAAAGCCGTATGACTTGCTAGAAAAATTTGATTTTTATGAATTGGAATAAATACGATATGAAACTTTCATTAGATCTTGTAATGTAAACAGTTGATATAAAAAATCACTTATAACAGGTAACTAAAAACAAAACAAAACTTACATAAATTAGCACAACAGTTTAACCTATTGTATATTTTGAAGAGCTTATAGACTGGACTTACCTGAAAATACAGAAGAAAATATTTTATTAAAATTTTGGCTAAGTGATGAGTTCTTTTAGAATAATACGTTTGATTTATTTTTATAGTATTATTTAAATATATTATTTATAATAAGTTGATAGTTGAAATGAATTGAAGCTTAAGTGTGGTTTCTGATTTTCAACCTATAGAATCAGTTTCATCATGAAAACTTTAGCACTGAGAAAAGGTTTATCAAACGATATATATCACGAAAGTAGGCTTGAAAACTTCATCCTGCTGTGAGGCCTCAAATATAGAATCTATAAATAAAAGGTACCAGGAAAAATTTATAGCGCTAAATATATTTTTCAAACCAAATACATAAAATGATAAATAAAAACAAAACAGAAGGCAAATGCTAAACAGATACTCGATGATAAACAGTGTCACCGCCTTCACTTGTACAGCGTAAGGCATTCTTATAAAAATCCTTAACTTAAGAAGTTTTCTTGTATTTGAAATTTTTCAAAAAAACGGAATTTTTTGTCCATACCAAGCTAGATAGAGATCCAATCTTACGACTAAAAAAAAACAGCACTTACTTATAATCATAAATTCAAAATTTGCAAATTTTTCTGTTTTTAATAATTTATATTTTAAAGTTGGAAAATTTATTAAAATTATACTTTTTAGTATGTTTCAAAAACTCAAAAAACCCAAAATTTAAAAAGTTAAAACTGTTTGATCAAAGAAATTATTTAAAAGCGCATTTCTTCTGAGCTGTGGAAAACATCTGACCTTTAAAATTCCTGAAAAATTTGACAAGTTTGACTTGATTCTGTGCTTACATTCGTAATCTTTGAACAGAAATGTGGTGGTATTTCTGATATATTTCCACTACACAAAGCACTGTGCGACGTTCATTAAAATATATAATAAAAGAACTCCACATAGTTTGCATCAAATTAGCTTAGATGTTCAAGTAAGTAATGAAGAATTTTATAATCAGCAAAATCTAATTGATTACAAAGGGTTGTATTTTTCAACTCCTAAGGTTGCTTCACTCTTTTCGGACAAGGTGCTAATTTCTTAAATTGTATTACCCTTTTATTTAGTGTGCAAGAACTGGCACAAATTTAATCCCCACGATAAGTCAACCATTTCAGCAGCTGCAGCAGGAATCTTCATTTTCCCAAGTTAAATTTTTTCACTGAATTCATTTCCCCACACTTTATCACACTGCTTATTTTGAACGCTAAGCTCATATGTCAACATTTAACGCCATCGTGCTGCTGTTATTGCTCATGCAGTGATGCCAGAGTTTTATTTAAAAATAAAATAATAGTTCTATGATTTCATCAAATGAATTAGAAAGTCAACAAAATCTAAGAATAACACCAACAATCTTCGGCTTCTGCAGAGCTATAATTGGCTCAGGAAGTACAGTTTGTATGAAAAAATGAAACAAAAACCAAGAAAATTCCATTAATATATAAAAGATGGTTACCTCTAATTATCGAAATATAAACAAACCAAAATATAATTAATTTTTTGCATTAACTTTCTTTAAATTATTTAGACAAATCTTTTTTAGAAGAATTCTCTCGCACCACAAGCAAAATCTGCACAACTTTTCATGCAAATACTAAATATCCACAAAATGCCAAAAATCCTATAATCTACCAACACTCCATTCTCTCTCTCTATCTATCTTGTTTCTTTGCATAAGTAATTATTCATTGTCATTGTAATTACCAAAACGAAGCCTCTAAATTCATTGAAATCCATGTGCAAACAAAAACCCAAACTGCAGTTTCCTTTCCGTCATCGTCATCGTCAACATGGCGTTCAAACAGACGCCCAGGCCGAGTCAACTGTTTTGACAAGTTGTGACATTTCCTTAACTCTATTATTTACTCTATTCCTTTTGACTCATTGCCCGTTGGTCGGTCGGTTTCATCATCATTGACATCCCCGAGGCATAACCAGATCAGACAATAGCGTTGATGAAAATGTTGATGTCCCTCTACACAAAACGGCGCAATACATAAAACTCTATGTGTGTGTTTTGGCCATGGAATTTTTTTATGTGTCATTTAAGAAAAATGAAATATGACCAAAAAGTCAAATGCTAAAAGGAGTTAAAAAAAGATAGTGGTGATTGTTGCACATCAACAGTATGTTAACAACAAACACGTTTTACGTTGTTGTCTTTTTTGCTGTGGTCAATTTGACAAAAATTTGAGTTGAAAAATAAAAGTATAGTTAGTACGTGTAATGAAATAGGTACATCTCTTAAATATCAAATTGCAAACTGTTGTATTGAAAAACATATAGAATTTATTAAGTAAAAAATAAATTTATAAGAAAGTTGGCAAAATATATATAAATATAATAATTTCTATACTTAAAACTTCTTATTCTGACTGATTCAGATTCATAGCATAGCAAATTTCTTTGTGATGAAGGCCAACAATATATAAGAATATTTTGAAATTGTGATTCCAAGTGAGTGTAGCACATCCCACATACACATTTCCAACTTAAAATGCACTTTTGCCTCACTATCTCACGCTCACCTCAAACTGCTATCTCGATAAAGTCGTAAAAGTACACGGAGGAATGATTTTTGAAACACGCAGTTCTAGGTGGGGAAACTATAAAACTATAAAAGACTTCGGCCACTGATTGAAATCCGACCATTATAGTGACAATACAGATCAGTTCAGCACAATTGTACCTGATCAAAGGTCATTACTACCAAAAATAAAAATCATGACGTAAAGTTGCACAATCCCTATTTCTACCATTTGCTTAGGCTTCAATCAAACTCCATAACAAATTTTTACAAAATCGGTCAATAAATTTAGCTCTGAAAACGCATTTGTTAGGGGCGTGTCTAAGCAAAAGTCGTTAGTAAGGAATCAATCTATATATAGTACCAAATTTCATCAAAATTGGTGTAGCGGCTCAATCGCTCAGACTGCATTTTTTCTCATTAGGGGCGCTGCCACGCCAACTAAAATAACAATGAGCTTACAGTACACTTGGATTATTTTCAATCTATTCCCAACGCTTAATTTCTTCATAATCGGTTCATTAGCTTTGCCGTGGAAACTTTGGTTGTTACGGTCGCCAATGACGCGACCTTAACTCTGACTTCTTGAAAGATATACTCAATCTGAAAATTAAATCCATGATATCTGACTTTTGTAGGCTGCGGTCGTCAGTAGATTCACAGATATTGTGGTTACATACGAAACTTTATCGGAAAAGAGGAAAATAGTTGGAATTTTGTTAGTCCTCTGAACAGCAAGTGTCCTCAATGAATTTATTCAATGTATTTTAATTACTCTGAAAATACTTAAAAAACCATTCGAGCAATATAAGTATTTTACTTAACATTTTCTTACCACTGTAGACACTTCTATTGTAGCACCAGTAGTAAACACACAAAATTTTCAAACAAAAAACTTCTGACAGTCATGGCTAACAAATTACCTGTGATCTGTGAAAAAGTGCATTTTATTGAGCAGTGTAGCTAACACTGGACGAATGTCAGTATGTTGATGGAATGTAAACAAACATTGCACTCTTTTTCAAGTGACATTCATACATGTGTACACACATGCAGGCCGATATTCTTGGTGTATGTGTTTCGGAAAAAGTGCACAACACAATTGTGACTATAGAAGAAGATGCCTGCTGTTGTATGTTTCAAGAATTGTTGAGTTTTTTTTGTTTTTTTTTGATTCTTGTATAGATGCTTCAAAATGGACTCAATAAAAAGGAATGACTGAACAACTTATACGGAAGCGCATTCCGGTTTTATCTGTTTTTTTTTTTTTTTTTGTTATGCAATGTTTCTGAAAAGAAGTATCATGCCGAAATGTGCGGTAAAGCCACTGGCTAATTGGAATGACAAAGTGAAAAATTGTGCAGTTGATTTTTCGATTTTTTTGTGGTTTAGTTGATGACAGCAGAGTAATTGCTGTGACATTTTTTGAAGACTTGAAGTGAAAAAACAACTAAAACGTGACCTTAAAGCTTTGGAAAATTTACGAAATGCACAAAAATTTTCAGGTACATGAGAATGAGGAATTTAGCTAAAATATTATATGGTGATGATTTATAAGCTCAATAAAATTTCAATTTTTTTTTACCTCCTATAAGAAAGCAGCGGAACAAATTCAGTGGGGAATTGGAAAACCAAATAAAGGTAAAATGTATTGCGGACTTAATTACAAACAAAATTACAGCAAACCAAAGAGATGAAAATAGAATGGGGTTGTTAGAAGTAGGGAAAACAAAACAAAATATCATTGTTAAATATAAGTAAATGATTTAGAATTGGCTAGAGATGTCATTAAGAAATAAACGAGGATTAAGTAAAATTTAGACTTGAATATATGTAGGAGATATTCAAAAGTGATAGTGAACAAAACAGAATATTTGAAATCCGAAAAAATACCTGAGAAGTAATGACAGAGTTTATAAAAAAATTATAATGGAAAAGAAGCAATACAATTTCATACATTTCGTTTTGGAGGATTTTTAAGAGTAAATGTAAAAGGGCGCGGTTAGCTCCTCAAATGGAGAGGTAGCCACTACAGTTATCTTGTTGGGTAGTTAAAGCTACTCTCCCAGGAAGAGAAAATGCTGCTTTTTTCTTTTTGCTCTTTTTGAAAGGGAATATGGGTAACGGGGATTTAATTTGTCAATTAAAGTACTATCTCCTCCCTCACCCAAAATTTCAAGAATGGGTTGTCTCTGTGTATGGTTGTATGTTGATTAGAGCTTAACGCTGTAAGTTTCGAGAACATTTTTGTAAACATAAAAATGTAAAGCCTAAACCAAAATTGAAATGACAAGACGTAACGAGTAAATTTGAGTACATGTAAGCCAATGGTGATAGCCAAAATGAACATACGTAACTGATCGAAAGCGAACGAGACATTTTGACGAGACGTGTTTTTTCATAAAAACCGTCAACGTTATAACAGCTCTCTGGTCGGCACTATACCAACTAGCTGACGTTATACTATAGGTTAAGTGTCAAAGCAAACATAACGAGTACAAAAGAACGTCTCGTCACGTCTATTTTGATTAAGACTTAAGTATATGGAATCTTAATACCGTCCACTTGCTCCTCAAATTCACTCAGAAATAAGCGCGCTAGCTACCAGTGGCGGTAGTTAACAGTTTTGTGCATACCTATCTCTTCAAGGAGATGGTTCTTTGCTTATTTGACTGCCTCTATACGGCTTACCCCCAATTTTATAAGAATACTTTGGATTATTCTTGAAAAGTCAAAAAAAATGTTTACTACCCACTTAGGAGCGGTTTATTTCAATACGAGCAAAAAGAATAATGACATCATGTTCAGTACCCGCAAAACGGGGTGGGAGAAAATATTTTGAAAATAATATAGATATTTGAAGCGTTTTGATACTGCTTTCGTACTAAGTATGTAGTAGCCTCAACTAAATAGAGGATGAGAAAAATGTTCACGAGTTTACTTTAGTAAAACTAATCCCTATGAAAAACATTCACACTTTCTGTTCTTTTATAAATATCTTTAGAGAAGTGAACCCTTTCCCCTTTACGAATTCAGTCGCTGAATGATGTGATAATAAAAACACATTCTTTGATGGCTTACAAATCAAGTGTTTTACTTTAAATTTAAGATAATTCACAAGTGTTTTCAAAAAAACTCACACACTTAGACACAATTTAATTGTAAATAGTTACTTGAAACGCGGTGTTAATAATCGTAAGTTGAAACTTAAGCCGAGTGTATTTTTCATCCTCAACTTTTTTACTGACATTGGAAAAAAATCCTTTGCTACTGATGTTGTGTTTTGAGCACCCGATAGCAATGGATTTCGAGCTCCATTATCATCGAAATCATCCTGATACGTCTAGTTTTGAGGCATCATAACCATAATTAATTTCAAATCAACATTAATTTATACCGATTGGACTCTTGCACTGCAAAAAGCAATGAACTGATCTTCAAGTATTTTTTTGTAAACAATATAATCATACACTATGTTTTCAAGGCTTATTATTTTTAATTATATTCATCGAGTTCGGACGGAAATCAGATCAATCTTTTTTGATGCAGTTTTGAATATAGAATCCAAATTTGCTTCCAAAATTTCTCCAAAATTTAAAATATTTGGAATGTCTTTGCATAAATTAAAATGAGATATCAATACCTTCGTTTTGTTTTGGATTTTTGTAAAACTTTCAACAGAAAAAAACATTTTTCATCATTTTAGTTTCAATACATTTTTTAATGCTTTTATTTTCTGATTTATTTAAAGCAATCATTTTTCTATAGGTGCATGGAAAGAAATTTTGTAAAAATTTTCATTTGATGTCAATAAATTTGTCTGCGACACAAAAATGCAGAATGTTTTATAACAACCTTAACAAAAAGTAAATAGTTTTTTGAAATCCCAATTAAAAATTTTCGAGCTGTCAAGTAAGTCATCAATATTCGGTCAAGTAAATATTAATCAATCAAACATTTGGTCAGTCTCCATACGGAATTAAATCAGCAGCATACTTAGATTGACAGGCAGGAATGAAGCATTGTGCATTTTGTGAAACCATTACAAACACACACAGATACACACATCACTATCCACATCATCAAACCGAAATTGCATTGAGCACATAATCAAGGTAATAACAGTTAAAATAGAATTGCTATCAATTGTGTGGTACAAGTCCCCAACTACCAGCGGGACATTTGTTAAGTTCAACTACAACAAAGTTGGGCGCCATTGCAATTTATGACATATACAAATAAATTTAATTGCCAAAATTTTCACATATGCACACGCTTGCCTTTATCCCTGTTAGTGTGCGTATGTGTGATACTTGATGGACACGTCGGTGAAGTAAAACAGTTGGCTGTATATCTAACTAGCAACAGCAAAACCAAGAACAATAAAATGACAAACTGACAATGTATCAATTAAACTTGCACTAACAACAACAACAGCAGTAACTACTACCCTATAGTCCATTTGTGGCAATTGCATTTGAAATGATGAAACTCATCCTGCTACTGCAGGGCATTAAATGGCATAAGTGTGCCAACAACCACCCAAATGATCAAAAAAAAAATGAAAGCAGAAAAAAAACCAAATTTACTCTAACAATTGACAACAACAATAACAAGATTGTAACATCAGCATTGACACTGCGCACATACCTACAACATTATTATGCAACACACGAAACAAGACATCAAAAATTTAATCACAAATCCATTCAATGTGCTGCCGCACAACCAACAATGCTGCTAATTTCATTGAAGGTCCTGTCGCTACCTTTCAACGCAATGGAAAATCAACCAACATCAGGCATCACTATAGTTATTGCATACTTTGATGGTGTCGATTTAAATCCCACAATTAACGTAACGCATCTGTTACATTTACGTACTCGGACTTCATTGCACTCCTAGGGAATTTATTGAAATTCGTGGAATTGAGACATGAAGAGAAAATTAATCGTTATTTATTTCATTTAAAAAACATGCTTTTTATTGATTCTTCAGGTCATTTTTGAAGAGATCATGTTTTCATTTAGATTTTTGGGGCCAAAATTTAATTTTTTTTTTTTTTTTTTTTTTTTTTATTAACAATATATATAAATTAAACTAATTCAACTACATAATTTTGTTAGGATAATGCAACTAGCTTACTTTAGCTAACGAGCATTTTATTTCTAGTTCGTATTATTAGTAAAAGGAAAGTTTGGGCTTATTGCAAGCCGCCACTGTTGGTGTAAGCAAGATCACAAGGTCTTTTTCTTTGAAGTCGTCTATCTTGACTGCCGCTTAGAATAAGTTTGGAAACTACTTCGTTTACATGCTGGCTGAGGCGCAAAACGTGATCTTTGGCGTAGCTGTGTATTTCATTGGCTTTATGTCTTTATGCCGAGATCTCGATGAAGATCAGTGTTTCGGATGTACCAAGGTGCATTGACAATCATCCTCAGTACTTTATTTTGGAAACGTTGTATTACATTTATGTGGTTTTGACTAGCGCAGCCCCAAAGCTGTATACCATATGTCCAAACTGGTTTGATGACTTGGTTGTACAAAAGAATTTTGTTTTTTTGTTGACAGAACAGATTTTCTTCCGATGAGCCAATACATTTTGGACAGCTTTAGATCAAGCTCTGCTTTTTTTTTCTTGATGTGCTCTTTCCACTTTAGTTTGACATCGAGCGTCATTCCCAGGTATTTGGCTGTGTTTGGATGTGGTACTACGATGTGATTGATATATACATTTTTTCGTGGGATATTGGAGTTCGCAAAATCCACATGTATTGATTTGGAGTTATTTAGTTTGATTGTAAAATTACAAACTTTGTCAATAGCAGATTGTAGGACTTGGGTTGATTCTTCGACAGTGTTACCAAAAGCCAAAAGTGCAGTATCGTCAGCGAATGTTGCTGTGCAATAATTTTCATCAGTTGGTAGATCATATGTGTACAGTAAATATAGAATGGGTCCAAGAATACTACCTTGGGGTTAATAAAAACAAATTACGCAAATCCAATTCACAAAAAGTGCAATTAAAAAACGCTCAAAAACGTGTGTGCAAGCCCTAGTAGATAATAGTTGCTTAAAATTCTTGATTTTAGTGGTCATTTCAATTTTACTAATGCATTATTTTCGCAAAGGAACTCTTTTGTACACGAGAGGATATTAAATTTTAACTGAACATGATTATCACATTGTCAAATACCAAGCGTCAAACACGATTCACAATTTTTTTCTAAGTGTAACTTCGCACTCTATCATTTCACCTAAAACAAAATTAGCAATAGCTAAGCATTAGAGAAATGTGGTGGTTTTATTGAGGCGTTAATGCGTTCATCCAAATGGGAAGCATTACAAAATCATATAGTTACCGACAGTTGAATTGCTGTACAAAATATCTTAATTATGTTTCGATTTGAGTTACAACTGATTCAATTAGATGTGACCATTCATTTCATTTTGCCTTATAAGTGTGAATTGCAATGAACAGGCAGTTGGAACATGAGATATTTGCACACATATTTGAGTCAAATATGTAGCGTTATTAATTTGAATGCATTGCATGCAATTTAGATGCGAGTGAATGACTTTTAACAGTTTTGATTACCGGAAAATTCTACTGACCGGTGATGACTAAGTCATACAGAAGTGAACAAGTCACACAGAACATCATACTCAAATTCTAGCCAATTTGATCCCAGACGATTTTCTATAAGGATTATGCGGGGTCATTTATAGTTATAAAAAAGTTATCCTATTCGGAAGATGCTCGATGCTCCTCCCACTGAATCAGAGTAAGAACGCTTCATTCAAAATTTTTCTGTTAGGCGATTTGTAGATTGAATTTAAGCTTCTTCTATGATCTTTTTGGTAGGAATGATACCGACCTTCATTGATGAGTATAATTTATGAGCTTACGGGTACTATTGAGTTACAAACGAATCTTTTTCCAAAAAAAAAAATTTACCAATTGATTGGAACTATTTTTTGGCTTCGAAATAATGACTGATCAATAGTTTATGAATGATAATCTTTTGATTTTATTGTATTTGACATGTTCTAATTTTACTTACAGATCTGAAAGTTTCTACTTTTTAATAATTTCTGGGAGAATTGGAAAAAAGTATAACACAATCTACCTCCAAAAAGTACAACCCCATACTGATTTCAAAACACTTTTTCTTTTCATGTAACCCTTTCCTGAAGCACACTAAGAAAACACTTAAAATGTTGAAACAACTTTTTTAATGTTACCCAACCCAATTCCTATGTCAATAACAAGTGGAGAAGGGGTGTTGCGAAGTTAATTTCAATTTTTTACAATAATTTCTGACATTTCATTAAATTAAACACAAAATTTCTTAACAAAGAAGACATTGAAATATGAACTCAAGCAACGCTATCACATCATCGTAAGTGACTCCACAATTCCAATTCAGATTCCATTTAAACTGACGAAAGACCTGATTGTATGAGGAGCAAAATGAAAGATTGACATGCTACCCAATGGTATGAGAATAGTACGTAAGCAAATGCGCACCTTTAACGCCACCACCACCGCCATGAACAGAAGACAGAACACAATCTTAATGAGGGCAATAATTTAGCAAAGTGGTACGCAAAAGAAATTCCCAGCGGTGCGTGTCGGCAGTGATGAGTGAGTGACTTACACTACATACTACAAACTTTCGGTTCGTCATCGATTTGCTTGAGTGATTTGCTCTTGCTGTTGCTGTTGCTACTGAAGTGCTGAAACACTGTCAAGTCGCCTTGAAGTCTCCTTCGCTGTAAAAGGGACTTGGATAGTCTCGGGGAAAAGGAAGTGCGTCATGGTAGCAAAAGAAAAGAACGCAAACGAAAAAAATTAAAAACTTAAATTTCAATTGAAATTGTCTACGATGGATGGACAAAGCGGCGTGTAGTGACTGCGTCGAGGGAATTTAAACAAATTAATTAGATAAAATTTAATTAAGATTGTGCCGCAGGTAGCTGCTGCCTACCTAATTTTTTGTAATTCTTGTAGCAATATCAAGTGGGAATTTTTGTGGATCATTGTTGTTGTTGTTGATTGTATGTCGCAATAAATGTAGCAATTAGTCAGGCTTTTTTTTATTGTTTAATGTATTTGAAAGGCAGGGAAGTGATGATGGTGGGAAATACCATTTAAATATGTAGATCTTTTGTTTGCTTTTATTACAGCTCGATTGTTGTTTCACCTTGAGGTGGTCTTGGAGCGTTAAATTTGAAAAGCATTGAAGGTGAGTAAAACATTGTATTTGTCGAAAGAAAAACTCTTCGAAATCGTAATTGCTTATTTATATATATATGCAACTCTTCAAAGCTCTTTGTTTTATATATGTATCTTTTTTGAAAGTGATTAAGAAGAAAAAAAAATTTCATCAAGTTATATAAAAAGTTATTAAAAAAATGCCCAAAAATAAAAAAGATAACCGCATAAAAGCGTTCTGTAAAAATTATGAAAACAAATTTGGAAAAAATTAGTTATATGTAAAAAGAATAATCTTTGGCAATTAAGATCAATTTCTCAGGATACAAGTTAGTTTTTTTTTTATTGTGAAAATGCTCAATATAAAGGGTGTTTTTTTAGAGGTATAGAGCTTCGAATTGAAATAAAACACAAGAAAATCGTTTTAATGTCCATCAATTTGGCTTTATTGGAAGGATAATTTTATGCCATTAATGTTTAAATATGATTTCGGGCATGTGGCCGCCGCGGCTGGCTCGAATAAAGCCAATTCTACAGGTCCAATTTTGAACCACTTTTTCGAGCATATGGGGCCGTATGTCGGCAATAACGCCACGAATGTTGGCTTCCAAGTCCCCTAACGTTTCTGGTTTGTTGGCGTAGACGAGCGACTTCAGCATTATTTCGGAAGAAGTATGGCCCAATGACTCCACCAGCCCATAGAGCACACCAAACAGTCAGTTTTTGTGGATGTAATGGCGTCTCAAGGGTCTCATGTGGATTCTCTTCACTCCAAATGCGGCAATTTTGCTTGTTGACGTAGCCATTCAACCAAAAATGAGCCTCATCACTGAACAAAATTTTGCGATGAAAATCAGCATCGAGATCAATCTCATTTTCGGCCCATACACCAAAATCACGACGCATTGCATGGTCTCGCGTCTTTAATTCTTGTACAAGCTGGATCTTGTAAGGTCGCAAGCCAAGATCTTTGCGCAAAATCTTCCATAAAGTTGATGGACAAAGCTCCAATTGCTGTGCACGGTGGCGAATCGATTCATTCGGGTCCTCTTCAACATTTTGCTCTACAGCGGCAATTGTTTCTTCGGTGCGCACTGTTCGACGTCTCTGCGGATGCGTATTATCACATAGAGTAAACGTAGTGCGAAAACGATCCATGGTTAACCGAATTAATTGCTCTGATGGACGATTATGTCGACCATAAAATGGACGGAGCTTGCGGTAAACTTCGCGAACTGAACCATTATTTTCGAAATAAATTTGCACGATTTGCAAGCGTTGTTCTTTTGTCAACCTGTTCATGATCAAATGGCAAACTAAACTGAACATAAATGACATTAGAATTGCCAGATTTGACCATAAAATGCCAGTTTTATCTCTATTCGAAAAACAAACCTCTAAAAAAAACACCATTTATTACCAAAAGTGGCGAGTAAATTCTGTTGAAATTTAGTTAGTTACCTTGCAAATAATAAATGAGTGAAAATTTATTCGATTGTGAACATATCAGAAACACGAGCCATATAACTTTACAGAGCCTTTCAAAATAAGTTAACACGACACAGAAGGAGACTTACCCAAAATATAATCTATATATGAAATATATAAAATTAAATTCATGATCGATCAGCAAAATGAAAACTGCAACTCGTTAAAATGACAATGTGTCATTGTTTATATTCAAGGTGTGACCAATGGAAAAACAAGCTCCTTTTGTTCTGTTTGCTACGCAACAAATGTTAGACAACTGCTTTAGCTCGAAATCCGGTACTATAGCCTTCTACCCCTCACCTTAATCCAGCGTTGGTCCCAGGGAAAATCTACATTGAATATGTCTGGTTTGAAATTCTGAAGCAGTAATAAACATGTGAGACCTTTGAAAAGGTATAATAGTTGTGATACCATATATTTTCAGAATTCCGGTATTTTCTTATAAGATGTATGTTATGCTTGGCTGATTTTAGCTTGAATTTACCCACTTTAACGAAAAATGTCAATAAAATGGCCACTTATCAGCTCTTATGGACTTTACAGTCAACAAAAATTGAAAGAGCTTTAAAAGCAATATAAATGTCACAACATTAGTACCAATCAATATCTTGTACGATATATTTTTTCATGGCTCATTGAGCTCCAGCTGAGCAATCCGTCTGCTATGATTATCTAATAAATATTGAGCAATATTATTTTATTCAGTTCTTTAGTCGCATTCCTCTATTAAATTATGAGGTTTGAGTCTTTGCTAAGTTCGTTGAATTTACATTTACTCGCTTCAAAATATATGTAACTCGAAATATCGAAATTTTAAGATTTTTGTATTTCTTATTAAGTATATGACATTTTGTGTATTATTATGTCTTCTTCACATTTTTGAAGATATATATATATTTCTATAGTTTTCTGATCAACCATTTAGCATGGAAGGGGAGTAATACAGATGAAACTTTGCGCCTTGTTTAAATTGATGCTGAAGAATACAATATAAGTAACTATGCTTCACATTACACACTGTTGACTCCCACTTTAAAATCTAATATCTTATATCCAACAATAGTTTTCAACATTGGAAAAAGCTTTCAGAGCACTTATTAATAACCCATTATAATACAAACAAAGATATATGTAGAGCCATGGTTTGATTAGATTTATTCCTAATTTCCCTTATGATTATAAAGAGTAATACGAGCATCCAACATTAAGTGAAATTAAATTATCTACTTTAGCGGCAGATAACTACCACCAGACATTTAACCAACCAAACCAATCCCATTTATTACTCAACAAATCATAGCGTACACTTTACAATATGACCAGAAATCCCAACTCATACTGAGTGAAAGGCGGAAATCCAATTCAATCAAAACCACAAATTTGAAAAATATAAAAATTTCAAATCCACAATGAATCCATAATGAGCCTTCGTTGTACTTCCATCAAAATCCCTAAATAAATTTGAGATTCGCAAATATAATTAGATTTGAAAAATTTTTATAGCATTAGACGGAGGAAAAAAACAAAAAATAAATTAATGTTGGGTGAATAGTGAGGCATCAAAGGCACCAAGGTGTAAGGGCCAGTGTATGTAGCATCCACATCTCTAACACTGGTATACTCGCAAATTTATGCAATCGACTTTGGCATGGAATGTACACAGCCTATTTGAATACAACTGAATCGCTGGCTGACTGACTGACTGACTGACTGATTGTAAATGTGAAGATACGTATCGCATGCCTACAAAGGATGATGTATGGAGCGTGAAGGGATATACGCCAGATTTATGCCGACGACGAGATGAATGAAAGTAATTTTTTACGGTTTTATGCCACAACGGTGTAATAGTGAAATGAACGCACGTGCATGCGATTTTCTTTCGAATTTTAGTATATTGTATGTTGGAAAAATTTTACTATTGCATTTACAGGGTGGTTATGGTTATGGTTGAAAATTCAGCTGTTTTTGAATTCAGTTATTTTAGGTAGAAAGTTTGATCGGTATGAAAGCAGTGATATTTATTATAAATACAAAGAGATAAGTTAATATTTGCAAGTGGATGCAGATCCCAAAGTCCACATTTGGAATACCTACATTTTCAAGAAAGATAAGGCCGTGAGCGTTGGCCCCGGTAACTCTGTCTTCCAAGACGATATTTACGCAATTGACAACAGATGAATCTTAATTTCTTCTGACAAACGTCCTTGCAAACGTTTTTTAAGTATTTTTTCATTAAGCGGATACAGATGAATATAATGCTTTGGGAGTTAGGCAATTGTGTTCAACCACTTAAGGGCGCAACAAAAGGTAGCCGATTAAATGTTGAGAATACTCGATGACCTTAAGTGCCCAATGTGACGCTCGGAGGTGTGATAAGCTCCCATTAAGTGTCTTCCGCGGATGAGCTACAAATGAAACTGGCATTTTCTATGAAGATTCCATTGCCGTGGTAGTGACGGCATTTGCTTTGGAATATAGAACATAGGACATTTTCTACAGGCATTATTAAAGCGTTCAGCAGAAATTAAACGCAATATAGCACCCTGTTTATAATATGATTAAATATGTAGGCATATAAAAAATTTTACTATAAAAAATTATGCTTACATGACTTAAGGGCATTTTTATGTAACGGCAAGGATATATCGATCTAAAAAAGGCGCGCTGTGTATAAACACGAGAACTTGACATGAGTTCATTACAACATTGCGACATACGTGAACTGACAGTTGTGCGTTGTTTATTTTTTCGTCTGTCTAAAGAACTTTACGTCTGGCTCTGTATGTCTGGCAAGTGAATTCTTTTAGTAGTGATAACAGATACATTGAAGGCCTGCCAGCCAGATAGCAAAAACAAGTTAGCCGGGATACGTGAAAAAGTGTAACAAAAGAATAAAATTAAAGTGCCCAGGAAATTGCCAATATATGAGCAAAGTTTCATGTTACATGCAATTTAGGAAAGTAAACTGACAGCGTTGATAAAATGAGCAAAAGAGAGGAGTGGATTAGAAAACTATTTTTGGGGAGAAGACAAAAAAAATGTAGGTTGGCCGACAAGGAACATATTCTGGATGAGTAAAGAAAATCAAAAGAAATCACAAAACATAAAAATTTAAGGAGTAAGAAAAAAATTAAGAAAACTGTAGAAAAACACGAAAATAACAAAGTTAAAATATCGAAAATAAAATAAAAGAACGAAACTCAATCCGTGTTTCATTATGTTCGGTTCACCTTAATGCAGCGCCATGGATGTTCAACCACCATGCGACTGAGGGAAAACGATGACAGAATCAGTGAGTGAGTGGTTCGGTCGGTCGGTTAGTTGGTTGGGATTCCCAAGGGCATCATACTACGTGCATTCAATGTTATCAAATGAGAAATGTCGAATTTCATAGCATAGAAGGGAAAAGAAAGTTAAAAAAGAGAGATAGATAAGCAAATACGTGATTATGTTAAGGATTTACTTAGAATTCGGTTTCAGTTGATGGGGTGAGTTTGGTGTAACCTGGTATATTGTTCGATAAATGTAGTGAAAGCGAACAGATGAATCATTTCAGCAACGCGTAAAGTGGAAACTTGAAAGAAAGTACGGAAATTTGCGCCCGATTGCATTTTTTCACTATGGAACATGATGACGACTACGATTTTCATCCGAACCATTTACACCCAAGAGATTAATGCAACGCATTTTTTTTTTGTTTTTTTTTGTTTTTTTATATACTCTACCAACTATGAGGAATGATATATAAAATTTGCCGCTTGGACCTTTGGAGCATCTAATGAGAATGGTAACTGATTGGACAGCACGTAAATTTGTCTGTCGTTTTATATGTATAGTACATAGAGATGGCGGTCAAGAAAATCAGTGCTCAGTAAAAAGAAATAAATCCGGTATATACTTTAATATGCCAGGAAAACAATACGTAAATTGGCCAAATCTGAAACAAACTCTGGAGTTGATCGACTAAAATTTTATGATCCTTGTAAAAAGTAATTTTGGAGGGTGGCTGCGTGGGACTTATGAAAATTATGTGTGACAGCTCATAAGATTCAGTTAATTCTCCATTTATTTCTACAGCATAATTTGGAATTATTAGATTTTTCATTTCTGTTTTAAAACTGCAATTCAGTTGACTTAACTTTTTTGTGGTTTGCATTGAAATATGAGTAGGTGTTACAAGCATTTCAGCAAAGTGTATTGAAACTTGCTATTTGCCTTAAGGGTGATTTAAGATTACATTGCCATTGCATACATTAAGTCTCTATGTTCTTTATTAAGACTTTTTTTAAGGGTTGTTTAAGTACTTAATTTTTTTAAATGCGCTATTTTAGGGCGCCACATATTCCATCTTTTAGTATGGATAATTTTAAAAAACTATTTAGCACTTAAATGCAAAATGTGTTTTGCCAAATGACCGATATTAATCATAATTTTCTTCAACGGTAATTACGTTAATTTTTTACAGCTTTCGCTTACAAAATAGCGAAAATCACAGTTATTTTACATTGTGTACTTAGTCGTCAAGAAGCCTTCAGTTCAGAAAGGTCGCTGGCGTGTTCTACCACCAACGAACTGCATATCACTTTTTGCTACCTCACATTGGAATGCGAAAAGTTGTGAATGGTGGAAAACCGCGAAATAACAACAACGCAAAACGACAAAAAACAGAAATTGTTGGTAGCAAAATTTTCATTTCAAATACTTTTGCTTTTGGCACAGTTAAAGTGAGAATCGACAGAGGAAAGGAAAGAAAAAAATTTAAACCTGAGGAAAACAAACTGTTAACCCCAATTACAGCACTTGACGTGGCTACAACTTCCATGCTCTTTCCGCCTTTTCGTTTTTTCGCCCATTTTTACACCCATTTTCCTACTGAGCATGCGAAGTAACAATGAAAACATTTTTTAAATTGCCGAGCAGTTAAAAAAAGTTGGTTTTTTTTTTCTACAAAATGATGCCGCAAGCTTTAAAATAATAACAAAAATAACAAAATAAAAATCGTATGAAAAGAAAAACTGGGGAATCCATGGAACTCGGTAAATGACAAAAACAGCGGCGATGGCAACAACCTGTCAAGTTTAATTATGAACAAACCAATTCTCCTTGCGCTGCTATGCAGGTTAGTGTCCTGACGACGTTGGTAGTGGTGATGGTTAGTGTAAAAAATGAAACTGAAATGCGAATTGCTACAAGAACTACAACGAAAAAGGATATCTTTATTTTCCGTTTGTTTTTTTGTTTTCAATTGCAAAATATGAACGGTGCGCAATAATTTTAAACTTCCGCTTAGAAATTACTTGAGGCGATTTTTAGCATTGAAATAAATTTAAATCATTTTTGTTATATGAAACGGTATAGAATTCAAAAAAAAAACTTTTTGTTCATTAGAATTTATGTAGCATAGTTTGTAATCAATTTGATTGAAATAAATATTTGCTTAGCTGTGTATTTGGAACCACTATTTCATTTTACTGACATCATCCCGCTTGTAATTTTGCGCTTCCGGCAAGTAAGCAGTTTTAATGTTAATATTTTTGTAATATTTGTTTTCTGTTTATTTTGAAGTTGGGCAACCCAAATCTGCTGCGATTTCATAACTTTTATTAAAACATATTTAAAAAGAAAATTTGAGACATCCGGGCTCATTCGGCATTTGTGGAAGAGGCACATTCGGCATTTGTAGAAGGGACACATTCGGAACCTGCAATGAATGAATACTTGTATAAAAAGGGTTTATTCCGGAAGAAAATTCTTGAATACTATGTGAATGTATTAGGCGAGAATGGTCTTTCATACGCCACAGAAAAAATATAGGTCGCTGATTTCAAAAGTGGCAGATGAACAACGTGTCTGTCGCCCTCACAGATTTACTTCTCAAAAAATGGTTGACCAAGTTCAGGATATGATAATGGAAGACCATCAAATAACTGAGGATGAATTAGCTGAAACCATAAGCAAGAGATCTTGAGTCTTTTGAAAAAAAAAAAACGCATTCAAGTTGGACCTTCTCAAGAACATTTGAAGCATTTACATGGAATATAGCTGATCTCGCTCGTCGGAGGCTCACAGTTATGTCTTTGTGCTACGAAAATAAATATCTGAGTTGGCTGAGCCAAGATGTTCTGCTCTAAAGCAGGCCAAGGTGTCAAAATCATGTAAAAGTTTATGCCTGTTTTTTGGGATGCCACAGGAACTCTGTTGATCGACTACTTTCAAACTCGTACAACAATAACAGAAAAATATTATGGCAACATCTTGGACCAGCTGGGTGTAAAAATTTGTAAGGAAAGACCTGATTTAGCAAAGAAAAAATTATCTATTATCATGACAATGCACCTTCTCGCAAATGTGCGTTGGTCGGTTCTAAGCTAATGGAAGTGAAGTACAATTTCCTGGAACATTCATACTATTTAACAAATCTGTCTTCATGTAACATCTTTCTTTTCCAACTCTTCAAGACATTTTTGCGTGAAAAGCGTTTTTCATCGAATGAAGAAACAATTGCAGCTGCCGAAGAAGGTATTCTCAATACCTTTCGGAAAACCACGAGAGGGATGTATTGTAGAAAAGAAGTTCTGGGATGTTATATTGAAGAATAAAACGTGAATCAAAATTGAATTCATTGTCTTGTTTTTGGAGGCTTGAAACTTGTTCACTCGCCGTTCTTTGTTAATTTTATAAATTGAGTCGTAACTTGTCTTAATAATTTATGGTATAGTTTTCAAAATTAAAAAAATGCATTTAGATAGAACTTGTTCTTGTGTTTTGATCAAATAAGCTCTTATGACGAAACTACCCCTGAAAAAACGAAATTTCCGAACCCAGACTCATTCGGCCGAACGACTTTTGTAGGCTAAGATAGGTTAAAAGAGATCTTGCATAAAGCAAGATGCACTCGGAGGCAGTTTGCCCATTGTGATACCCTACATATACATAAAAAAAATTCCCCACCTTCACGTTTCATTGTCTTACTGAATATGGGCGAACCACTCAGAAGACTTGGTGAAGTTGAAGATGCTGGTGAGTTCCAATTCCGCTAGTTCCTTAGGACCAACAAAGAATGCAGTACCAAAATATTTGGTTCGTCTCCTCATTAGCCCCGGGCCTTCGCTGATTAAATGTTTAACTGTCTCATCCTCTTACGACTTTTTGTAAGTCGAATGAAAGATATTTTATATTTTTTTTAAGCTAAGACACCAAGTTTTTAGTCATATAAATCAATTTCGTTAATATGAAGGTTTGAATTTTAATGCCGAATGTGCCCCGGAAAGCCATAATACAAGTTAGGATAATTGATATAAAGCAATTGGACACCGACTTATAAAAGTTACACTGGTGCATAGGCCATTCACTATTCAATATTATCAAAGTATGTTGCTTCATTTAAAATAGTAAGCTTTCCGCTAACTTGTGGAGTTTAGTTTCACTCAATTAGCTCCTGGCTGTTTAGCAAATGCCCATCCGTTAAACAAAAATCTTTCATAAACAGCTCGATCCAGATGGTGCTTAAGTTTCTAAATTGTTTGTGAATTGACAGCCTGTATCGATGTTTAATGGTACTCCACAAAAAAAATTAAACGGCGTCAAGTCGCAAAATGACAAACAAAGGAAACAGAGAGTGGCCCACCTGGAATCATAGAGTCATAAAGGAACTCAGTTTATATTGATCAGAAACTTATCACACTCATCTGAAGAACGAATAAGGGCAGCCAGTATTTCAAAGTTCTGTCATATCTCTTATACTGACAGTTTTCTTTGTGCAGCTTGTAGAAAATCTATATCGTATTTAAAGTAAAATAATCTTTGAGCTATTTGTTTTCGAGCATTACTTCCTGTTGACTGATTTTCAATTTTTCTCTCCTTTGCTGTTTAACTTTAAAGTTAAAAATTTATAAAAGAAACTAAACTCTTCTCTGTCGTTTTTGCTGTCTCTTTCTCGGTGATATGAGTAGTAATACTTGGAAATAGAATTACATGCACAAATTCGCGACAAAGTCTAATAAGTTGTGCAGCAGCAAGAAGTTGCTTCAGGATATTTCGCGAAATTGCATTTTTTTCTCAAGGAGTCGCTTTGACAGCAGATATGAAATAGATGCAACGACTGAAATGTTGTGAGGGTGAACGAGGGCGTAAGACAAAACTAAGCCGTAGGTGACTGAATGTCAAGAAAGATGAAATACGTAGTAAAATAGAGTGAGTATAAAATTACAACAAAATACGAGGTAGGCAAAACGCAATTTTGTCGTGACATTGAATGAGAGTTGTTGCGGCTGTGTGTAAGCAATACAACTTGCAAAAACTTTTACCTTTGGATGATTGGATGGCGCGTCTGCAGTTCTAGGGATATTTACTTTAAATTTCAAATAAGCCAAGCAAGAAAATTTCAATTACACGTTGTATTTTTTTCATTTTTTTTTTTTTGGAGTTGAGCGCAATATCGATACTTTAAGAAGCCATTGCTGATACTTGATAACATATATTTTTGAAAAATTTTACATTTATTTTATGTCGATATATGCCTAGTCAGTTAAGTAACACCTCGCAATTGTAAAAATGCTGCTATGAGCACAAAGTTCAACTAAAATTCGATTATTTATTTTTTTTCAGATCACATATGCATGAAAATTCAGTTAACAGACTAACGCTCTTTGGCAACTATTGAAATATCCTTGCATGATCCTTCGCATTTAGTTCACATACAAAACGTTTGCAAATAATTAAATTGTAAACATCACTTTGTTGAAGCGACAAAAACATGTGCTAAACAATTAATTTGATTATTTAATTTTTACGCCTATTTCTGCAAAAAGGTCCTGTTGCAATTACTGCCACTGCTTTCGAAAACTTAACTCTTGCAATTGGTGTGAGTGTCAAGTGGGCTGCACTACGCCGTTGTATTTTCCGAATAGCTCAGTGTAGTGTTTTGAACCACACGAGGCAAAATCCGCTTTCAAATGTCATTATTTCACCTGCTTCCCTACAGGTTACTGTGTGTGTGTGTGTCCAAATGTGTGCATATGCGTCGATTGCATGCATGTGTTTCGACGAGGGAATCATTTCTAATCATGTGTTGCACTAAAAACTCTACTCCCAGCAAATAGTTTATGTCGCTAATGAGTTATATACCAATCTACGTCGCTACATTCTGATGTCTATTAATAGTTTGTACGGGAGATACTCTCCGGGGTTAGCGACTCGCTTGTGCCATTTTCGTATAGATAAAAAAAAAATAATCGTAATTTATAACTAAAAATGATAACAACAGGAAATCACACAGCATAGTGCATTGAAACCATTAAAATTTAACTAAATTGCCTATTGAACTCTCATGGGAGCGCTATAATGTCATCGCTTCGAAAATGGGATCAAATACTATTTTAGAACAGTCGCCATATAATTGATTGGATGATATGAAATCAATTTATTTATCCTTCTGAAAAGTGCAGGGAGGTTCGTTTATAAAAAACTAAATCTTGATAGCGTAGATCTCTTTTAGAAAAAACATTGCACCTATGTATGTATGATGTGAAGAATTTAAAAATCTTCCAAATGTTTGCTGGGATTAGTCGCCATCACGCTAGTTTCTTGTTCAACATATGCATTTAACTAGCATTTCACAATCATATACATAAACAGGTGTGCTTATATAAGTATTAGTGTCTTTGTTTTTATGTACATATTACTAAGTTGGAATGCTGACTCATATGACCACTGTATTTTTGAAAATCTTTTTGTTTATAAAATAAAAAGAGTCATTCCCTTTCAACACGGGATTTCAGCTTTCTAAGAACCTCGTAATTTTGTTGTATCGACATAACTAATGAATCATTGTCAAATATCATATAAAAAACAGTATACATCTAAAGATAACATAAATTTTTTACTTGGAATTTTTGTGACAAGGGGGCATGGAATACACCACTTTCCAAGGACACAAGCAATAAGCGTTGAAAATAGTACCGATCGAGATAACCTTTCAAATATTTAATTCACTTCGCTTTACTATTTGCAGTGCTTTCGTATTAAATTAAATTACCTATAAAATCAACTTGTCAACTTGTTTGACTTGGGAAAAACTAGTTTATCCTAAAAACTAGTTTATTCTAAACGCTAGTTTGTTCGGTAAGATATATGTTCTGACCGAAGGCTAGAACATTATGTGAGCACTTTGCCCAAAAAAATATTACTCGAGTGGAACTCATTTGCAGCCACCTTAGCATGGTGGGTTTAGGACCTTTTTATATAAGATTCATCAAAATTTGAAAAATAGCACAGCTGCCACAGAAATCAGCATTTTTATCTTTTGAGCTAAATAAACCAAACTCAGACTCAGCTGGGAAACAGAATATGCATGCCGAACGGACAGAGATTTTCACACATTTTCTTATATGTATGAATCGGCAAGATTTCAGCACTATTACGTTTTGATTCGCAAATAAGTTATTTTTTCAGCGCACCCTAGCTCTTCTTTGACAAAGTTAATAACTATATCGGTCAATATTTTTTTAAAGTATTTTATCAAAAAAGAAACACATAATTTATTTGTGCCTTCCTCGCATTTGTTTATCTTGATACTTGTTCAAAGTTTTAATTCATTTTTAGCTATGACTAAATAGTATTTCCTATTGGGTTGCAGCTATAACTGTATTTGCTCACATATGCTTGTATTTAAGTTGCGCTGACATCGACTGTTATGCTCTATTAACGCTTAGGGCGATTCAAATGTACGTGATGTATTTCACGGCTTCCAAATTGCACTTGTAAATGCTTATTTGAGTAGTTTACTTTGGGGCATAACCACACCCTGTTAATCCCTCAAGTTATGTATAAATTCAACTAGGAAATATTTGGCATACAGACACACACATGCAAGTTTGTTCCCAATGCACACATACATATGTACAACATTGCTAATTATGTTTTGAATTCACTTTACACTTTGTTTTCTTATTTGTCCGTTTGTTTATTTTCCTATAGCGACTTCCATTGTGAATACAACGATAATTAGGGGTTCTTAATTTTAAGACACAAACAAAGTTTGATTTTATAAATGAAAATTAATCGGTATATCCTTTTTGAATTTCGCCATCCGTGATGTTGCTCAGTACACTCTTTAAAGCTCTTTAAGTGCAGTAATTTTAAAGGTCAATAGCAGGTTAACTGATGACAGATGTGTCCAGAATTCATACAGCCTAAAACTTGAAATGTTCAGGAAGACATGAGGACTGTAGTGGTAGGCTGAAAAAGTAGCATGAAAACTTGACAGGTCAGTTCAAAAGCAGACATTTCTTAACAAAACAGAAAGTTCTAAATGTTCAGGAAGTTTGATAAGCGCCAACCCAGCTGTTGAAGTTATGTTTAGAAGTTAAATTAAAGAGTTTCCAACGAAATTCTTAAACTCAATACTTCAACGTTCTGTATTAAAACGAATATGCAAACCATTTAAGTTTAAAATTAAATGCTTGGAAAAAGTAGTAAAGAAAGAGATAAAATCACAAACGAAAAAACAGATAATAAAACAAATACTGACAGAAAGCTACATGCGCCAACCAGTCAGTCAGTCTTTTCTAAACGACTTCGCCATATTAAGCAGAGTATCAAGGATTTCCACATAGTCCCCCAAACGTACAAACATCAGCGCTCGGGTTGCTTTTCCTTTCAACTTGTAATCTGTAAAGTTTCATTTTTTCTCTCTCTCTCATACTGCGACCTTAACGACTTTTTATTCTACATATCTACTTTCTTAGTTTCATTTTATTTTTACACAATTTTTTAAAGATTTTCTTCCATCATTTTCAATGTACGAATGCAATACACCCACTAAGCGACCTCAGTACGAAGATACTAAGTAATGCCAGAGTGATCGAAAACCATTCCACGCTACATTAATCACAAAACGGTTTTCGTTTTGCTACTTTTTTATGTTTATCTCTTGGTGTTTTATTTTTCTCTTTTCTAACTTTTTCCTTTGGAAAATATTAGAGAAATGTGAGATATAAAAAAAGAAAGAAAGAAAATCTGGCAGAAAAGAGAAAACAAATTTCTGTAAGAGATAAAACTTCCGTACTGTTTGTTTTTCCAGCTTTCAAGTTTGATTCTTTGCTCGCATTGTAAACATTTTTGTTGGACATTTAAATTCCAGTTGTTTGAATCTTAAAATCGCATAGTAATTTTGCTATTTGAAATATTTCCATCATCATCGTTATTGTCATCATCATTACGGCACTCATTGTTGGTTGGCATTTCAATTATGACTTCAATATCATCAAAATGCCAATAAATTGTTAACGAGCATATTTATGCCATAATTTGGCTGTACAGTCGTTGAGCATATTCCCAAAGCGCTCATTATTGTTTTTTAATCGTTAATGTTGATATCCTTGGACATCGAAATGTTTTGCAATTACGCTGCCAGTAAAAAAAAGTATGCTCCATTTAGATAGGCAATCTCTTTTTGTAATTTTTTTAGGGTATTTGAAAATCTATTGATTGCAAATGGAGCGTGTAATGAATTTCAAATGTTCAAAAGAGATGTAAAAAGGTAACGACCAAATAATCTAAAGTGAAGCTATAAAGTACAAAAAAATTTTTTGTATTTTAGCAAAGCCAAGATCGCAATCAAAGTACTAAATTCGGATTTACGTTAGAAAAAGCTTTATTTTGACACTAACTGCTTGAGAAATATCTGGAATGTATACGGCATGATAATATTATTACGGAGAGACTCAAAATTTTTGGAGTTCAAATAATTAACGCGGAAATATGTTTGAAACTTAATCACCAATTAAACACAAAATCACTGGGAGATCAGAAAATTAAGTATATGAAAAGGTAACATTGCGGAAATAAACGTCACTAATGAACGTGACAAAAAATGTGAATGAAAATTGGCGTAAATCAAAACCATGTACAAAAGGCTTTCACATTGGCATAAGAAACAGCACTTTTCTCGTTTATCTCGTTTTTGTATCGCGTTTTTAAAGTTCACACTGGCACTGTCGCGTTGTTGCTAACATAAGCTTTTTATTTGAAATGATCTGACTTTTTTTGATTTGACGTCAGCTGTTTGACGTTTCTGTGAAAGAAATGCATAATGAACATAATAACAAGTTATGAATTTGCATCTGCACATAGAGGAACTTATTTACATTTTGTACGTATTTACATACTCCACATTGCAGAAAATTCAATTCCTTGAATGGAACTGCTCTTCAACACAAAAATATTTTCATCAATACTTTTTGGCACAAGTGGAAAAAATTAAACAGCTTTAACAAATTCATTCATAATAGCACTGGCCTTAGTGAAAAAAAAATGATTTCTGTTTGCAAATAAACTACGTGATGTGTTGATTTGACATTAGAAAATGAGCTGTTTTCGGATAATTTTGACTCAGAAATGAGATAAATGAAAAATGGGCGGTTTTTGGCGATGATGCGAAAGCCATATTAAGCCATAGTGAGTGGCGACATTCAACGAAATTATTTTGTCTTCAGTAAATAAAAGTTACATACGTTAAAAAGGGATATAATTAAATGTAATGACAATGTTATTGAGTGAGGTCAAGTTAATGGATCCCTGGAAATTTCATGGGTAAAATGCGTTGAATTGCCAGAGGTTTTCGCTATGCTTTGATAACAATACCGACTCTGTGGATAGCCATCACTCTTTGCACAGAAGAGATTTTTTGAATCTCCTCTCTCTTCCTCTGATAATTATGGATAATAATGTAGTAGTCTCTAACTCGGAACGTCGAAGTAACTTTCTAAGATTGCATTCCTGGACAGAGCAAGTTGAGAATGAAGCTTGTCCCAAGTTAAAATTATATGGAACACTGTGCTTGTTGATAGTCCCACGACAGATAAAGGCATAGGAGTTTTTGAGTTGAGGGCATCTACAATGTATGTAGATTCTACATACATATATGAAGTATGGGCTGTATTAAATCTGTTTTCCAGGAAATGTTTGATATTTAGCTGTGACAACAAAAACATCCATATCCTCTATTTTTATTCTGATAATAAAATAAAGCTTCTAATGAGCCTAGCCATTTGAGATTTGAAACAGAATTCATCTCAATTGAGTGATAGGGCAGTCTTGATTCTATGGTATAGAAATCTCAAGAATAATTTACAATTTCCATTGCTTTCTTAGCTCATACATCATTAAATTAATTTTTACAAAATTTTTGTTTTTCAAAAAAATTACTAAGAATTTAGTTCCAGCATGTTGATGTTATCATTTGTTATTCTGAAACCTCCCAGAATAAAATTTTAAAAAATCTTTGTTTATTTGGCAGACTTTTTTATTGCATTTTAACAACATTTTTCATGTACAGAAGCTGATGCTGTTGCTACTACAAAAAAAAAACATCAACTGGCAATTTAAAATGCATGAAATTTTTCATTGCACACCAGTTGAAACAACAACAACAGCAAATAAAACAATAACTTATGTATAAAAAACCACACACCAGCGAAAATTGCATTTTCGCGCTGTGGTGAAAATAAAACTGACAGCGAGTGGAAAAAGAGAGAGCGGCTGAAGGAGAAAGATAGAAAACATCAACACTGTTTAGCTGCAACTAAATTGCATAGATAAATCATTTCTAATGTTGCACTTGCCCTTGTCCGTGTTACATACTTTGTATGAGTGAATAAGCCACAAAATAAATAAAAAAATATTTTTTGCTAAATGAACATTTGATATTTACGGTCGAGGCCAAGGACCAACGTCCAGACACAAAACCAATCGATACAGTTGCCAATGTGTTGGCAAAATAACTGATGTTGCCGGTGCTGCTGTCGACTGTCTGATGCGCTTAATTCGTCACTAAATGAGAAAAAATGTTTTTATCACTTATTTTTCCATTTCAACAGCAGCACGTTTTCATTGCTTATGGTGCTGAATTGGTTTAACCCATTGTGCATCGATTTTAATTTTGTTGAGTTATGTTTGGCACTAATTTTTTGAGATAAATCTTTAGACTGATGAAAAATGTTGGAACGATGTAGCAGTAATTAAGGTGTATACTATAGATCAGCCGAACCCATTTTCATATAAGTTAATAACTAATTAACTTACATATATTTAAAAAAGTGCATAAATCCCTAAGCACATTCAATTTACTGATTCATTGATAGGAAGCTTTGGTAATTTTTCCGCCAAAAGAAATCTGGAAATCAAGGAAAGAAGACTTGACGAACATATTATATGTATTTTTCATATATTTTTTAAGAAATTATATATTCAAACAAATCGTTTTCTCAGTGTAGAAATTGTCATGAACCTAATGAAAAGGAAACCATGGAAAACCTTTTTTGATCTTGCCCCACCTTAGCAAGAAATAGATTAAAATACTTCAGACAACCGCTTCTCTTATCCTTGAAGAAACTAGCAAAAGCAGAGTGGTAACACTATGGATCTCTGTGATCTATGCAAACTTAAGTTCGTTTTATAAACTGACATCTTGATATGTAACTAACGTTTGTAAAAAAAAAAATTTCAGGCGATACAAAACGGGTTAATGACTAAAATAAGAGTTTGGTGTTGTACTAGTGGTTTTTTACTAGTGGCGCTATGCTACAATAAAAAAGAGTCAAAAAACATCAGTTTTGCAATATCAGCGTGAAATTGCAACGCCAAATCGAATCAGTCCAAACGGCAAATTCGATTTTCAACAATCGACTAGCAACAGACCAGACAGAGAGGCAACCAGAGGCGGCCGTAACGATAGTAAGCTAACCAGGACAAAATAGCTTCTCGAACAATGTAAGCTTCCAAGCAGAAAATCTATTTTTACGCCGAAAATACAAAAATAAAAGTCAAAATAACAAAGCAATCAACAAAGGATACATAACGTACCACAGTAAAACAAAAATTTCCAAGAGCTACAAATGAAAGGATAATTGATGGACTTTTTGTTGCTAGTGTTGGGCAAAATGCTACTAAATGGCAAAAACACTCCTACTATTTCTTGTACTACAAAATAGTATCGGGTCAAAATTTGTTTTGTATAGGAAATATGATGTGATGACCACAAACGGTAAGGGCGGCGTCATTGACTTCAGTGATTTGGCTGTGAATGAAATTGATGTTGGCAACAGTGGTTTTGGATAACGTGTCGTAAGTATACATTTGTATCGCATTTTTACGAGACAACTACGAGAAGTTGTCGCGACATTACATACTTTAACAAAGCAAAATACGAGATCATAGTTTTAGTCTCAAAAGTTAGAATCCGAGGAGCGAATGGAAACAAATCCTCGTTTTTTGTTTTTAAAAACTTAGACGAAATTATTTGTCACATAGTCTTATCAGACTGTTCTAGGGAAAGGACCTTCTTCTCCAATTTCCAAAACTGAGTTAAGTGTTTGCTATCAGAAGATTAACTGCGGAACACAAAAAATGTTTTCAGAATTATTCTCGCTCAGTTTGTTGCACAGTTTTGAATAACATATCTAAAAACCGACCGTGCTCTTAAGATTTTTCGTTCATTTATCGAAAGTATATCGAAAGCAAGACCACAGAATTCAGAATTACATTAAATTACATAAGCTAATCGATATTAACTTTATCGATTTAATTTATTTTGGGCTCTCCTGAAAAATTTCAAAAGTGTAGACAAGGTCCATTTCACACGACCACTCACATATTGTTTTTTTTCTTCAAAAAATTTAAAGCAAACAATAGATATAAAATTTCTTTAAAAGAAAACAAACTAAGTGGGCGCCCTCATTAGATGAACAAAGGCCTTATGATGGTGTTTAGTTTTTCAGCAAAGTTAAACAATTGAATTGAATCGTTTAACAAGATCTTTAAAGATACCCACAGATGCAACTGAAAAGAAAAATGTGTGAATGGAACAAAGCGCATGCGCTCAACACAACACGATCGATAATGATCGTGCGCCAGCACTGTTGATCATCAATTATTCCGCCAGCATGCGGTATCGGCTGCTTACTTCGATAAAATGTATGAGTACATGGTTATGCAGATTCAAATCAAATTTTGTTTTTGAACAGTGCTGCCAGATGTGCAGAAAAAAGGAATTTATGTTTGCAAAGACTATGTACAACTTTCGAACTCAACTTTCTTATGTCTTAGAAGCAAAACCATATTGCTGTGGACACTGCTAAAGTTGAACCATAAGCCTTCCAAGTAATATGTTATATAAGCTACTTTACCTCACTGCTGATTGCTATCAATTTACTAAGCTGCACTCTAAACCATTAAACTACGCATTTGCGGCAAACTTGCGGCGTAAAATTTTGCGCAAGAATGCAGAAACGTTTGAGCTTTTGATCTTATTGAACTAGACAACAAATATTTTTTTTCACAAATTTTGCTCAAGTATACAAAGTTTTCGACTCACACCAGCACCGACCATTTTGCAATCTAGCAGTCAGTTTCAAATAATAGAATAAAAAATAACCTTATACTTAGTTCGCCAGTTTCACAATGTACACAGTTTGCGAAATGTTCATCGGGTCAATAAATTGCGCTTAAGAATGGTAGCATCTGATGCGTTTGGGAATCACAAACCAAGTTGTGGTATAACAATTTATTAGCGAACTGTAACTTTTGTCGAACTTGCTACACATTTGCAAATACAATTCTACTGTCAAGCTTAGCACTTTGGCAAATGTGCAGCAAATTTGCAATACTTATTAGGTGTTCACTCTCCTAAGCCTTATTCGATAGTTTTAACTTAAGAGTTACGCTAAACACAGAAAATTCTTACAATCTGGCAACAAACATTGATCTCAACTCGATCATGGAGCAAAGTCACCAACTGCGCTCCGCAACTTTGGCACAATACAACATTGAGAAATTCCAAAACTTAGTCGTTTGGCTGGCTCATTTTGGAAATGCGTTACAAATTTATTACGCGCCTTCAGTTAGCCAGCATATAAATTAAAGCAAATGATCGTAAACTAAATACGATCGGTAAAAAAAATTATTACTGACGTTACTGTTTAAAGCACGATTTGATTCAAAATGAAAAAGAAAAGAAAAGAAACACAAAAAGTAATGAGATACAGAACGCAGATGGCAGATAAGATTTAAAGATACAGTAAGAGATCTAAGAAAAAAAATACCGAAAAAAACGTCAATGGTTAAAATATTTAAATAAGAAAATAAAATGTTGCAGCACATAACTCCTGCTGCTCTGACACGATCGCTTGTACGATCGATCGCATATGTTGTTTGTTACACTGTCAGCTTAAAAAGAGATTTCCTTTTTGAAAAAACTGTTAATAAAATATTAATTGACAGCTTAAGTATTTTATTTAAATTTAAAATGCGTGTAATGCGATACTTTTTTTTTCAAATAATAATTTTTTTTAAGTTTATTTGCTCTTTCCTCTTTTTTTTAGTGACAAATTTTTATCGATATTCAATTCAAGTTCTTTGACATCTGCTTGTGAATTAGATAAAGCAGCAACATGCTGTCACCAGAAATTTACTGATTTTTGAATTAACAGACCTCACAGTAGAAACACACCCTTTTTTTGTAGGCTAACAAGTTGGGATATCGCAGCAGGGATCTTAATTTTTTTCGTTGAATTATTTATGCCTTAGAGGCGCCTATGCCTATGTCGGAGTTGTTCTCATGATCACACCTTTTTTCTTATTTGTATAGTGGAAGGTCAATTTCAGGAAATTAATTTTCCAACTATAAAGTGCAGTTAGCTGACCTGAATCAAAAATTTCAATGCAATTTTTATCACTTAAAGCAGGTTTTTGAATGACATAACTTGCAAGAACATGAATTGACAATCAATAAAAACTTAAGCAAAAGGACAAAAACTATCAAGATAAATGCATTAAAATGATTTTCGCAAAAATACTTAAATAATTATTTTTTAATATTATTGACTCAAATTTTTTTAAGTTTACAAATACTTTAAATTTAATGTACCATCACTCCAGAAGCCCTTTGAGTTATCATTTATCAATTCTTTTATTTTTTAAACTTGTTGAGAATAAAATTTTTAAATGATAATTTTTTTGTGCTACATACAAAAAGTCAAAAACGCTTTTGTTTTCGTCACAAAAATTGTATATAATATCACACTCACTCATTATACAGGATTACAATTAAAGCGCTTACCTGGAATTAAATAATAAAAATGGTGAGTGTTAATGATGTAGTGTTTAATTTATTTATATTTTTTAATTTTTAAAAGTGAGCACTATATCAACTACAGGCAGTAACCATCCAATTATAATATCACAAAATTATTGTACTTTGGTCGAAATAAAGTGCTGTAATTAATGTGCATTAAGTGAACTGTTGAGAAGGAAGGAAATCGTGAAAGTTCGCATAAATTTATTTAACTAAATAGACCGCAGTGTATCTGTACGAATTTCAAAATAAGTGCAAAGTATTTGAAACTTAGAATTCATATTTGTGCACAGAATAAACCCGCTATTGCTGAAATTTAGATATTACGTAAGAAAACTTGCTATATATAAATATCCACTACAATAGACTTATGTTGATGTTAGTAGCAATCGAATAAAAGTAACGTGTCGAATTAACAAAATAAAGATTCAGATCTGATTTGAAATCAGAATTCAACTGACTACCTCATTTGGTAACCACATAACCACATCTGAAAGACAACGACAAAATGCTTTTTGCACAGTTCAGAAAATTCTGAAAAACATTTTTTTTATATATTTTATAAAGTATGACATTTGCAATGACACTTGAAGGCGTGAAAGTCAAAAACAAAAAACAGACTAATTATAAAAATGAAATAAAAATATATATTTTTATATTTTTCATAGCCACAGATGTCATGTGCTGCCGGCATATGAAAAATATATATTGAAAATAAAGTCTTACATGGAAAAAAAGGATATGCAATATATGTAATTTTCTATTATTAAACCAGCTAAAATATTATAAACAAAAAACCAATGTGTAAATGATTTGTATGAATTGAATTGTAACTGTACTAATAATGTAATAAAAATTAATTGGATTAAAAGAGGTAGTGATCCTGTAGTAGGCGTGGTGCTTCTATAATATATAAATTTTTTTTAGTTAAATTTTTGACCTAAAAAATATTAAATATTGTCAGCATAAGTTGAGTTTTTTAATAAATTCGTTTAAAATGTAATATTTCATTTTTGAAATCTTTAGTTAAAAATTTAAAAAACTAGTATTTCGAACTGTTCATATTGAAAATTACTCGTCAAAACTATCGATATCTATTAAAAATTTTAAACTCAATCAATTTCTAAAGAAGAACTTTCATAATGTCTGCTCAGCAAACCTTTTTTCGAATTTACGACAGAGTTTGCGGTCTGGCTACAGAGATGCACTCAAAAAACTATTTGATTTCTTGTCATTTTTATATTTTTTTTATTTATATTTATTTCAAATAGAATTGTGCAGTAAGACTTAGTCTTTTATAGTACATCATTGAATGAAAAATACAAGTGAAAACATTTGCTTAAGTAATAAGTTGTATATAAAATTAAGATTACAAAAATATAAATGTATATAAACTTTAAAATACATGATACAATGGAGAAAGTCTTGTAAAAAATAAAAATAAATTTAATGTTAAAATTTACTGAGTTCAAAAAAGAGAAGACGGAAGAAGATGAATTGTAAAAAGTAAACGGAAAATATGAAACAAGGAAAAAGATCTGCAAATTTTGAAGAAAATAATAATGTGATAGAAAAAAAATAAAATTAACTAAAATATTACAAGTTCAAATCAAGAATCTTTAAAATAATCATGAATGGCGCGTTTGAAGCTGCTTCCTAAAGTTATTTGTCTTAAAGTGTTGGGTAACGCATTCCAAAGTCTAATAGTGCTAATGCAAAAGTATCTAGTGCTGTTAAGGTGAATGTACCTAGGGATAATAAAATGTAAACACCTATTTGAGCGTGAAAAACCTAGTTTCTCATATAGATATTCAGGTTTCCGAGAGAAAATGAGTCTGTGCAGAAAAATAAGGTTTCGAATATTTAAATAATTTATCAAACCACAGCCAAGAATGCCCCTACTTATTAACGAGATATGATCATACCGATGTACACCATAAACATATCTAGCAGCGTTATTAAATGCTACTAAAACTTTATGTTTTGACTGAGAGTCGAGTTCAGGATATACAACATCAAAGAAATTAATATGCGGCATAATAAGCTGCACGACAAGTCTGCGTCTAGTTTCCGTAGGTGTAAAGTCTGAAGAAGAACGTAAATATCGTAATATTCCATATATTTTTCCAACTGTCTTATTAATATGATCAGTACAAGTGAGTTTAGAGTTTAGTACAAATCCAAGGCTCTTAACTTTGTTCACAAAATCCAGCTGATCGCTTCCAATGAACAAGGGCGGTATATTCTCAAGATAAGGTTCATTCCTCATAATTGGAAGCACTTTAGATTTTAAGGGATTAATAAGCAGTAAGTTGCTTACAGCCCATCTGTTCAGTAGGGATAGGTCAGAGTTCAGTCTATAGCTTAAGTCTTCAATTAGTCCAATCGGTCTAGAGAGATAGATTTGTATATCGTCAGCGTAAGCATGAATTGAAGCATATTTGCACACATTAAAAACATCATTGATAAAAATTGAGAATAAAAGAGGACCTAAAATGGACCCCTGAGGAACACCAGTGTTAATATTTTTAATGCAAGAAAAATTACTACCTATCACAACACGTTGTTTTCTCCCTTCCAAGTAATTTGACAACAATTTAACTGCATTGGAACTGAAGTTAAAGTTATTTTATTTTTTACAAAAAAGTTCTTTCTGTGTAGAGATAAAAGTCTGCAAAAATGCAGTATACGCAATTTATGTTTAATTAACGCATTTTAAATGCGACATAAACAAACAGAAGACAGCATTTATATTAATTAATTTTTGCAGTTGATAGGCGGAAATAAGTTGTATCAATGATTGGGTTCATTGACTACCACCGGGAAAACGACAGCCAAATATGCAAATTAAGCATACTGATAAAGATGCAATCTTTAAAAAATTCGCTTACAGCAAAGTTTCAATTTTTAGGTAATTCTTTTCCGCAAGCTACTAGTATCAACATAAACAGGTTCACATGCATAGTTTATAAATAACACCTATGGGACTTTTTTGGAAAACAGAACCAACTACTCCTTCTTTTGCCCAATTTGATTTAAATAGCAATCGAATGTCATCCTAAGGAATGCTATCATTGGTATTATTATTACTGAAGATATTTTTCTAATTTTTTCTTCTTAATTGGCGTGGTTTTGTTAGATATAAAATGCAGCGATAATTTTATTCACACAATGTTAAATTACTTTAACGTAAATTATATCCCTTTTACCTTTAAAAAAAAACATCACTTTGAGCAGTCATAACTCCACTCTTAAGCAAAAACATACAGCAGCACTAATGCAATCTTATATATTCAAAGCACGTTCTTTGTGAATATAAATTATATTTAACTACAAAATTGACACAAAATTTGACATATTCACGATTAGCTGTAATTAAATTGTCAACCGAATGAGTAACACTCAACGAATTAATTTCACGTGAGCTGCACAGTAAAATTACTTTATTTAAGCACTGAGATGTGGTAGCGCAATTTCAAAACTTTAAAAAAAATTTATAAATTGAAATTAAATCATTCGAACAATTAAAAATTTAACCCTAACGCATGTGATTTTTAATTTAAGTGAACACACGCGATGATGGAATTTAAATATTTCAAAAAAGAACAAATATTTTAACGTATAGTATTTAGACGCTACGATTGTAGGCAAAACTTTACAAAGACACAGCAACTTTTATTCTTCTTAATTAGAATGCTAAAGAAAGTGTTGCGCTATAAAAAGGACAGTTGTCGTTTTGTTAGCAATATGATAAAGTTCTACCCAAACCGTTTCCTCGTTCAATGTGAAAACGGCTGAAAAAAAAAAGAATATGTTGAATAAAGTCTAAGGAGTATGGAAATTGTAGAAAAAATCTGAAAGAGTTTGAAAAAGATGAAAAGTTGTGAAAAGTTCAAAAAAATGGAATATGTTCAAAGAGATTTTAGAAAGGTTGAAAAATGCTGAAAGAGGTTTAAAATGTCAAAAAAAGTTGAACAAAGCTGAGAGAGGCTTAAAATCGAAAAACTGTGGAAAATTATGAAATAGTTGAAGGAGGTTTAAATGTGTTGAAACAGTTGAGAAATTCTTAAAAAGTCGATAAGACTCGAAGAAAAATCCAAAAAAACGATAAAAATTAAAAATGGTTGAAACAAAATCTCGATGTTGCTTCTCTTTTTTTGATTATCAGATGCCTCTAAGCACGTAGTTCTGCCATATTTTATTTCATAACGTTCATGACGTTATTCGTTATCTCATTATAACGTTCGACTTATTATGGGCGATGCCATGCACTTCAACGAAATGTATGCAACACTATATACTGTTCTAAGCAGTATCATTTCTAAGCTTTATATAAAAATTAAAGCTGTCCTTTTGGAATAATATTGAATCAAAATGTTCTATTGTATAGAAATGTCCTGCCTACTTATCGAATTTCGCCTACTTTTGAACAACCATTCTGATTATGAACTAATCGCTTAACTATAGAATATGAACTATTTCAACATTTAAAGGAAACTTTGATATCAACAAAACAGCTCCATTCATTCTGCCTTCAACATTTTATAAGCATTATTGCTGTAATTGCTGCTATACTTTTTTTTCTTTTAAATTCTTTTGCTCTTAACTCTTTCGAGTCTTCTTCATCAGTTGTTGTTGGAATGCCGTGAAACAACCGTGACTGCCAGGGTGGTCGGAATTTGAACGTCATCATCGTCAATGTTGTCACGACAGGGAACCTGACAGGCAGCAACAACTTCAATTATGCAGGTGGCTTCAACTAAATGTCAAGTTAAATAAACGCAACCGACAGGCAGGCAGTCAGTCAGCCAAAACACCATGACTTATTTATGTTTTTACGCAATTATTTCCGTAAAAAGATGCAAAGAACAAAATAAAAAATAAAAGACTGGAAAAAATTTACAAATAATTACAATGAGGTACGCAAATATCTTCTTTAATTTGCGGCATGCAGCTGCTGCTCTTTTTTTTATGCTGCTGCCATCAGTAATGCAATCGTCAGGCATTATTTATATTGTTTATATTTGCAGTTGTATGTTTTTGCTAAAAGTTTTGCCAGTATTATGCGGCAACTTGTTGATAAATAAACTCTTAAATTTCATTTGCAAATTTAACTGAAAATACTAAAAATTAAATCATTAAAAACGGCAAGAAAATCAACTTTGACTTTTAAATATTACGCCATACTTCACTGTTAGTCCTCAGTGAAAACTCAAACTTTAACCTGTCGTTTTCATATAGATTTTTATTTAATTCCACCAACTTTACACAACATTTAAAACAATCTACAGGCAAAAAAAAAGTCAAAGTTTGGTAGTTAAAGAGTGAAAACCAATGCTGATCTGCAAGAGTCTAAATGAAATATGCAGCTAAAATTTATCGTCTCACATTTAAGTAACGAAAAAATAAAGTAAAGTAACACAAGAAATTAAGTAATTTCTACTGAATTTCGTTATCCCAAGATGAGAGACATGGACAGTGGTTGATGATCAACATCAGAATCAGTAGGCAGTAGTAATTTCCATAATGCGACCATCAACGGTTGGTCATCAAGGAACATTCATTTTTGCTGCTGTTGTTATTGCGAGCATTGTTATCCGCATTGTCAGCCTGTAATTATGATATGAACAACAACAACAACAGCAACAGCAACAACAATGGCACAAATAACTCATGCAATCTAAAGTCTTACACTCAGTGAGTCACTCAGTCAGTCAGATTTTTTTACTGTGCTATTGTTGTTGATTCGCTTACTGCCCTTATATTTTATAGGTTATTTATTTTTCCTGTGATTTTTGTACGTTAATCTCTGGTTTTCAAGTCCTTTAATATAATGATGAAGGATCCGCGCTCATTTGTTTTTATGACATTTCATTTAATAAAATTATGATGAAAATGCGTTGAGTGTATCAAGTGAGTCAGCATTGTGTGTAAAGCTATTGAGTATAGTGTTACCAATACGTTACAATTTTCAATAATAACAAGAAGAAAATTTTTTATGAAATTAATCACAAGTTAAGCAGAATTTCATACAAAAAATAGTAGTCAGCCAAAGTTCATGGATAATATATCATATCTCTTACTTTCGAAGCTGATTAAGAGAACATATCTCTTATTTTCATTAGTATTGGAATATATCTTAAAACAAACAAATGAACTAACAAATGAATAAACATAAACTAGTCGATATATATCCGGAAACGTCTGTTTCATCAGATCGTACCAAAGTCTTCATTGCCTTTTGCTGAACAATGTTTTATTGAAAACTAGGCCACAAGTTTTTATAAACTTCAAAATGGATTTTGTACAGTTTTGAGTGATGTCTTCAAGTCGAAGATGTGGCATTCAGAAATCTGAAAACACCGATTTGGCAGCGCTTGGCACTCATAGAGATAATCAAAGACTCTTCGGCGTCAGGACCTTTACAACGTCTACAAAAACGTGTTCTATTATGACATCAACAAAGATCCTTAGGGTCTGCTTTTCTAATGAGATCTCTTAATGCTTTTTGTTATTATCATCATAATAATGACAGTATGTCTTTGACGTACAACCTGTTTGAACATCTGATATTATTTCAATTTGTATATTTCGACTCAATTTTGGCCCTAAATAACTGGTTTCGTAATGTAAGGCACAGTCGGTTATATCAATTTTAGAGTTTTTTCTAACAAGTTCATATGCGGTTTTGCAGCGAATGAAGTCGCTTTTTCCAGGAACCCAACAAACAGTCAGATTGCAAACTACGTCTTATTTTACAAAGTGATTCTTGCAATCTAAGAACAAGAGGCATATCATAATAGTCGATCCGGAATCACAATGACTGCTTTGCTATCGAAATTTGATTGAGAACATAAGAGTGGGGATGATATAATCGAACTTTAAGTGTCGCAGCCTGAAAATTGAGTTAGGATAACCCAATCAAGTGCACTGTTTAGTGCGTAACATCGTCCGGAAAGCGGTATAGGTCATATTTTTTCGAAAATTAATCAAGTGCCGTACTCATCAACAAATGTTGCACATTATCAGACGATGTTAGAAAATTTTTAGAGACTAGCTGTGCAAAAACTTCTACACTTTAATTTTTGAAATGCAAATATGATAGGGAGATTATGTGCGTTTGATTTACCATAACAAAAACGAGTCACCAAAGAAATAGAAACCAGAATCAGATCATCATATTACTACCCCAAAGGAATATCTTACCTATTTAAATGAAGCGATGCATTGATTTTTAAGTTAAAGCTCTTATGAGTAAAAATATTGAACATCAGAGCCATAGCAGTTACTTCGATTTAAAAACAAACTGTTCAAAATGTTCTTAAAAAAAGGAAAGTTCATGAATTAAAAAAAAAAACCTTGGCAACACGGCTTTTATTTGGCTTAAAGAAAATAAAAATTGCAGCTGTAATACGATAATGCGATCATCATGGTAGAATGATGTCAAGTAATAAATTAAAATGATGCCAAGTGATAAATATTTGGACGCACGACGCCAGGTATTGTGTGAGGATTAATTTTGAAAAGCAGCAGTACGAAGGAGATATTAGCTCTGTTACAGCGTAAAATTTAAGCTGGATATTTAATTGACTTCCACAACTTGGGCGCAATTTAATGGAGAGCAGATGTTGCAGGTGTTTTTCTGGCAATTTTATTTACTAATAAAAAAGTTTAAAATTTCATGAGCTAAAACATTCGCTTGAAAATAGCAAAGACTTTATTTTGGCACATGTTGTTTTAAAAAGAAAAACATTCTGAAAGTAGTAGTACTTTGGATGCTAAGAGTCTTGAACCTGTCAAAATATTGATGGTTACCAAAACACCACCATATGCGCATACATTTCAATGATGTGTGCTACTAAAAGTATTTAGAAGTACTTACTAAAATTCAGCTCTGGCAAGTGTAGATAGACATGCATCATCGTTCACATTAAAGTTTACAGACATCGATATTTATTTATTTCTTGTATGTATGTATAACTCATTCCACGTGGATATCTGAATGTCTATGTGTATGTATGTATTTGTACAAATCTTCTTGTGTTTATGCTTGAGTAATATTTGTCTGACTGTCAGTCTATTTGCTTGTTTATCTTTCTACTCTTAATGATGAAGAAAATGTGATTCGATTTTAGACTTAATACAGCCTAGACAGATGCCATAGCCTTAAAATATACTTGAAAATACATTCATTAAGTCTGTATCGTAGCAAACGCATAGGATGTGATGTGCTTAATGCAGTCAGTGCTCTTGCTGCACATGAATTTTATTTCGTTAATTCCTGGAATATTTTGCAGCTACAAATTTTTGCTTATTTTTGTTTTGAGGAATTTCAATTTTATTATGGGCCAATTTCGATGTTTGAAATGTAAACTATTTTATAATTTTGATTTAAGAATTACTTTTTATTTCTTTTTGTGAAATTTTCAATAAAATGATTTGATAGTACTTGTGAATTTGTTTAATAGTAAAATATTTGCAACTTGGAATGTAACCTGTTATTGAAATTTAATTTAATTAGTGCAATTCTTACACATGTCTACGTCACATAAAAATGTGGCAGTTAAGCTCAAATGCTTTTAGTGACCATGCACATATTCATGTAAGTTCATTACATTATCTTTTAAAAATTTATCATAGCTATACGTTTAAAATAAAGCTTTTAATGGAGAGCTTATATTTAGTTTTCTTAACCCGATCATTTTATGACCGGATAATAAATGTGTCTAAATTCTTCCTTCCTCGCTGAAGTTGTATTCATTTACTCTACATAAACATTTTCTATTTTTGCCACTTTGTAAAAGAAAAAACTCCAGACTTAAGCAGAAAGCGCTTAAGGACCAATTACTTGTACAAAGCATTAATTTGAAATTGATTAATGAATTACGCGTTTTTCTATACACCCAGAAATGCACACATTTAATATTCAATTCGTTATCCTTTCGTTATTTTTTTTTTTTTGGTAAATATTCCACTTGTATTACTTTAATCCTTTATTCATTTATCTTGCTACTACATAATACTGTTGCTGATGACACTGTTGGTACTGTCTGCACTCACTACTTTCACCACATACTACTTTGCCTTTGGTGATAACCCTGCTCCCTACAAAAAGAAACTCATTACTCTTCGGTTGGTGTGACATTAATGCTCATGTTTTTCGCTTTAACAAAACGAAATGGAGACAGAAAAAAAATATGAAATCAATAAAATTAATTATTTCATTTGTAGTAGATTGGCTTCTCTCTCGTGTGAATGTCCTTCTACCAATACCATCATCGTCATTGTAATTGTAATAATGATAATTATAATCATTATTGGATTTTAAGCTGAAAGCGAAAATATTGCTACACATAATTTGTTATTAGTAATCACGCGCAATTGTAGCGTGAGGCGTGACGCGCTGCGTTGCAATGCGAAGTGTTTAATAGCCCCCACAGCGATTCAAAACAGGTTGCCTGCTATGCGTGCTGTATATCCGGCAGCAACTTCCTCTGTAGCCAATTAACGATTAATATCTTTTATCTGCCCGCGACAAATGTTTTCCAGTAGGACATATTTTAACGCTTGACTCGTTGTAGGCTTAAGTGGGATGCTACTAAGGCATAAAAACTCACAAATACAAACGTATGCATAAATATGTATACAAAATACATTAAAGGGATTAATGATTAAGCTAACGGATAATTTATTTGTGAATTTCTGTTGTTGTGGCTATGACTGTAATTTTCTGTTAGTAGGTGTTAAGCTGAAGTTATTGATTTATAAAAACATCGATGAAAAGAAATTATGAGAGTTATTACAATTAAAAGTTACATTGAAAGAAAAGTTTTAAATTTTTATGGTAGTAACACTTCGAGCCATTTTTTTTTAAATGTGTTGTGCAATATCTGGAGCGTGGTGTATTGAAAATCAATTGCTTTGGTTTTATTTTGCCAACTTCACACACCCATTTTTGCATGATTGATAGTTTTTTGCAATATTCTTATGGTAAGAGATGATGTAATTTTTTTACGATACGGCACATCATATCACAATTATGGTACAACCTAGAACAATTTTTTTTTTTTGAAAAATCCAAAAAAGCTGAATTAACTTCAATTCCAGGAATAATTTAGTATCCATACATTTAGCACATTGTAGCACATCCTGAGCACATTACAACAAAAGCGCACTTCTTCAGAAATATGAAAAAATGTGGGCCAAATTCACGCTGTAAATTTATTTTGCTAATAAAAATCGAATCGGTGCAACAATTTTTTTTTCAAATTCGACGTTTTATTGCAAATGTTGGGCACTTTGCTGCGCAAGTTTTGTTTATTTTGAAAAATCAGAAAATACCAGGCCAACATTGCAGACATCAGTTTCACAAACTGCTTCGATGTTTTGTAGTGAACAACTTGTTAGAGCCCGATGAGAGTAGTCTCCATAAGTTTAGAAATTAGTCTCTTCACAGTTGATGAATATATTATACTCCGACCATAATGTGTATAAAAAATGCGACCTATAGCTGCCAAACTTTCATTATTTTTGAAAAATTTTGTTCAACAATAAAAATGAAATTTTCAATTTTCTTTCTTACAGTGCTTTATTTTTAGTGACACTGAAAAGAAATTTTCAAAATTCGTAATCGAGCTATTACGTTTTATTTACGAAAAAGTATTTTTATTAAATCCAGTCCCGATGACAGCATTCGTAAATGTAGTGATCCTCAAAAATTACCTGACTCTAACTAATTCCCAACATTTCCAAACTTTGCATGACGTTTTTACGAAAAACTGAGTCCTTTGAATCAAATTTTCATCCTCTTTGACTTTGACATCTCAATTTTGCGGTGCAGTCATAGGCATTACTGTTTTTAATAACTTAATCAATTATGATTGAAATTGGTCCTTTTTTTAGAATTTTCGTTGTGGCCAATTTTTAATTTAAATCTCATTTGATTTTATGTGAATGAATTTTTTCATTTCAAAATTTATACCACATAACTTGTTAATTGCAGCTTTTTTTTAAGCGACGCCATTTTGTTACTTTAATTAAATGGTGTTTTTTTTTCGTTTCAATTTTGTTGTCCCTAATTACGCGTAAGCTTTGCAGTTAATTGCGATTTTATGAGAATTGAAATTTTGGCTTCGGAAAAATAAAAATTTAAATTCATAATAAAACCGAGTCATTTACTAACTTTATGAATATAAAGGGAATATTTGAACAACAAAAAAAAGAAAAATCAATTTAATTAAATTTGCTATACAATGCATACCAACTTCACTTGAATATTCATTTGTTTGTAAATTTCAATTCAAGCGTAAATAAAATGCCGTATGCCCTCTTAAATAACCAAAATACCTTTTTTTATTATTTTAATAAATTTGATTTTTTTGGAAAAGAAAAACAAAACATATGGATTTTGTTTCACATTAAATTATTGATTTTCACTTAGGCAACAACTAAACAAAACAAACAAAATGCTCAGCATGTGCGTCGTCCTTTTAGTCCTTTATGAAAAAAAGAATTATTTGTGTATTTTTGTTTTGCTTAAACTCGTAGTGCATGCATGATGGACGCTTGTCATGCATGATAATCGCCAGTCAAATTTTTTCCTCCCATTTCTATTGTTGTACAAAATGTATGGTTATTTCACATTATTTATGTATGTAAATCGTAAAATGTTTATATATTAATCTGCATTAGTGATGGCATATGAACTATTCGCGAATAAAACCATTTTTGGAGTTGAAAATTATATTTTATGTGTCGAGCGTACTTTTTTCAGTCCCTCAAAACAAATAATAAAAAAAGTATTTTTCAGCATTCAAACAAAGGAAAAAAATGCAAAATACATAGAAAGAAATCTGGAAAAATCATCGCGTCTGATGTTTCTACACTGAGAAAACAATTTTTTTGAATATAACAAACGCATATTTCATATAGAGCAATTAAATATTTGATTGAGTCAAATATAAAAAGCTTCAATCAACATTTAGCACTATTTGATCCAAATGCAATATGTTTGACTCAAACAAATATTTGATTGGTCTATATGAAATATACGTTTGTTATATTCAAACAAATCGTTTTCTCAGTGTGTACACACAGGTTCTATAAACAGGTAAGTCCAAGAGGCAGACGTTTTCGTTGCTTAACTTAAGTGATTTTATTGTCGGGCAGATTTCATATTGAAAATTGCTGCTACTAGTCTATTAACTTGCAATATTACTTAAAGTGCTACCAATTTTCGGAAAATACGTACGTCTAGAGCAATATGTAAAATTATATTTAAGTCTTAATCACCAAAATATATTGCAAATATATTGATAATGAACTGAATATATGCTAAGTGTATTAAAAGTCAACCCCATGTGATTCGTAGCTTTCCTTTGGCGAAATAAATACCTATCCGCTTATTTTTCACAGAGTGAATGTACGACAAATTACATCGCTCATCTGCATATTATAATTTAATAAATTTTAAAAAATACACTGAGCTAACTTTGGAAAGTTCTCTCATGCTTCATAAATAAATAATTTAATAAATTCACTAAAAAGGTACCGTGGCCATATACTTAGCGCTGCGGAGCCTTTTGCTCACATACATCTTTTAAACGTACTTATTAAATGTAATGATATTTTGAGACACTTCATTTTTTTAGACACAACCTAAGAAACTTAAAAAAAACGTACACAAAGAAGCCAAGCAACGTCACTCTAGACATATATAAAGTTCTTCATTTACTAAATTATCTTCTTCAGAAGCTTTCCAATGCTTTGTCAATTAGCAGGCGTAAGAATGTTTTACTTTATTGTAGACTTTTGCTATTTAGTGACAACAAAAGGAATTTCGTTCTTTCTACGCCCACTCCGGTGCATTACGTTAAAAACGTGCCGAACTATATGCAATTAAGAAAGCAATTTCAATGAGGAAACTCAACAAGATAGCGCAAAAGATAATTAAACACACTTAAACATTAGCACTAAGATACACATTCACTAACACATACAAAACTACTACATACATAATTGGCAAATTGGCAAAGCTCTATTCAAATGAAGAGCGCGACAGTTCCAAAAAGAATGGCGTATTACAAATATAGAAATAAAGAGCGTTACATATTCACAAAAACTCGACTTACTAACACCACAATAGCAATGCACGTACATTCAAATGAATGCAACGCTAACACACAAAAATTTAAAAAAAATCCTGCAGAATAAAGTCAAATACACCCAGTAGACATAAGCTATAAGAAGGGAAGGAGCAGTTGTTACCAACTAGTACTACTGCACAAACTTCATCGAAATAATACATATGTTTCACCTGATTACCAGACAGAATATCATTTAGACCGTTTCCTAGATAGGATAAGAAGAAATAGCCTCTTGAGTGAGAATTAAGAGAGCGCCGATGTCGGCTCCGTTTAACAAAGACAACAGACAAGCGCAGCAAACAAAAAGTTCACTTTGTATAAACTTAAGGATACTTATCAGATGTTATGCATTTAAAGAAGTTTTAACGTAAGCATTGGCACATCATACACGCGGACTAAAATCAAATGAGGAACAAAAGCATATGTAAAAGGACTGCGCTTTCGCATCCAGAAAGTTGCCATGTGTATTGCTGCTTCTTGCGGCCTTCTTCGGGATAGGGCATGCTCAATTGCCTACTGGGAAGGAAATTCTTTTTACTAATTGCAATATGGGGGTCCTATTTTGAGGCCCTATTCTCCGTGAGGAGAAAAAGGACACTAGAGATTCATGGGGTAGGTGAATGTGTAAAAAAAACCGTCAGCCAAGTTATGTGTTGCAGATGCATTGAAGTCAGAATTCGTCGAATTGCATGTGTGTAGATAACGAAACGGAACGAAATTAAACTAACGCTTTTTTGTGCAAACTTGTAGGATGAGTAGCAACTGCATCAAGATTGTTGCCAGCACCGCTTTTGTTGCAACCAATTCAACGTTGATGTACCAGGCAACGAACCAGAAGTAGAATTTAGCTTTTTCAAATTCTTACACAAAGTGAGTGGGTCGTTCCAATTAAACGTCACCTAAAAGTATGCAATGTTCTGAAAAAAATGTGTCTTCTGTGCAAAAAAAAAAATTTAAAAACTAAAAAAAAAAACTTTCAGCAGGTAGGAGCGCGAATTTCTTTCAATTTTTCGCTATTCCTCAGATTTGAATACTTCGGAGGCACAGTGCTTTGAGCACTATTCAACCAATAGAATGAAATGGTAAGAGTTCTTTCAAATAATAAGAGAGAGAATTTAATATCACATGAATCAAAATTCTGTTCCACTCAACGTCTTCAGAATTCGCATAGAGGGAAAGAGCGCAGTAAGTTACGCTGCTTGAAGTGGTTAGCCATTTCTTTAGAAATGTTCTAGGTGTCCATAAGGTATCAGCTTTTCTAGTGGAAGGTTAAAATGTGCAGAAATACTGAAGGACAGTAGAGCAAGCAGTAGATTGCATTCTGGCTAAATTTGTTTAGTTGTACGCTTAATTTATTTCCGGCCAGCGAATAATCGTCTATAGAGGAGAATTAAGTGTTCTACAGCTGTTATAATCTTTTTGACCTTTCTTTAGATCAGCGATGGGCACGTAGAGGCACTTTTCCCCCTCATGGCCCTAATCGTTATTCGACGCACAAGCAGGCAAAAAACAATTCGGAGAACTTCAACCTTATCGGCGCACAGCGTTAACTTAAGTGCAAATGAAAGAACACACAAAGACATTAGCGACAGTGCCGCATTGTGTCTCGAAGAATGTAGTAATTGTTTTTGTTTGCAGTGCAAATTATTTTTTGTGTACTGTTGGCGAATTTGGCAATGAAAGCAAAAAAAAATTTAAAATTTATTGCTTGATTTTGTTGTTGTGCCCTTCTTGCTAGATTTCCATGCCTACCACTGTTTTAGATGTTAATTTTCTAGCAGGGCTTGTAAAACTCATATCACAATATCTCATGTCAAATGTTTTAACTTACATTCAATGCAACAATTACTTTTGCAGCCAAATTTGCTTAAAACTTTCCATACCATCAATTCACTGTGCAGTAAGCTACTCACTGTTAATTAAAAGTGTACCAACTACAAACTATCGTTTACTATCTAACCCAATCTGTACCGTCAACGTCCTTCTTCCTTCCATTCACCATAAAATACAATCAGTTCGTTGACAGTGTGTCGTCTTCTTTTGATCACTTGCTAACATATCAGCTGCTCGGTTGCCTGCCTGACTTTCAACCCAAAAAAAAGTAGCGAAAAGCGCAGTCAACTTAACATCACACAGCATATGAATTTAGAAAGGAAATCGCAGAAAAAAATCTTTTTTAACAATTTAGGAACTCACACGCCCTCCACCTACGCCCTAGCAAACGACCCGGGCGCATTCATTCATTTAATTAACAAACGACTATGATGACATGCAGTTTGTGCACCATGAAGCACAGAGCACAAATGCTCCAACATGCACAAAACGAAGGCGCCCACTAGTGAGAAATTTAATGGCTGGCTGTGAGTCTGTGAGCAAGAGCATCTTTTCGCCGCCACTCGTTTGCCGTTTTTTAGCTTTTAGTTCTGCAGTTTTTTGCTTTTGCGAGCTGCTTTGTTTCCAGCTTTAATTATGAATTTAGTGCTGCATGCAAATGAAATAATTATATGAAATTAGTTAAACGTGACATGGAAATATACTCAGTTCAAATGAATGGTAATAATAAATAGTGGTGGAGTAGTTGCACCAAAGTTCTTTCATTTGCTGTATACATTGATGTATAGAAGATTAAAAGCATTATAGTAGCCTCCAGCTTTTAAATTTATGTTCGAGCATGTTCAAGTTGTGCTTTAGACCATATTATTATAAATTTAATTAAGTTCATCTGCATGCACGCATAGAACTATTTTCCACACATGCAATAAGCATTCGATATATCCTTTTGCTAACCTACACTATCAGAGAAAAAAACGTAAGACTATCTGGGACTAATAAAATTTCGGAAAAGATTTTGAAAAATGCGTGGCTTAAAACGTTTTAGCTATGAGCGCGGAAAATTGCAGTATCGTGTCTTGCGCAAACCGATACTGTCGGAAGTTCCCATATAGCATGCCAGTCAATTACCTTCGGGCTTACAAATGCAAGGCTATAAGTTTAGTTTTGTTACATGTCCTCAATATAATCTCCCTTAAATTCAAATCTTTTTTCCAACGGTTCTCGAGTAAAGGTATCACATCTCTGAAATCGTTTTCCGGAAGGGTTTTGAAATACACAACAGCTGCAATTGCTTCTTTATTATAAAAACAGTTTCCACGCAGAAATCTTTTGAAGTAAGGGAATGTATTAAAAACAGAGGCTGTCAGATCTGGTCCATACCTTATTTGGGTTCGTTTATGCTTAGTCGCTTAAAGCAAATTTGTGAGCAGGTACGATGTCATGATGATAGATGATTTTGTTTGACAAATCAGGTTTTCGTCCAGAGCTTTGACAATCAGCTGGTTCAAAGGGTTGGAATAATATTTTTCTGTTACTTTTTACCAGTTTTGGTAGCCCAAAAAAGTGATACCATAACGTTTTTGGAAGATTTTGGCCCCTATGTCTGCTTCGGAGCGGAACAACTGATCTCAATACACTCAGATGTTTATCGTCGGTATCATGATAGTAAGCCCAAACTTCACATATGTGCTTCTGAGAGATATACTATTTTTACAAAAATTAAAAATTTTCGCTAGCGGTGTCATCTATGTGTCAAACCCGAAACTTATTGACGAGCTAGCTATTAAATCTAACGTATAAAATATCCACTTATCGAACCAAAATTTGATTTTTTTAGGACACTGTTAAAAAAAAAGTTCCTTAGCCAGTGAAAGCCAAAAAAAAATCAAATTAGAAAATTGAGAAGCCCAAGCTCCAAACTCGTGCGTGCAAATAAGCTAGCTATTACAACCCTAAGCTTTTTGGGATTGTTTCGAAGTTTTCCAGTTCACACCAAATTAATTTTTTTGGCAAAAATCGATTAAGGTCGAAAGTTAAATTTTCCATAAGTTAGGCCTAAGCATCGAGTAATCATGCCCAACATAAATTTATGAAATCAATCTCAATCCATAAAGTTTTCAATCATAACAAAAAGTATTCACTTTCATTCTTCAGTAAAAATAAAGACAAACACCCATAATCGCAAAATGGTAAAATGGCAAAGGAGAAAAACACGTGGGTGTCAAAATCTGCTTTCGCAGCACGTCCTGTGATGACAGCTTAGCAAACACACTGCGCGTTGATGAGGCAGACACACAAATGTCAAGCACAAGAACAGCAATAACATCAGTAATACAGTAATGACAACATGTAGGAGTATATAATTCCAGCAGACCGACCCCAGCAAACAAAACCGAGCCCAAACGCAACATCAGCAACATCAGAGTCAACAACAAAACAACAATCAAGCGATACAACAGACAAAAGCAAGAAATCATTATCTCCCAGACACAGAGACAGAGCGAGTGGAGTCATGCCAACATGACACAACAAACCATGCAAATTGTTCCAGAGTGAAGCAGCAAATCGCCGGTGTGACGCAAGTAACAACAGTTGATGAAGTTCAAGAAGAGACAGACAAGCATCAGAGATGCATTTAATAATCAAGGTTTGTATCGCAAGCAAAACAGTGTAAGCTCGGTGGAGGACCGTAGAGGGAAGTTGAAGTGTAAGAGTGTTGCAAAAGGGCTCAGAGATCAAACTCATAATTTATATAATGGAGAGGATGTAGTGAATAGAGGTCTTTATAGCGTAACTATGGCTATATGAATTCTATGATGTTGTTGTTGTTGTGACACATGTCATGCCCCATATACGTAGTATGTATGGTAAATGTGAATATAATTTATGTGCGTAGGG